>VWZG01005398.1:25631-60446 GCA_013396735.1 Grallaria varia | reverse complement strand
GCAGTCATTTGTTCTCCAGCTTAGTAAAAAGGGATTTGAGACACTTCTTTGTCTCTTCTGCCTCTATTGCCTTTCTGTCTCTGTTGTGGTTAAATTTCTTCTGTATTATTCTGAAACCCGTATTTCTTTTAGCTATTGAAAGTTCCCAAATATTTGCCTTCTATATATTTCCAGGCCTTGTTTTGGTATCCCACAAAAAGATTAATGGGAATTGCATACTCAAAAGGCTATTAAAAGGAACCTCAGAGATGGTTCTTTCTTCATTAGAAATATTGGGTTTAGATATATCATGTACACCAGTTACACTGATTGAAAGAACCTGTAGACGGCCTTACTATTGCAAAGCCATTGTATGAGGAGACCATTCTTTATTATTTAGAAGATTTTCTGGAGAGAGGCGAGTGAAAGTTGTTACCTGATACTTGGTTTTATCTGGCCGTGGCTCCTCAAGCTGTGGGATTTGGCTTTGACGCTGGTAGATTTGTGTTAACTTACAGCACTTAAAACCTAGGAAAAAAGTTGATCACAGTCAAAGTGATTGCTAAAATCATACCTCTAAATTCAACAAGAGTTTTCTTGAAAATAATTAGAAGTGAGTGTTTTCAGCATTGAAGGAGTGTTTTTGCCTCAAATCCTGCAACACTTTGTCATAATCTGTCTCGTCCCTTAGTACTTTGGACACAAAGTGTAATAAGCCTGTGAGGTACTACACAAAATCTACTGCCAAAGAAAGAGGGTTGAAGCTTGTTAGTCACGGGACCTACACGGGAGNCCCTTAGTACTTTGGACACAAAGTGTAATAAGCCTGTGAGGTACTACACAAAATCTACTGCCAAAGAAAGAGGGTTGAAGCTTGTTAGTCACGGGACCTACACGGGAGGTGTAGGTCTTACCCTTAGGTGTGGTGATAAACATTTGCCTGTCGAAATTCTGTGGTTGAAAAGTTCCACTTAAGTAAAATGAGGAAGCAGTGTAGGAATTTACTTTTGTTCTGTTGGAATGTAAAATAAGAATAAATATTCAGCTTTTCATTCATATTGTTTTGGCTTTGAGGTTAACTTAAGCTAATTAGCTATGCACTAAGAGCCACGTACTTTACAAACTTAAAGACAAGATTATTGAGTCAGCAGTGGGATAGCTGAAGGAAGTCACTGCACAGATCCACTGTACAATAAAGGCTGAAAGTAGAGATTCACAGTCTGAAGAACTCTGAATTTGCTTGTAGTGCAACAAGAAGGAGCCCATCAGAAAGGAACCTCCTGAGCACCTCTTCCCCAAGTACTGAGCAGATTTCTGTCTGAGGTAATGGCTGAATGATCAGATAATCACTTGAATAATCACCTGGCATTAGTTGTTGAGCTCCCACACATGTTCTCTTGAATAACCCCCCACTTCTACATGATGGGTGGTGGTTCGATTCTTATCAAGTTACCAGGAATCATATAATTGGGGGTAAAATTGGGATTCACCTTGCCTACCTTTATCTGACCAACATGTAGTTCTTCGGAGATGGCTAAGTCTTTGCTGTAAAGCGAACGAAGGATGACTAACTTGTGCGTAGGCTTTCAGACACCCCGACTGGGACAGAGGACTCTCAGCTGCCACTCTCTTTTGTTGTACTCCAGAAACTGGTTCATATCAGCTCCTTACACACATCTGTTACCTCTAACATTCTGGTAGACTCAGATCATCATAATCCAGATCATGCACATTATTAAATGGAATAGAGAGTCTCATCTGGCCCTTTGGGCAACATCTGTTCAAAGTCCACAGAAGAAAGGAGGCTTCTAACATATTTTCAGATATACCTTCCTTGGTAAAATACAGCAAACTTATAGTGATGAAGAAATACCGTCTCCCCACAGAATGGCAGTTTCCAGACACCAAACACCTGCTCTTAATTGTTATAGTTATTTAGGATTTTCAGTGGCTCAAAATGTACCTTCTAACTTATCTCAAAACAAGTGGTAAATGAAGTTAAATACTACAAATACAAAAAAATCGTCTTTGAGGATGATGTCACTAGTGGTATTTTCTTAGTTCTCTGAAAGAAATGTCTTCACTGATGTCACTGTTTTTAGTCATGCATAAATGGCTGTATCTGTAGCCTGTGTGTTTTGATTAGATTATAATAAAATAGTCAAAAATTCTGTATTTGTCATGTACCTGACATTTCATTTGGTTTTCATGTCACCCATATGAACTGCAGTGAAGGCCCTTCTTTTTCGTTCCTTGTAGTGGACCTAAAGGAGATACTTTAGGATATATGAGATAAATCTGCTTGACCTTTGCTTAGGGAAACACTAAATAGTCAAAGCAGCTTTTGCAGTGGGAGGAGATGGTGATGAAAAACTCAAAGAGAAATTCTGTATTTGAGCGGTAAAAAGAGTTACTTGAATTGCAGTGTTATATGGTGTCATAACTAGAGAAATTAAGGTCTTGTCAGTGCAATGCTCTTTGGTGACTGCATCAACAAGACTCAGTTTTAACATTTTCTCATTTCTCACTGATTAGCTAGGAAATGTTAATATTTCTACCAAAGCTTTCACATGTAATTCATATGCTACTGAAAAGTACTTTGACACTGTAACTTTATGAGCAAAACTACATGATCATGCAACATGATATCTGAGAATATTTGTAAAGTGTTCTCCGGATAAGAAACCCTCTTGTATGTACAGAGCCAATTATTCTTTACTCTGGGTTGCTCAGCAGGCTAAGTATGAAATTGTAACAATGAATAGACTTTTCAGGAACCAAAAAAGTACCTCAGAATGACCTGGGATTGTATGGCTTCAGCTCATTATTTCAGAAGTGATACTTTGCCAAAGACTGCATGTGAACATAACCTGTCTCTTAGCGTAAGTGCAAGAAAATTTAAGCTCCTTTATAAGATACCTGAAATAATATAATTCTCAAGAGCAAACACAGACATGATCATACAGCACACCACTGGGCAGTGCGTGAATCCAGGTTGGCTTGTAAGTAAAAGCTTGTGGAAGGAGAACAGAAAACTCAAAGAAGAAAAAGGAGAAAAAAAAGCCCAAAAAGCATTGTATTTAGGAGCACGAAAAAGAACAGAAAGAACATTTGCACTGAGTATTGTCAGGAAAAGGTGCTCGAAACCATCAGCAAAGCTGGATTTTTCCTGAGCTTGGGAAACCAGAAATTTTGAAATTATTTGCAAATACTTTCACAGAATTGCATGGCAGCAACATCTGCCTAGTAACAGTCCCAGTCTACATGACCTTGAATATATATTTTTTTTGCTAGTTATTCTTGCCTAAAAGTGGCTTGGGCTTGTGGGAAATTGTCAGCTGAATTTACCAATGATAAATAATTCAAACTACAACATTTGAAAGATAGACTTTTACTGAGAGTGCTGAATTATATCTAAAGAAACGTTATCACATTTTACATCAAATGCTTTGAGAAGATGTCAGTAGTGCTGAACATTTTTAACAAAGAATGTTTTGCATTGTAGAAAAAATAGTCTGGCTATCATCATAAAAAGTAACTGTAAAACACAGAAAATATATTTCCAGCACTGTACTTGGCAGCATGCTTCAGCTGTGAACCATATCAATCTGTGAAATGCATCTTTGATCCAGATTAGCATTTTTAGCAAAGAAAATGTTGATCAAATATATTTGCTTAGTAAGCATCAATAATATTTTAGAATCATCAGTCTGAAAAATAAGTGTTCCTTTGAGGCTTCGTCACTGGTGTGAAATATATGCAAACATCTGTACATCTCTTCTGAAGTGAAATTCTTCCTTCCCATTTGCCTTTCCCATGAGCTTGTCGAGCTTGTGCATGCATGAGTATTCTCAAGAGTTTTGGGGCCTGTTTCCAGTCTAAGTTCAGCAGTTTGATTTCAGATAGGTCACTCAAGTCACCCGGTAAGGCTGAATAATTTTTCCGTTTCACAGCTACAGGCACCTGGCCAACTGTTGGAGGTAACTGCACTTTACGACGTGTATCCTCTTACTGTGAAACCATATAAGAAAATGACTTATTGTGAAAAAATTGGGATGAGTGAGATTTTATTATTAATCTTTCTTATTATGGTGGTGTCCATCAAGATGGTTACTCAACTCTGTGCAAATGTGAAAATTGAATACTTTATATTTCTTGTATATCGGACCAGCTGACTGTCATCAGACCTGGAGAGATTAATTTTATAATTTTTAAAGGACTATCCCTAACCCAAAGATCCTTAAAGTCAAAGGAATGACTCCTATGTAAATTTTGTTGATTTTAAGGTTATAACAAAACTGTAGCTTTGCTGTTCATGCTCTGAGTTAAGAGCTGCACGTGTGAAGAACGTGAATGTCTTCTGCAGTGAATATCTGCTCCCAGCCACCTCCAGGTTGCTCTTCTTTGGCTTTCAGCACTGCAGAAAGTGGCTCACAGGTCATGGGACCTGAAGACACAGATGTGGCAATTCGGGAACTGACTTCTGTGACAGTCAGACTAACCTGCTGCTTAGTTATTCTTGTAAGCCCCTATTCTTCTTGGCAGTCTGCTCATTCAGAGTCATGATCCAAGGCATGGATACCAATAAGCTGATGCTAATGATGTTATCACCAGCATCCAGAGAATTGCTGGCATAAAGCTGAGAAGCCAAATCTAAAATTGGCCCTGGCGATTTTGCATGTAAATAGAAAGAGCATTGATAATTTAACTAGGAAAATGTTGTGTAATTTATCTTTCCCACAGATACCTGTGAATGTCCCATCTTTCCTTTACACTGGTGCCTAACCATGTCTGGATTCTGGAGAGGGAATCTGGGAAATATTTTGCACATGAGAATATAAGGCATATATTTCAACTGCGTATTCATGTATGTAGATCTCTTGCACGTGTAAGGTTAGTAAATGTCAGTTACTCACAGACACATTCATGTCTTTTATCACTATTCATATCATCTGAAATTTAAAGCCTGGAAAGAATGCATTTTGGAACAGCAAACATCCTTCCAGCTCCAGGTGCAGAGAAGTGTGTCCAGGAATGCTCAAGGCTAAGAGCTTTTGAAATTGCAGTTTTGTTGCCTTGGAAAAAAAAGTACTGACCATTGTTTAAGGAAATGACTAGAAGTTGTCTTCGGTTCTTACTCTGCTGAAAGACATGCTGTAGCTCTGTGAACTTGTGTTCTGTGTAGAATATGAGAAAGAGGGGGAAAGTCATAGAGTGAATTGGTGCCCAGTACTAGACATGGGTAATATGTTAAATTTTTCATAATTTAAAAAATGTTATGACTGACACTGCTCAAGGCTGTTTCCTCAGCTGGTCTGTAGTTCCAGAGTCAGCCAAAAATGCCGTAGGTGTGTTGAAGAATCAGACTGAGAGAAATTACACATTCACAACACTCAGGTGTTGTTAGAGGAGCTACACTGATTTATTCTTGCTGAGTAGCCTGCCAATTTCTTTGCAATTAGTTTGCATATCATCACACCCTAGAAGTAGTGCTGTGGAATAAACGAAGAGGCATTGGGTTTTCACCCCTTTTTTTTTCACCCTTTAAAGAGGCCAGTGCTGATACTTATTTTTACTTTTTCCCCTGACCTGTTTTCCTAAAACAGAAAGTACATTCACAGTGACTTTATCTGAGAGGTTTTCTCTATTCTTCTCTTAGAGCAATTCCAGTGCCATGTAGAGATAGCAATATACTAAAATGTTCTGACATTTACAATGGTCATTTTCATGAAATTCTGTCCTTAAGTATCATTCAGAATTTTGCATTGCAGTCATTGTGACTTTGTAGGTCTCAAGGGATTGCTTTTACATAATTTCTGTATTCAATTGCTCCAAGGACTAAAAATTTTAAACAATATAAGTATTGAGAGAGCTGGAATCATAGCAGCTACAGTTCAAATAACAAGACTATTTAGAAATTATATGTGTTAAAACTGGAGTTTCATCACTGAAACCAGCAATGGTGGTCCTTGTAAGTATTGCCTATCATTAATTTGGGCAGGGTGTGAAGGTTGCATAAGATTAACCCCACTTTTTACTTTTGTCTCCTTGACTGAGGCTTTTACCACCTCAGCTATAGTCTGGATATAGAAAGAGTAGCGTTGGGGTTTGGCATATTTTAGGGTGTGAAGACATCTGCATGGGAAAGAGAAAAAGCAAGGGAGAGTCCAGGCATCAGACAGCTACCTGAGGTGAATCTTAAACTAATCAATTAAATCTGAATTCTTTTAGAAAATTATCTGGAGTTTCTTGTTTCTGCAGTTGTCATAAGTGTCTAGTCCAGTGGGTGCCCTGAGGGCACACAAACACACAGTAAGGGGGGCACAGGTTGTATGGGAATGTCTGAAAATGATTGTCGAAAAGAAAACTAGTGACCATTCATGAAAATCACAATTAGGAGAACAATTTCTTGCTTACAGCTATAATTGAAATAATGTTTTATAGGAGCAAAAAATTTTCTGTGCTTCTTTGTAGAGTATCACTGAAAACCACAGTATCTTCATCATAGTTCTGAAAGATCTTGGGTTTGGAATTTCTACCCCTAACCTACCCTTAGAGAATTTAGATGTTTACATTTACAATATATATGTTTGGAAAGGAGCTGTACTTGACCAGATCTAATTAATATAGTACAGTAGATTGTATTTATAAATAGCTTTAGAAAGCTTTGTCTCTGGAGAACGGCATATTGTTTACATACTGTTTACCATTAAAAAACTTCTCTGATAATTTCTGAGGAAAAAAAAAAAGAACATAGCTTAGCTCTTTCAGTCACATATGGTAAATTCCTGAAGATGATGGTTGCTTTTTTGCTGTAGGAGATGGCACTGACAACACTGATAATCAAAAGTAGACTATCATAGAAAGTAACCAACCTAAATTCACCTTTGAAAAGAGCATCAGTCAGTAAGCAATATTAAATAAATGAAGACTTGCACTTGGCCTGCTCTGTTAGTTGTACTATCATCTGGAATACTGCACATTCATCAGATATTTTTTCATGATCTTGGCAAAAAAAAAGTAATAAATGGAAATGAGGAGTTAGTGTGCCTATATGCAGTAATGATTTCATGTACTTACATGCAATACTGATATGCTGACAGCTTGAATCCTATAGCAGCCACAGCAGGTCAGAGCAAACCCTGTAACCTATTTTCTGAGCTTTATTGCTCATTTTTCAGCTGGTAGCTTTTACTACATGGGAAGGAAATTGCTGTTTTGCTGATAATCTTTTTTTTATATGATTCATCTTTGGTACTTACTTCAGATTCCTTTTTGCAGCCCATCATTTCTCTGCTCTCAGTATGTCCTCAGGAACTCTTAAATTAAGGAGTTTATATGAGTCTGTTGTCTATATCATCAGATGTTACCTTTTTGCCCATTAATGTCTTTTGAAGTTCTTGATTTTTAGCCAAATATCTGACAGTAAAATCAGTATGATGCGTCTATCCCATTTCTAGAAATAAGTTAATTAAATTCCCTTAGGGCCCCGAAGAGAAGCCTCTTATCTTTCGTCAGTTTCATTTCTGCTGTATCCATTTGTGTTAGTGCTTTGTGAAAGAATACTCGTGTTTTATTTCTTGTTTACGTTACCTTTTTTCTTAATTTTTGGTTGCTCTTTGTAGATGTCAGAATTTATCTCAAGACAAGTAGTGTGTGAGGAATTAAAATACATATTTCTTCAAATTTCTCAAAATATCTCCATATCTGCAAATTTCTCTTTCTTAAATTCATGACACTTGCTTTGTAGGGGGCATATTTCGGGCAACAATGACTTATTGCAATGCTAGTTATATGAAATTGAAATTAATACGAAAGAGAGAGCATAAAGCTTTCTCTCATTTACTCCTTTGACATTTTTTCAATCTATTTTAAAGGAGAATATGTTGAAAAGAAAATCTGCAAGAGAAAATGGAAATACATGAAAGAACTGGGTTGTGAAAAAAGGGAAATTAAAGTACGTGTATAAGGTATTAAATAGCTAATTTGCAAACAGCTCTTTCGTGCATACATGATGTTATTATGTTATCTCTAAAACACTGAAATGTTAAAATGAGGTAAAATTTCCATACATTCAAAATCATACATAAAAGTCTAATTTTGAGCTCCACTATTTAAATGGGAATTGTGGGTCTGCTCACATTGATATCAATGACAGCTGAATTTATTTATCAGTAAGAGGTAGTTTGAGATCCCATCCAGGCAGTCTGAGAGAAGAATACTAGATTTTCTGGGCTGCAGCAGCTTATAACATTCTGACATGTTCTTGTAATTAATATGAGTCTCTAACACTCATGAACACATTGTGAATGAAGAGAAATGTTATGGAACTGGTGAGAAGGAAAAGCAGGATAAAGCTTGACATGAAGGGCTTGTTTCTCCTTTGTTGCTGTTTTGTCACAGTTCACACAGGGCTGTGGGTGCTGCTGCTCTGCAGCTCGGTACTTCTTGTCAAAGAATAAACCAGAACAACTATTCTACAGAGTTAAGCTTATGTCAAGAGGCAACTGTGAGAGGAAAACTGTGCAAGAACCAAAGAGAATGGGAAGCAGAAGAGAAGGAAGCTCATGAGTGTTCGCACATGCCATCATCTACAAGGATGTGCAATTCAGCTTTCAGAAGGGTCGTTTTTCTTTCTTGTATTTATACAGCTGCTTTCAATTTATGTAAAATGGTCATTTGCTGAAAACTGATACCGATAAATTAAGCATAATAATAATTTTAAAGATTTATGAATGGCAAGTTAATGAAGTTTAACTGTTCAGTCTCTTCATTCTCGGTCACCTTGTACGTAGCAGTGAATTACTTATCTTGAGCTCTGCCTGGTCTAGGAAATGTGTGCATTATTGCATTGAAAAACATGGTAATTTGACAAACAGATACACACCTCATTATAGCTGCAGTTATTTATCAAGCATATTATGATGATGAATAAAGGAATATATAGCTTAGCTCCAGTATTACCCCTTAATCTAGTAACTTCCTTTTATACATAAACGTATACATATACATATACATATACATATACATATGCACACATATAAAGCTATAATAAACAGATATGCATAATGTACCCCTTTTGGTATAGAAGTGGATGCATTTCCCAGGTCAGGAGTAGTAACAGGACACAGATATGAGTGAAAGTGAAAGAAATAGCAGAGGTGGAAACATGTTTAGAGAATCCATCTTAGTCGCAGTGGTTTGTTTGTCAGTCTTTAAATGGGTTCATGTACAGTAATGCAAAGATCAGGAATTCTCAAAAGTGGTGTTAAAAATACCATGTGTCTAAATGTCATAAGAAAGACAAGACTTGAAACAAATTCATCTGAGAGTAACCAAAAATACAGTGACTAAAGAAGAAAACAGTAAAGAATAAAAGCATAGAGTAAACTTGCTGTGTTAGATTTGACCACACAAAATATTGCAGTCCTCATACTGCAGTGGGCTGAAGCAATTCCCAGCTTTCATTCTGCTTTGCTATTAAAGCACTTCCTTTATATCTTAACTCTCTGTGGTCCCATTTTCTATGATGAAACAAAGGCATTAACCTGTTGATATCTGCCAAAATGTGAGTTTCCTCCCGTGAGGAGCTCTGTATGTGGCTTTTCAAAAGTGAGAGCTCTCGGGAGTTCTCGAAGTGCATTCAATTGCCCTCAATTGCTTTGAATGGGCACAGTGAGTGGGTAAGTAAATTTCCAGATGGCAGTTAGAAAAATGAGATCAGAAAATACAACATCTCCCACACCAAAGAGTAGTGTAAACAGGACGGTGAAGGACGCCAGGAGGTCCTTTCTGAGTTCTGAATATTCCTGAAATAGAGTGCTAGCAGCTGTGCTGTTGTGTAAGTACAACAGAGCTGCCTCTGTTGACCAACACCTTGAAATAAAGACTAGCCAATCTCATATAGGAGAGCTGCTTTGCTCTGTTTATTTTCCCCGTGCTTCCATGGCAACATAACCTCAGCTACAGCTTTCCTCTCTGGCATAAAGCAAAATGCATTCATGCTGCTTGGCTCACTAAAAGCCTGCTCTGTGCTTACCTTCAGCATCCCACTGCACGAGCTCCCTGGCAGCAACATCCCATCTCTTCTGTGTAAAGGATGGTGCTCTGAGTGTAAGACATTGTATGTCCCGTGTCTCTGATCCTGCTAGTTGCTCACTGCTTCCTATTGCCTTTTGGCTAAGAGCAGACAGTTTTGTGAGGCTCAGTTTTCTTCCTTCGCTCCTGAATTCACCATATTCCCCCTGCCAGAGGCCTGTGCTCCGTCTCTCTGCCCTTCACTATTCCTGCTCAGAGGCAGGAGCAGCACACACGGTTTGCCTTTGCCTCTGCCCCATGCATGTGTCAATGACATCACTCTAATGAAGGGCTGAGCAGGAGTCTCGTGTTGTGGAGAACAGTTATTTGCTTTGTAGATAACTGCAGGAACATTTTTCTGCCACATAATTATACTTGTGATTTCGGAATTCATCAATGCCTTATGGAAAATTATCCCAAAAGTAACAGGTGGAGAGAAAAAACACCCCTAGATCCTGTTGACTTCAGCCTAAATTATAGCATGTCCAGCCTGGTGCTGCACTGCTCCCAGAATTGTGGGAAGAGAAGAATTCAGCTTTAGTGAAGATTTTGGGAGATATCATGCAAGTACATGATGACCTCTCATGTGACTTGGCTGGTGCCTTCAGCCCTCATCTAGTGAGTTGGCCACAAGACAGAGTCCCTGATTAGGGTGGGTCATCAGGACACTCAAGGCTTTCATGTTCTTTCCATTGCCTTTCCTAAAAGAAGTAAATATCAGTTAAAGTAAAAAAGGAAAAAAAAAACACAAAACAACCAAAAAACAAGAAAATGAGGAAGTTTGCGGGAGTGATGGATTGATTGGTTTCTGCTTCTTTTCTGCTCTTGATTTCACCAAAAGCCGAATGAGTTAGTCCAAGTACCCATGAGACATTTTTAATTCATTACTACCATAGCAAAATCCTTTCCTCTCACTTTATGTGCTTTCTCCCTACTGACTACCTGAACACGCTTTGGAATATGATTATAGGTAATATTCTTAAGGAGAATGCTCTTAACTTAAAATCTTTTCAATAACATAATATTTATGATTGTATTTTTAATGCATTGTATAACATACGTGTACAATTAAGTTCCCTATTAAACTTTTGTAAAAATTAAACTTTTTTAGAAAGTTCTTTAATGACGATAACACACGAAAACCCCTATCCTGATTAGTTTCTGTCTTTTCCTTGTTCGTTTAAGAAGCTGCCTTTTGGGATGTCTGTAGCATTTTTGAGTGTCAAGAAAGGTCTGGTACTCTTTTGGTTGAATTCTTTCTTTGAGAAGCAACATCAACATTCCCAGTGTTTCTTTGTAAAAGTCCAGCACAGCAAGTTCTGAAGGTGCTGGTGAGAATTTGCTGCTTTAAATACTGCAAAATAACAGCATGGGGATACAATAGGAACGGGATCTGGAGTACCAGTATGATTAATCTGTTTTAAAGCAGGCTGTTCTGGATTTTCTACAAAACACAGCTGGTGCCAGTTTGGAAAGTGTTTGTTCAAATACTACTACACATAACTTGTTCTGCTCTGCTCTTGATGGCATTTGCTATGGTCATCTGAGAAAGTTTTTACATTTTAAATGTGCTAATGTTCATATCATGCTCCATGAATTCTCAGACTATATTTTAGCCTTGGGAAGCAGAATTTTGGGCACGACTAGATGTTTTAATATGAGGATTAAGCTTTCAGGACTCTGAAAGATGAAAATTCTAAAGAGTAATTCATATTTAGGGTGGTTTTTTCCCTAGCCTCCAGAGGCAACACAATTTAAGCACACTAAAGTCGAGTTTTTAATAATTAGAATCACCAGATTAAAGCAGGATTATTTTTTTTTACAGCAAGCAAAGACATTCATCATAGTTTAATGAAATATAGAGTCAGGTTTTTAATATAATGACAGTAAATTGCAGTTTTCACTTCTGACACTGAAACTTTTTGCCTGTGGTTTGAACATGACATCAGCTTAGCTGAAATACAGCTTCATTGCGTGGGTTGAACTCGTGGAGAAAAAAGGAATTATCATCTCTGTATTTGCTTTTTATATTTTGTGCTCAATTATAGAAAATTTTTCCTTATACATTCAACGTTCCTTCACATATCACATCATTGGTTCTGAAGATAATATTAATATGTTTCATAGCTTTTAGGGCTCTTTTTCAGGTACTTCCAGAAGTCAAAGATATTATCTTTGCACTGAAGAGTCTGAGGGAACGTGAGGATTTGTGTTAACAGATAAGCTGCACTTTAATTTAAATCATTCTTGACAACATCAAACATCCAGGTGCAACATAATCTGATATGGCAAATTGAAATTGACATATGAATAGGTTCATCATATATTCAAGTTTTCCTAGTTTGCTTTTTCTCCTTACCCAGACACTTTTTGAAGCTGTATTTGAAGTCTGCATGTGTACGGCGAGTCCATTTATCCACTGACACAGAGTGTCCTGGTCAGAGGGGTCTTGCATGGATTGCAAAGTCAGCAGTTGTAAAACTCTATCCTTTTAATTGTAATGGTACAACTATACAGGTAGACAAAGCTGTAGGCAGCAGATGAAAGCTCAGAGCAAGTTAGAGTATGAATGGCTAAGAAACAAATTATCTGTGAAACGCAAATTTCTCTCTATGTTCTTGACACACAGAGCAAACACAGAATTGCTTGTCTCTGTAAAGACTGCCATATTTATGGTCTGAATCAAGTTATTAGTGTACAATACACTGATTTAGATTTCTGCCACCTAAATTCAAGGAATTTTTTCATATAGTAAACAGATCTTTTGGGATCAGACACAAGACAGGCTACATTTTGCCTTTTTGCAGTCATGAAACACACTCCCATGTTTGTTTTTCATTATTTTTTGTCTATTTATATCTCTGCAGTAAAAAAGTGAAATTTTCTTCACCTTGGTTGATTGTGAACTAAAACCCTGGCAAAGAATCTGCAATGTATTTGTATTGTATATTATGACATATTTTTGTAACAATAGGCTGTGATGACATAAATTTGGAATATTAATGTATGTTCAGCTATTAAAACAGTCTTATTCAGATTCATCTATCTTCCACAACAAAACCTGTGGAAAATAATGCAGCATTGCTAGTTGGTGGGTCATGAGAAATGATGTAGGGAAGCAGTATAGTGATGAGAGCTGAGAAATAATAGATCTGCATGGTTCCGTTCACTGATTTGGTTATTTATACTCCGTCTATCAGGCTTGTAAACACACCAAAAAAAATTTCAACGTTGAGCCTCAAAATGGATATTCACAAATAATAGCTTTGTTCTAGGGAGGTTGATTTCTTTGGGTTCTGTTTACAGTCAAGGTTGACAGCCAGGTTACTCTTAAGCACTTGCTTAATGGTGTTAAGTGACCAAGTGCCCTGCAAGACCCTCACCCCAGCCATGGAGCACTGCTTTGCAGTCTTTCACCAGCTTCCCTAGTGGGAGGTCAGACCTAATTATAAGCTGCAGCTTCCAAACATTATTAGCATCATTCTTTTCAGATATGTTTGCAGACCTATTTCCAGCATTTCACAGAGCATCTGTGCTCCACAGACCATACATACATTGAAAACCTCTGCCGTAACTGGAAACAAGGGAGTCTAACATGCCTGAGCTGAACTGAGCCTTTCTGAATTTTCCAGAGCTCTTCCCCCTTCCCCATGAACACAAGAGATGTCACGGAACATGACATCATATGCATTACTTTGCCTGGTGCCAATGCTACTTAGTGCTGAGCATTGGGACAACTTTCTCTGTCTCACATTAGTTGTAACTTTCTCTTTTGCTCCTTTCCATACTTCTTCAATTTTTTGGTAAGGAAGGCACCTTTGATTTGCTTGTCTGTGATTTGTTAGTATTTTAGAGAGCTTCAAGGAATTAGATCAGGGAATCTGCTTGCACTTGTTCATGGCACTAAACTCCAAAGGTCCGGGCAGCAGCCAGCCAGCTGTCACATGAAAATACATTTTAAAAAGGCAATAGGATAAATGCTGTTCCCTTGCAACTGGGGGAAAGCCACAGGGCAGAACAATGATTCAGCAGTTGCGCTGAGCACTGCCATAGCAGAAGACTGTGACGGCAGTTTTTGTTTCTGTATAAAGAAGGTATTGCCAAGGCTGGTCTATTCAGCTGAAAGAATCCTACACTGCTTAACAGTAATTTTGTAGCTCTTTGATTATAATACTTGAAAAATGCCAAATGAAACATGTAGTAGTGGTATTTTACTGTAACACGGTGTTCTGAGAAAGTGTGTAGGATAACATTTGTATGCAGACATGTCTTTTCTTAGGCTACTTGGTATAATTGAAAGTTAGGGGAATTTCTAGGCACAAAGTCCTTTGTAAATATCTCAGCGTATTCAATAACTCTTGTTTAGGGAGTACCTCTTTGTTGACCTATAGAAAAAGGAATTTATGGCACAATCATTGTCCTTCACCTTACAGTTTTGTAGAGGGCTGATGAATTCAACAAATACTTTGTCATCCACTAATTTGCTCATTTTCAGAGAAGGTTTTTTAAGTATAAGCAATTGAATAACAGGAACTGAAGTGGTGAACTCTGGTCTTACAAAACAAACATCCTTGTTTTCTCAGAACATGAGAAAGTGAAATCTATGCAATAACAACTGACTGACCAAGTCTGACTCTATCCTGCCTAGAATGCAGAGGCAGGTGCTCATCAATAGGAAACACCTAATAAATACATGCCAAAACGAGTATTTCCTTCAGTCTCCCTACTATTTTGATAAAAGGGTAATGAAAAAACAAAAAATAACTGTAACTGGAAAAAAAAATAATTGTATGTCACAGTTTGTAATTTTTCATCTTGGTTGTTTTCTGATTTACAATAATAACACCTGAGCTTAACCAGCAAAAATGATTTCTTAAGGTGTGATGCCGTACTTTCAATGTGTTACCACAATTTTTGTAAACAGTTATATTTTAAAAGCCAACATTTTTCCAAGATCATACATAGTGATTTTGAAATGTCAGAGGATTTCACCTGTAGTGATTTAGCAGAGATACACAGTAACAGATACTAGCGTTCATTACTGGTTGCTTAAGTACACGGAAGCAGAACGTTAAGGCGTATTGCCTTTGATTATGGCAACACTAACAAGATTCACAACGTAACAGTGAGGATTTTCAGGTGTGAAGTAAGGAGAACTCTGTGGATGAAAGAGAAGCAAAGAAATACATTCTGTGAGCAGCCAAGCAACCTAAAATGCACAACAGAATGCTCTCCTCTATTCCTGATTCAGCATCTTAAAATCAAGGAAGGGAAAAATGTTATTATTAAATCTATATTATATCTAATAGACCTGTATATTTTCTACATGTCTAAGAACTTGGAATGCAGGCAAGAGACGTGTATTTATTGAGATGCACATATTCTCCATAATTAGTCCACTGCATGATTGTCAGAAGAACCAACTGTTCAACCTGCGATACGAGCCTCTGGATAGAGTGGAGTTATATACAAGACCTGTTATGCTATAAAATGTTTAACAGCTATATATACAACAAGGGCTGAGCTTGTGTTCGTACATGGCTTCTCCTCTGCTTCGCCTTTACATACATGTTTAAATAAATCTTAAAGTTTGGGGGCATGTGCTTTCCTCAAGCAAAAAGGTAACATGGCTGATTCAAATGAAAGTTTGAGGTAATTCAAAAATACTTTTTTTATATACACAGTGATGGATTACCAACTGAGTGGTATTTTGCCTGCTAGCTTCATGTTCCTGGAGTAAAGTCACCAGAGAAAATCTTGCTTGTCAATTAGGCACATGCTTTTCTTGATTTTGCTCAAGGTGTAGAGCTTGTTTGCACAGAGAAGTCAGAGCACAGTAAATGCAGCTGTAAAGTTAATAACTGTCCAGATCTCATGCTATTTCTCTGCTTGAACACCTTTGGCTATTCTCTGGGCTTTTATGCTTGAGTTTTCAGTTGGAAGTTCCCTTTGAAGAAATTTAGAGGCTGGTTGTCTCAGAATTTAATAAAAAAAGTTAACTTTCTTTAATCTTCAGAGAAGGGTGAGGGAAATTCCAAGTGACTGAAAAGACACGGAATAAGCAAAGCCTTTGGAATTGAAAGTTGTTAGAGCTTTGGCTAATTTTATGTGCCTCAATGTGTGCACTTTCATGTCACCTGGCAGACAGAGACCCGTAAGCAATCGAGGAAGTCTGAAATATGTTCCTGCAAGTAAATGAGTTAGAAGTGTGTCACAAAGCATTTCTCACTGGTTGTGTGACATAGGGAAGCGTTATATGTTAATGAGAGGCAGCCTGTCCCCACAGATTATAATTTCTTTGTTCTTTCACAAAGGGAATTTGAGTTCAAATTGGTCTAAGGATGGAAAGCACTTGGAAAAGTTAGTACGGTTTCAGAACATAAAGCTGCAACTTGAAATATTTTTAAGGTGCTTTGTGTGTTTTTTATTTGTTTGTGGCTTTGCTGATGTGACTCGTATTTGCCTGACCTCCTGTTTTTGCACGGAAACAGATTATCTGTGACATAACTGAAGAAAATTCAACTCCTGCTTTATTAAACTCATGAAAATCAGGTTTGTGCACGGGGAACTACAAGGTTATCACCACGGCTGTGTGACAAGATTTTGAATTTTTTAAAAAATTATCTTCCTTTATTCTACTGTAATTTCTAATACTACAACTCAGTTTCTCTACCTCATAAAATACTTATGATTGTACCTGTTCTACAGTAGCTACCCTGAAGTTTAATCTGATGCCTGAAAAAAAAATCATTAATGAACCTGAAATAGAAAATAGTGTACAAATTTGATTTTTAAAGAGTATAGAGAACCTGAATATAAAATTGATCACTTTTTTTAAAGTGCCATTATTTGGTATGCCACTGGATGTACCTTAAACTATCACAATTTATTAAATTGTCTTTGAATAGTTTTGAAGTCTGTAATAAAATATTCTTGGAATAGCCTCCTTGTTGCATGGTGGATAAACATTAGATTTCTCTGCCTGTAGGTGTTAGTAGCATTATTAATACCAAGCCTAGCTCACAGAAAAGGAATTGATGTCATGGATTTGGATGAAGAGCAAGTGACTGGACATACTTATTTTGTGCAAGTCTTTCTGTGTTACGGAGTTCAAGCTGTACTTGTGTGAACCGAGATCGCCATCCCATGGTTGCTCACAGGTTAGTTGCCACGGTAATTCCAGCACACAGTGGCTGTCCCCCTCACCATCTCTCTTTGAAGGGTGTTTGTACTTTAAATATCGTGTTTTGCCATGTTGTGCCCTGTGTTAAACTTCTTCCCAGCTGCCAAAAATCTGCAACTTGAGTTGCATATGACAGGTAACATACATAGCTCTGAAAAATTACCAAAGGGTAAGAGAGCACAGGGAAGAGATTAAAATAGAAGTATGGCATAGCCAGATTAAAAGGAACCTATATTACAGACCACCCATGCTTAAAAATAGTAGATATTCTGTCATCCTAAAAGAAGTGTTTTGGATTCTGTTGCTTGCCAAGCTAAATGCTGCATCAGAGCTATCACAGATTCATGGAATCATACAATAGTTTGGGTTGGAAGGGACCTTAAAGATCATCTAGTTCCAATCCCTCTGTCATGGGCAGGGAGACCTTCCACTAATGTTGCTCAGGGATCCATTCATGCTGGCCTCGAACACTTCCAGGGATGGGGCATCCACAGCTTCTCTGGACAATCTGTTCCAGTGCCTCATCACCTGCACAGTAAAGAATATTTTTCTAATAATTAACCTAAACCCACTCTTTTTCCAGAACCTTAACTTTCCTTGGTAAAGAGGCAAACCATGAGGTTACAGTAGTTCCATATTACCATAGTACTTCAGTCTGCTGTAGAATCTCAGAGGAAATCGTCTAATATCTGATAATGTTTAGGGACCCCTGATAGTTTATCCTTCAGCGATGTTTTTACAGATGCTTTCTAAGATAAGCTAACATCAACTGCCTATCTGCGTTATCTGCAGAATGGCTTCACAGGTCTCTTAAAATAAGACTCTGGTTTCTCTTTTAACAGAAATCCTCAAAGTAAACCCCAACAACTGGAGTGAAGGACTGAGCAGCTTTCTGGTTACGAAAGTCAAGTAGCTATTTGTTTGAGACTACTTGTTTGTATGTGTCCCACTAGAGATGTTGACTGCTGCTGCCAATCAGAGCCAATAAAAGAGAATTTATGTAGTTATCTAATATGTGTTTCTGCTGAATATGTAATTTTTGTTCACTGCCTTGTGCTTGACGATAATGAAATCTGAAGACATAGTCACATGTGAAATTAAAGAGTGCTGGTCTGCACAGGAACAATCCATAAATGTAAGGAAATCAGATGAACATAGAAAGTCAATAGACCTAAATTACCATATCTCACCCTCTCCCCTGCCCGGTAGATAGTACCATCCTTGAGTAAAGACATTTCAGTTGGTTGCAGACTAAGTCAAATGGTAAAATTACTTTACAACACTATGTAGTAGGCTCTAATTTAGGAACGGTGAAAACACCCTCTTGTGATTTTGGTTACACTTAACTAAGAAACTAGTTTTTGCAACTACTCACCACCATTCAGCAGCCAAAGGTTGCTGACTTTATCCATTCACTTGTTGCAAGTTGAATGAGCACTCTCTGACCTGTTTCAATATAAATTTAGGCAAACCACACTTGTAGGTTTTTTTTTAACTAAGTCATGTAATTTGCATCAAAGGTTTGAAAAAGTGCTTTACTGTCTGAATTGGTGGAATAACACTCATAGGATACAGCATCAATCAGCAGGAGGAAAGTAGTAGAACAAATTTAGAGTTCATGTACATGAAGGCGAATTTCTTCGTCCTCTGTAAACTGGCAAAGCTGGAGTTGGACCAGAATCAAATGCAACTTGCCTTTATCATTTACCAGAATTCCTCAATGACATCTTGTTTGGATTTTCTTGGAAAAACTAGTATTGCAGATATCATTAACTGTGCTCAAATAGTTTTTTTCTTCAGAATGTGATGCCAGTCTGCTTTGATTGTGCACAAATTAGGATAATTAGCAGTGCTTTGAGTGCAGTTAAATTAATTGACTGCTAACAGCAGAAGTAGATTTATTGATGCACGACCATTCTTCAGCTAGACTGTGACGACAACCTTGCTTAAATATGGTTGTTTCTAGTACTGACACCCAGACAGAAACTGGGATCTATTCTCCTTCAGTCAAACAGACTAAAAATATGTCCTCCTGCCTCAAGTGTCTTGTGTATCCAGCAAAAAAAGCAGGTACGGGCCAGAACACTAGTTACATTTATTACATTTATGAATAATCATACCCTCTAGCATAGCCAAAAATGGACACATGATGGAACCTCTGAACATACAAAACGGTTTTACCGACACACTTTGTAAAAGGAGAAAACTCTATTAAAGTACCATTTCCTCACTGAAAAAGAGGGAAACTATTAATTACTCTACTACTAGTGTATATAATTTTCATATGGAGAAAACACAGGTCGTTGATTTTGTACACTTGAAATCCCCACTTTGTTGTATTAATATTGCAACATAGCCAGCAGATGGCAATAGCTATTTAATTTAGCAAAGGAAGGCAGATATCCAGCTCCAGTTGTGGTGCTCATGTTAGCTTTGAGCCTTACCAAGCAACTCAGTCCCCAAGTCTTGCCAAGTGCATTGTTAGTTTTGAAGTACCTGCTGCGCAGGCAGGCAATAATTTGTCAGAGCAGTCAGAGTTGGGACTAAATTTAAGTTCTAATCTCCTATTCCTCTATGTATTCTATATATTATCCCATTAGGAACTTCTGAACATTTTTCCTTATCTTACATACAAATTTCTGATTTGTTTTAAAGCTACCATAAACAAATATTTTCCTAAGTCCTTTCTTTCTATAGCATATAAGTATCCATTTGTACCTGTATGGAGAGGCACCAGAAAGCTCTAGATATGCATATGTGTGCACAGAGACACGAAGTGTTTTCTCAGATTAATGAGACATTACACTCATAAAGCATTATGTCCAGAGTTTTTGGCAACACTGCTGTCAGTAGCTTCTCAGAAGTGTATGTAAAAAATCAAAAGGTCTGGTCCTTGAGTTGTCAATCGATTAGCTTTGTTTTCTGCATACAGACATCAGGTGGCTCTGCTGTTTGGACCAACTGTTCAGCATATCTTCAGCCAGAAATTTAATTTGAGGTGAGAATGAAAGTGAATGTCCATGAGAGAAGAGGATAAACAAGAGGCAGATGGCCCATGTGTGAAACTTGTGATGACAAACAGTGGATTAAGCTGCTCTTTTAAAATGCTACGTCACAACCTGAAAGCAACTGAGAAAAGGTACATTTTCAGCAGTTACAGTATGAGAAAATGTAGTCTGGTCTTCATCAGAACATCTCCCATTTGTTGAACTACTGTAGGAGTTGCTTGTCTAAAAAGTGCCCTGTCCAACAGCAGTTGATTACTGCTCTCTAAGTAGAGGGAAGCATAATAGTGCCATCTCTCTGCTTGGTTTTAGCAAACCAGTTACCAGACTGAGCAGCTCTGGCTCAGAGCTAAGAAGCAGAAGACCCATAAGAAAACTGTTTGGGCAGGCAAAGATCTGCCCAGTCGCAACAAGCGTCAAAGCTGCTTCTTCAATCAGTGCCTCTGCCACGATGCTGCGGGATAGCCCCCGTGACTCGGTTCTCTGATGGTTTGTGCTACACACAAAGAGGCAGATGAGGTGTATGAAGCTTTGGTATGGAAAAGATGTTCATTCTGTCAACAGTTTATGGAATCAGTAGGGAAGTCACCAAGGAGACATAGCGGTAGGAGTCTGCTATGGACTGCCAAGTCAAGAAGAGAAGGTGAAAAAAGCCGTCCTCAAGAGACAGGAAAAAGTCCCATGATCACAGGCCCTGTTTCTCATGATGGCTCTTGAGCCACTCTGACATCTGCTGGATGAACATCATAGCAGGGTGTGAGCAAGTTCATGTAGCCATACCAGTGAAACATTGTCTGCTCCTGTGCAGGGCCAAGAGCGATAAGGGAAAATTAGTGTGGGACCCAAAAAAAAAAAAAAAAAGGAGACCAAGAGAATCTTTGACAAATCTGTGTTCCCTTTAACTGTGCTATGTGTAACATGTGCAAGTGTGCAAAGAGGTGGTGGTAGAGCTGAACCGAAAATGGTTCATACCTCAAAAGAAGTGTTTCATGGGAACACATGGATATTTTTGGTCAGTTTAGTCAGGAAGGGTTTCTTCACTCCATGATGGAATATCCAGGTAGGAGCAAGTCTCTCACAGCCACATTTCAGAAATGTCATTGATATGGTGAATAGGACATTTGCTTGGTGTGAGTTCCCCATCAAACACTTGCTGTGACACAGTTTGCAAAGGGCATTAAAAGTTACTTTGACAACAAAAACTATTATTTGGGGAGGTAGGTGGGGAATGTGTCAGATTTCTTTTACCGCCCCATTAGAGCTCTTTAAGTTCAAATAACTGAAAACCATATTTGAGCAAAGAGTTGAACATGACTCTCCTATATTGTATGTGAAGGATTTAAACACAGGGCTGCAAAGGAGGGATGGAGGAAAGCATCCAAAGTCTCTTTTTCAGACTAAACCCTGACTCTTTATATCCTTGGTGTAAACTGTAAATACAAAGCTTGTGTCTATTTCAAAATTTATCCTTGATTAGCTTAATTTTTTTTTAAATTAAAACTTTGAGAATTTCTTGGAGAGAAAAATCTCAAATATTCTCACAAAATGGGGTTTTTCTTCCTGAGGCAGTTTCTTTTGCAGAAAAGATGACCACCCTTGCTGAGCTGTGCTGCCAGAATTCTTCCTTTGCACGAAAGGAAATTACAGTTGCTGTTGAAATGTCACAAATGTCATGGATGGTATTCAATGCAGAATCAATACTGCTTGTTGACCAAACATGTCCAAGCAGAGAATAAATAAATCCCATCAGGATTTGGGGAAGGGTAATAGAAAACTGTGCTAGGGCACCATCCTAAATGTATCTGATACCAAGCTGTAGCAAAATTAACTAGCAAAATGGGCACAACTACTTTTCCCCACACAAAGGGTTTGTAAGAGTGGGCAGCTGTGGAGTATCCAAGTCTAAAGAGGGAGGAAATGCAGTTTTATATGAGGAAGGCACAGGAGGTAAGGGCTTTTATTCTGCTTTCTGCTTTCATTGTGAGCTGTAGACCTCAGCACAAATTCAGCTGGTGGAGAAAAAACCCCCACATATCTCATTTCCAAAGGCTTTTATTGTGTTTCAATACTTCATGGTTCTGGAATATATGTAAATATTTTGAAAGAGCCACATGGTATCTCTTGTCACTCAAGTGAGTTTTCTTGTATTGTATCCTGGAACGAACACGTCATTTGGGAGTTTACTGATGACTGGTGTCTCTGACAATAAGACAGTGAACCCCAGGCCTGACCTTAATGCAGTAGCCACGTCGTGTTGGTACAAGTTCCTGTTGTATAGTTAGGAGTCTGTATGCTTGAACTCACACTTTGCAAAGCTCTGGAGAAGTGACAGTTTACACAAGATTGCAGGGGATGAAAGCAGACCTTTAATAAACTGCACAGCATACTGTCTAACTAGCATGAATGTCTATATAGGCTGATGACCTAGAGGTAACAGTCCAGTTTGTGTTTTGGGCACCTGATAGCAGAATGGTCTCGATGCATGGGCTTTTTATTTGGGAATTCATTTGTTCCAAGGTCCTAAGGAATGCAAAACCCCTCACTTTAAGGCATGTTTGAGATTGCAATTTTTCATTCAGGTTTTGCCTCTGAAAGTGCAAGGTGTTCGCTTTTTAGATAAACCTCTTCGTAAATTTTCTATGGAAAGCAGTTGACTGATGGCACATTTTTGCTCCCTTGTCACACGAATTCTCAAAGACTTTCATTTTGACCTATTTATGCTACAAAGACAAAAACAAAAATAGACTTCTCAATACTATGTCTATTTTGCCAAATAAAACAGGACCAGCTTTACAGTAGATTTTTAGTGAAGGCTTTGTTCCATTAAAATGTCAGATTTTCCAAAAGGCTTTATTCCTATGTTCAAGTATTCAGAAATATTTTTTTTAAACTTTTTATGTCTGCTTTAATTACTCTTTTTTATACTGTAGTCCTCAGAATAAAAATTTAAAGGGAATATTTTGTGTAAAGGCTGTAGCAGATGCGCTCTTATGCTTAAAGATTAACAAAATTCTTTCAGCAAGTGCAGTCAGAAGAGTGAACTTCAGGAAAAAAAATCACTCCAAACACATAGGCTGTTGCCACTGAGTCAGAAACTGGGAGTAATGACACAAATATATTCATGTTAAAAAATGTTTGGTATGAACATGCATTCTTTTCTCTTTGCCTCACAACTCCTGAAAATGCGATTCTGTTTTGGGTTTTAATACCTACCAATGAACTGCCTCCTCTCAGTATAGTATATATTCATGTTGGAAGGTACTGCCATGCCAAAAGAGAGGATCAGGTTAAACTCATGAAAGGCCCTAGGCTGAGATGTAACACTCTCTCTGAACCCTTCTGCTCACTGTCTTCGTTTCTTGTTGCTGAGAGGCTGTTCAGTGCATGCGCACCAAGCCTGTTTTCACTGGAGACACAGGAGGCCAATTCATTGTCCAGATTCCCCAGTCAGCCACGTGCTTTCTGTGTGATTCCAACCAGGTCATACTCAGACCCTCCAACACACAGAAGAATTTCTGCCATGTAGAAGTTGGGCACCTCACTGTGTTTTAGAATCAGACCTGTAGAATCTCTGTGCTCCATGTCTCTCCCCATGCAACTCGGGTTTGAAAACAAAACAAACAAAAACCCAAAATGATAAAGCCTTTCCTGTTTCATAAGGAAGCCAAAAGGAAAAAAAAAAAAGATCTGAGACTGACACACACATATTGAAGTGATTGAAATCTGAAGCAGTGTTCAAAAAAATACCCAAGGAAAAAAAAGTCTATGTGAAAAACTAAAGTATCAGTAATAAAGGCAACTTTATAAGGCTCGGCAACGATTCTGCCCCACTGGGAACTTAGTTATTAAAATAAGGGGATAATGGCAAATGGTGGCTATCATCTCATATGTAAGCTCCTTTTTCAGCTCAGCTCCTGCATTAGCAAAGCAATAATCACTAGGATCACTGTGAAAGAAAACCGAGGTGTAAGTAGGGGTTTCTCTGCCCAGATTTACCACTTCCTAAGGTAACTGCCTCATAAAAGAACAGAGTATAAGTGTGTAAATGAAACAGAAAATCTTTAGTAGCTTATGTGAAGCTATTGTAAGGCTTTTTCCCTCACAAGCCCACAGGGAGAAAAGCACCATAATCTCTATGCAATAGATTCTTCTTGTATGCATTGAGGAACTCCAGTTTTGTCTCTGTTAGCTGTTTAATGAGTTTATTCATCTGTCAGGTAGGGCTGATTATACCTCAGCATTAACTGTTTTGACTTAAATATATGGATTTATTTGTTTTGAAATGTACTTTTACTACCTGCTTGGCTTCCAGTTCACACTCTATCCTAAACAGAAGAAATTGAGTTGCACACTATGGATGTGTTGCAAATTACAGCAATTCTAACACAGCTTTTGCAATGCCCACAAATCTGGAAATGGTGGAAGAAGATAAATCTTTGAAACACAGAGTTGGAAAGGACCTTTAAAGGTCATTTAGTCCAATGCCCCTGCAATGAGTAAGGACACCTACTAAGGTGAGGTTGCTCAATAAATACCTTATTCTAGAAGAACAATGACCATTCATCATTAAAGGAGCAAGTAGAATGTATTGTTTACTGGCCAGCCTCTTAATGGATGCCTGGATGCACTTCTGAGCTGCATACGCAGAGCACCAGCCACCACTAGTCACACTGACCACAGTGCACTGAGTTGCAGAAGAGACACGCAGGCACCTGCATTCTCTGCAGGTCTCAGCTCATAAGATAACCCATTCATCCTATAATGCTGATTTCCAGATGGTGCCACTGGGTGCAAATTCCATCACATTAAAGATGACCCGATTAATTAGGTATCTCATTTGATACAAAAGGTTTTCTTTTGTAAAAAGAAACACATGTGGTCATTATCATGGTCCATGAGCATAAGATGCTACAGTCACACAACAGTCATCGGTCATGGATAGTCCAACTGAGCTTGTACTGACCCCTACTTTCTATGGATGCTTCCCTGAAAGGAGAAATCCATTCAGAAATGGCATTTTGTATGCATTTGCAGTGTGTTGCACAGACATTGCCTGCTGGCTTAAGGTGTGTTAACACTTCTAAATAAAAGAAAATAATAGGCTGGACTGTTTCTAGCTGGCAGCCTCCTCCTCCTATCTGCTTTGCACCTCCCTGGCTATCTGATTCGAAGACACATGTCCTGGAGAGAGCTGGTCATAAGTAGCTTGGACCTGAGCCAGTCCATACTCCTGGTCACAGAGCTAAGGTTCAGAAAAGCAAAAATGATATAGATAGATTCCCAATACACCTGTTGTACTTCCTTACTTTTGCTTAAGGTTAAATTAACCTTTTAGAAACATGATTCATCTTTAAGCAGTGGCTCAGGGTATGTAATCTTCATATATTAATAGACTAACTTTATCAGATAGAACCTATTCAAGGCAACAGAAGCTTCACTCAACAACAGTGCCTGGCTTAGCCTATATTTTAGCTGCTTTTACCTCTCAGCCACGAAACGTGAATGCATATCTGCTGAAAATGTGTTTGATGCTCAATAACCTTTTTTGTTCAAGATCCATCTGTCTTTAGTTCATGCATCTGCACCACCAAAAGAGAGAATCAAGTTTCAATTTTCAAAAAATCTCATGTGTAAGAATGATTATGTGCCTTGCATTGCAAAAAAGGCAAAAAAGCAGCTGAATATCGTGTGGCTTAATTTCAAGATTCCCATCAGTGATACAAAGAACATAGTTGGGGTTTAATTACTGTCTTGGTACAACCAAGATATCTAACAAAGCTAATTATTTTGGTGTTTGCCATTACTTGTTTCTTTAAAATAAAAGCAAAAGTATCTCCAAAAATTGTATATTATTTTAATCACAAACTACTTCAATAATTTCTTTAATAAACTCTACTATAACTAGGTCAAATTAATTCCTAGTTACTGCCCGTAACGTCTGGATATTGCAGCAATGCACATGCTCTATAAAAACATACACTTAGATCTATCACATCCTGAAGCTTCACACAGATGAAACTAATATTCCACCAAAAGAGAGAAGAAAGTGGATGTCTGTGTGGACTGCACCCTAGTTAAAATGTGCACTATGCATGATATCAGCTACTTAACAGAAGAGAAAAAAAGAACACTGGTGCACTGGGAATTCTGGCCACAGCTTTGATCCTTGAAATATGTGTTTTAAAAATGTCATATGCAATAAAAGGTGAACAAAAATATTGTTCTGCAGATGGGGAAAACTGAAGAACAGAGGCTGAAGTATGTCAGACAGCAATACAGCAGCAGACCCAGTAATGAAACACAAATATCTTCCTCTATCAATTTACTACACAATTTATTCAAAGGGTTTTGGGCAGGTCCTTCTGGAGTGTTAAAGGCTGATAAACATTATGCCAAAATTAAATCTCCACTTGCGCCCCTGTGAAAACCCCAAAGGCCATCCCTTTAGTTGCTTTTGGAGCCCTCCCAGAGGCACTGGAGCTCCGAGGGGTGTTAGCTACCTGCCGTGGGTCGAACGGCAAATCACGGCTGAGAAGGGGTTTAAGAAACAGTTTCTAGCTGTGTGCTTCCTGGCAGAGACTGGAGCCCATCTGTGCAAGTGGCCTCCTTCATTTCTGTCCTGGCAGCAGGCAGAGGTCTCTGCTTTGGAGCAGTGCCACTAGCTGCGCCTTCCAGGAACAGAGGAGGATGGATGCAATGTGTTCTTGCAGGTATGTGAGTCACCCTGTGGGCCCCAGCCACAGAGGTGAGGTTAATACAAAAAGGAAAACGGGAATATGGAGTATCCACAGTGAATGCCTGGCTTAACAGGCCCAAACTGTTCATATTTCAAATACCACTTTCTGTATTCGTAATGTGACTCTGAAATACTGTTTTCTCTTTCATTCTCTTCAGAGATGTTACTTTTAAGACTTCTCGCCACCTTTGGATCCAAAACTTATAGTTCGCTTAAAATAAGCATGCATTCTTCTGCTTTCTGTCAGGATGAGAAAACAGTGACATGAATTCTTTCATGATAAGCTGCTCATATGACCTTCCCAATGTGGCCTGCAACAAGGGAGTAGTGGAAATTTTATGAGGAAGGCCATAAATTTTTCAACTTTGGTCAAGCCTGTCATTGTGCGTATTTTATTCATATCAGCCTTCTTCCCACTCATCTTACCTTCTCACTGACTCCAAAAGTCAACACTTGCTGGTCACCCTGGGAGACCAGCCTGTTTCCAAATGACCATTGTTCCTTCACATTTTCTCCTTAGATCTTGTCTCATGCATTTCTTCTGAGAAGCACCAGCAATAATAATCACACCCTCTCCAAGAACATGAGTAAATAGCTCTGGGGTGTTGCTGGACTTTATGTAAGTGGGAGTTGGACTGGGATGAAACAGAGGACAATACCACTTAAACAGAAGACTGTTAGATTGTTTTGGTGAATCCACAGCTGAGCAATACTGTATGTGTAAATTAAGAGACTGTTTCGCTTGTGTCCTTGTCATAGATCAATGTACAGAAAATTTCTCCCTTGCTCCAGCTCACAGCTGCACCTATGCGCGTAACTTACATCACGGGCTAGGCAAGCAGCGAGAGAGGGGCATGGGAAAAGCAGCCCTTCTGATTTTCCCGTTTTCCCATATGAAGAGGAGGTTCCTGTGTTTGCTCAGCTGGGGACAGTTGCCCCAGGCCTTCCCAAGGTCTCCTGCTGAAGTGGTACCAGGATGTTGCGCTCAGCCCAAGGGCTATTCCCCGGAGGAAGGCAATGGCAGCTCCTGCTCCCGCTCCCGCTGCTTCAGACAGTGAGGATGTTTTGCAGCACAAACAGAAAAGCAAAAGTGAATATTCGGAGCTGAGAATCTGAGGTCAGGCTCTTTTTGAGATGTCTTTATTCGCAAAGAACAGGGGTATTTCACACCATGGTTGCGCTCATTGTTCATGGTTTCTCTGTGACTCCAGAGGAAATGTCTGGGAAGGAAAACTAGCTTGGGATGCGAAGTTCAGGCCGGATCCCCTGTTGTTTCAACGTCCTCCTGGAAGGGGCAGCTTGTCTTCACTCAAAGCTACGCAAATCCCCCGGATAAAATTCAGCACTGCTGACGCCAGGGAGTGTGTGCCGGCGACAGCGGCATCCCGCTGTCCTCACCTGAGGCCCTCCCTCCTTGCTGAGATGCACAGCTGACGTATTGCACAGACAACGGGGGGAGACATATTGCCTTCCTTTTGGCAAAGCCACCACGTTAGAGGCACTTTCCTCCAGCAGCTGGGGGTGCAGAAGCTCGGGAAGAGCGACACGTGCAACAGGAGCCGCCGCCGGAATCGCCCGCGCCCCGCCCTGCGCGCAACCCAGGCTGCAAACCCTGCTGAGATAACAGGAAACTGGGAGGGCGGGGGGAACCCAAACCAGAGGTCGCAAATGACTGTTCCCCGAGAGAGAGAGACGCGAGGGCCGGGCCGGGCCGGCTGGATCGAGCAGAGTGAGGCCGGGAGGAGAAGGCTGGATCGGGCTGGGGGGGCCGGTCCGGGGGTGCGGCCCCCGCCCTGCAGTGTCCCGGCCCGCCGGCAGGGGGAGCGCAAGGACGCGGCGCCGCCGCTGGGGGCTCCGGCCCCGCCCGGCCATGGGTGCGACCCCTGCGCCCGCCCCGCTCCGAGCCGCCAACGGAGGCGGGTCAAGGAGGGGTGGGACGGGCCCCTCCGAGAGCCTTTGACAAAGGGAGCCCGCCCCTGCACCTGGAGAGGGAGGTGGGGGCGTTTCGGGCGGCGGGCGCCCTGGTCTGCGGGCAGGCGCCGTCTGTACGAGCAGGGGTGCGACGTGCTCCGCTGCTCTGCCATTCCGGCGTCAGGGGCTTGGAGGGAGAGAAAGGCGCCGGTGGCTGTGGGGTAGAGGGGACCGGCCGCCCCTCCAGCTCGTCCCCCACAAGCAGCTGGACCACGTGTCGGGACGTTTCGGGATGAGCGCTCCCGGCCAAGTCAGCGCGCACGGGCACGCTGCGGGAGCGGCTGTGTGTGCCCCGCGCCCAGGCAGGACGTGTCCCTGTAGGGTGCTGAGCAGGGCTTGCCGCTGAAGGAAAGTCACAACTACGCAACAGAAAGCCCTTTAAGCAGTGAACGGTCTCCCTTTTATTTAGGAGTTACACTCAGATCCAGCAGACACTCCCCCCGCCCAGAGCCCCGGCTGTCGCGGCAGAGGAGGGCTGTGCCCAGCCCCCGAAGGATGCTCCTCGCTGCGGCGGCCGCCGCATCCCGCGGTTCCCTCCGCATCCCGCGGTTCCCTCCGCATCCCGCGGTTCCCTCCGCATCCCGCGGTTCCCTCCGCTCCGGCTCCGGCTGCTCAGCAGCCTCACGGCGCGCAGCGCTCCGCGGCCATCGCCGCCCGCCGTCCTGCGGCCTCTCAGCGTGGGCACTGCCACCCGGCCACAGGGCAGCATCCGCGAGCTTCGCAAGCCGCCTCCTTTCCCCGAGCACGAGATTGCCATCATGTCTCAGCGCTAAGCATGACAAGAAAAGGCACAGTTTTTATTGCGAATTCGTTCAGGCTTTTGTTTACATTTTTTGGCCAAAGCCTCTGAAAGCAAATAGTGTGTTTTGTGAGGTGGCAGGGTAGCTTTTTTTAACTTCTGACTCTTTTATCAATATATTTACACTCTGTCCTTGAATAGCATTTTTAAAGATTAACGTACTCTGTAGTATTTTTCCGATGACCTAAACTCAACAGCCTCATTAATAGCTGGGTTAATCCCCCAAATCTCTTAATATCTGAACCGGCGAAATTTTAGACATGGATCTAAACTGTGTAAGTTGGTCCTGTTTCCTCTTCATTTGCTTGATGCAGCAGAGAAAACCAGAGTGCTGGCAGCGTTTGGGAGCAACCATGGAATGCATTGCCCCTCTTTACAAAGGCTCACTTACATACAGCTTTTTGATCTCCTATAATACACGTGAAAAAGCTACTCAGCTGCTGTACAGGTCTGCAGTTATTACTTAGCCCACGAGGTATAACCCAAGAATAGGGAGAAAATGTCTATAAACAATTTTCAATAATTCTGTGTATTAGAATTTAAGGAAAATGCCTAAGCTGCTCTCTGAACCATGCTTCTTGTGAATGTGGCTGAATGGTATTTACTGAAAGATACAAACTGACTACAGCAAGCAAGCAAGCATTTTTTTCTGTAGTCTGCTGAAGGAACCTTGTGTGCTTTCTATTTCTTTGTCTCCTTTTTCTTGGCATTTAGGATAGTCCCATTGGAATGGCATCTTACAGACTGATAAAAATTATCCTATTTGTCTTTAAGGTGTACAGCCTTAAGGAGCTAAAGGCTCAGATCCAGTACAGGACTGAAGAAGGGTGATGCTTTTAGACCCCTGTTTTTGGGCCTGGGGTTTCTCAATATGAATTGGATGCCTGAACTGCAAGTACAGGTAACAGGGGAGGTGCTTGGAGATGGTAATCAGAACTGCACATTAAGTGGGAAGGTACCTCAGTATTAGCTGATGGATACTATGAAACCTAGGTGCCTATCACCAGCTCACATCCTGCAGGATGCTCAGACGATAAAGAACTCAGCAGATGCATAAAGTCATCCCACTGGATGCAGGTGACAAAATCACGCGTTTATTTTCAAAGCAGCCAAAAGTAGCCAAAGGTAATAGTATTTTATACAACATGTCCCTACTTTCCTGGGAGAACTTACCTGGAAAATAGAAGAGCTGGGGCCTGAAGGGGAATGCCTAGGCTGCCACTGGGGTGCCTGGGATGCTGCTGAGGCTGTTCTACTATGGAAACACAGTTGAAGGTTTGGAGAGGAGGAATGCATGGGAACAAGCTGTGAGAACACTTAGCAAGGAATGGGGAGCGCAGTTTCAGTCCAGAGTATCTATGTACATCTGTCACTTGATGCCTTACTGAATGCGCAGTGGTTATTAAATCTTTCACAATTAAGATCTACTGCTCCAGCTTGTCCATAATTTTCCCAGTATTTCATTTTCTATTTCATGAGACAGAATTGTGTCTGTGGTGCCTTTTGCTTAACAAAATGCTGTCGATGTGTGCTGGTGTTCACTGAGCATGCCTGTCAGCCTGGGTCCCCCGGGGAACGTAAGCAGCAGGAGCCTCGTTTGTAAATCTCCAAAGGGTGGTAGGGACAGAGCAGCAGAGCCTAGCGTAGATGTTACTTATCTGGGCATGCACAGCACTAAATATTAGGCTGGGAAGTATAAAAATAAGATGGCTTCTACAGTGGCTGTGATATTTTTTTTTTTGGATATTGGTATAAATTCAGTCTAAATTTCACAGTAGTCTGTTGTGTTCACAAAGCTGCAGAAGTATTCAGAGCCAGTTTTCTGACTGTGCTTGCACTTATATTTTTTTACCAGCATTTGTATTTCCTTCTCTTTATTCCCTTATGCAATTTCTCGTGTGGGTGTGAGAACTATGTGCTGTGCTCTGCTGCCATATGGAGCAAAAGTCTTGAATTCATCTGTTTTCTGAATTAAATCTCAGCTGAAAGCCCCCATTTGCTGTGTTGTCTGACTTCTTCAGAGGCAGTGCGGCTTCTCTAATCAGTTTTATAACAACATCAGTTTTGTAATGGGGGGATACAATTTGCTTCAGAGATAAATCTGTAAGAATCTCATTCATGTGACAGTTTTCTCCGACTGTGCCTGGATGTGATGAGGAGGGTGCTCAGTCACGCTGGTGTGGGAGCTGCACGCAGTCCTTCAACCAGCCCTGAAGGGAGCGTTGTACAGAGAAAAGCAGCTGGTTGCTCTGCTTGGACACCAAGTGGGTGGTGACTCCAGAGCGGACAATGATGCAGAGAAATGGTGACCTTGTAGCTGTCTCATTTGGTGTCCAGTTCCAAGACATCTGTTAATTTAACATTGGCTGTGAGAACAGTCGGAGCAAATGGCTTGGAAATGAGGTGCCATAGAGGGGAAAACCTGATGCTATATAACACTGCTTGTTCAAAGAAAAAAAGTCTTAAACCCCATACACCCCCTTCTCCCTTTGCAGCTACAACATGCTCTGTCATTGTCAGTGTCTCCCATGTACAGGGTGATGAATCGCCATTTTAGGCAGGCGGTTTATGGCTCATAAATACTTGGGTGTGTCAGGCTGTAATGGATCCCTTAGGAATGACAGTACTGTTTGGACAGTGGCTGAACACATCCCTCTGAATTCCCATCCCTTCAGCATAGAAAATGGATTTTAATGGTCACAAACAGATGGCGTTCATGAAAGGGAGAAAAAAAATCAGATTATAGCTCATGTCAAACAGGGTGAAGAAAATAATCTGCTATATTAAAAGGTTTATTTTATTAGAATCAAGCTTCGAGCTTTAAGCAGCTGTACAAAAAATAATCTCAACATTAGCAGTAAGGGGATCTCAAAAGACAGAGCAGTTCAGGTGAAACTGGGCAGAAGAATCTAAAGTCCAAGAGTGGGGTTATATGTAAGCTTGCTTTTTTGTTTGTTTTGTTCAAATCAGAAGGGTTTGATTGCCACAATTTAGCTGTCACACAGCAGAGAGTTAAACTGAAGTGTCCTACATCCCAGGAGAATGTCATTAACATTACCTTAACTTTATGAGCATTATCTAAGTCAGCTGGAAATCTAGTTATTTCCATTTATTAGAAAATCAAGAAAAAAGTATTCAGGCTTGATTGCCCTGAAATAATTATTTCAAACAGGATACTGGACTGAAAAATCCTAGCAATATTCATTCAAATGCTTGTTCAAGCCTCTAGAGAGCACATAAACACCCATTAATGCACACTTCATATGTAATATAGTGATAAATACAAGGCCTGATATTGACTGAGGCTCAGACACAAGACTTAAATTTCATTGTAGACACTTAACTCTGTGAGTGTGATCTATTAAAAAAATCCATATAACACCTAGGATGTTTATTTCCATTATCACATCCAGTCACAATCAGTAAATGCACCCAGAGTCCTGGGAGTCAGGACTGAAGCCCATACAACTCTGTTCTTTGCTGTTTGTGGCTACAGATTTAGGGGTGATATCTTCTCTTTCTAATACTTTGAATCTAACATTCAGCCCAGTTTCAAAAGAGTTAGATGCTTTCTTTCTTCTTTTACTTCACTCAACTAAGTGCAGAAGGTGGTGGCTCAGGTATGTCTTCTGAACTACCAGGTACTCTTCTGAATGCCATTTGCATGGTAGAGAGAGCTTAAATGTGAATGGCAGCTGCTCCTCCTTGAGCCACATTTTAAAACATAAAAATATGTATATAGAGAGGGATAACAAGTATCTGAGCGTATTTGTAGACCTTTTGTGAGGAATCTTTCTCCTGCACTGTCATCTCTCACAGAGTGGCAGAAAAAATTCACATTCTTTTTTTCACTCTTTGCTTTTCACATGCCAGTGTTGCATATTACAAAATTAAATTTGTAAGTGCTTAACACTGTGCAGCGGGTTTAGATTACAACTTGCATTCCTAGCATCCAGTGTCTAAAGCTTTCCCAACCTGCTGTGTGTCTCCAGAGTCAAAAGGAAGGTAGAATATTTTTGCTACTCTGACATCAGACAAAGCTTCCAGTGAAAAATTTGCGGGACTTAAATTCAAAGGATAGCTGAAATGAGACCTTGGATTAGCAGATTAGCAGGAGCAGGCTTGCTACCCTAGTGTATTTCTGCAGTACCCTGTGATGCCTGCCTGCTGTGTAGAGAGGTCCAGCACTACCCTGTTATGGCTCGACTGAGCAGTGATTAGGTTTTCATCCCTGAACGTGTCATTTATGAGATTTGCAGGTCATTTCCTTGATATAAGGGAGAAAACCAGAGGAAGGGTGTGATTAAACTCCTGAAGTGATCGATGTGGCCAGTTGCTGTGGTCCTGGCTCATGGCCATCAACCCTGGGAAGCTGCAGTTGGCAGCCTGGAAGTACAGGAAGCACAGGGATGTGGAGGAAACAGGTAATGGGCAAATAAATTGAATGACATATGTGAAAATGCAAGAAGAAATGAATATTCTGAAGACAGTGTTCTTTGCCATAATCTTTTATATGAGTTCTCTTGTAGGGTGGATAATGGCACAAAGGGGAAAATTAATTTCCAGAGTAAAAACAAAACCTGTGAAAAACTCTTTGTGAAATGATAAAGGGACTTTAAAGCTAAGAGTGCATAAAGGCTCAGCCTTTGCAGGGAGGGGTGAGAAGCAACTGGGACCACAGCTCTGTTGAGTTTGTACCAGACAATGTGAATTTCTTTACAGGCCTTCTTTTGAGACTTGCAATAGACAAAGAACCAATATTGGTCTCACTGGCCCTGAACCAAGGATGTTATAGTTGATTGTCCATATTAGTAACCTCCTCTGAGCTCCACTGGGAGCCAGTTACTGACATTTGCACTGTTTGTGGAATGTGAGAATAAGTGTGCTAAATCAGCACTAGCATAGTGTGGTCAGGTCCTATTTTTTTAATGAAGAAATAATCACAATACTTCTTGAAGTCTGTGCTTATGGATCTGTATAAGTATCTCAAAATTCCTGAGGGAGGGAGGGAGGGAGGGTGGAAGGAAGGCAGGAAGGCAGGACGGAAGGCAGGAGGGAAGGAGGG
>VWZG01005398.1:0-25594 GCA_013396735.1 Grallaria varia | reverse complement strand
AGGAAGGAAGGAAGGAAGGAAGGAAGGAAGGAAGGAAGGAAGGAAGGAAGGAAGGAAGGAAGGAAGGAGGGAAGGAGGGAAGGAAGGAGGGAAGGAAGGAGGGAAGGAGGGAAGGAAGGAGGGAAGGAAGGAGGGAGGGAAAGAAAGAACTTAAAAATATGAACCAAATGCAATAATCAAAAGAGAACTGAACAATAGAACATGGAATATGCTTTTTAAAGCTTGTAATTTTTTTGGCATGGCCAATCACTTTTCAGTGCTTGGGCTTGTTGAAAGTGGGAAAACTACAGAGAAGTGTAGACAACATTTCTTGCAGATCTTTCTAGAGAAAGAAAGAACTGAGGAACAAAGGGGACATGAGAAGGTCTTTGTCTCTTTCTCAGTGGGATGAACATGCCTGTTATTGTGTGAAACAGAAGGCAGCAGTGTATGCCTGGTGGCCCTCAGAGCTTCAGGCCATTCAGATGATTATTGGATAGCTGTTGGTGGAGCCTGGGAGAACAGTACATGTTGGGTAATAACTGCGGGGCTGGTCTGTGTGATCTGGGCAGCTGTCCCTTCCAGGCTTCAGGGACACAACTGACTCATTTCACTGAACGCCCCTCTGATGGTGATAACTTCTAGTCCTGGCTAGCTGAAAATGGATGGAAACTAGTGACCTGGAGGTGAAAGGTGCCATGTCCCATTCCAGTGCCCTGAGTCACTCATGCTCTCATTACAATGAGTTCTCTGTACCACATGGAGGGACGGTACTGCTTTGCTGCTTTCCAGCACTGGCTCTGAGCTGGGGTTAAACCAAATGCACTGCTTTCCACAAACTTCCCCTATGGCCCCTCGTTTATTTTAAAGGGCATAGTAGCACATTATGTGTAGCCTATGACTTCATCACTAATTACAAATATCACCTTGCTTTGTCTTCCCTCATCTCGAAAAGCCAGTTCTTTGCTAAAGGCTGGAGACCATACAATTCACAGCAGAGCGTGTGTTGTGAGCCACCAGAAGTGAGTGAACACAAGCTGTGGGTTCAGTGCAAATTATTACTGTTTCAAATTCTGCCCCATTTTTACAGTAATGTGGGCTTGTAATTCCTGGAAGCTGATAGCATTTCAGCCAAGGAAGCTACCTGTATGCAAGTAAAAGAGCTACTGTTTGTAACAATTTGGTATAGCCTGTAAGGTTTGGCATCTTTGTTACGTCCCTGAGACTACACAGTTTAATACTGCCTGCACATAAAAAGGAGCAAGAGGAGCTTGTCTATCTAAATTACACTTGTCTGGACAAGTCAGTGGTGATAGTATACTGATGACTGAGGTGTTTACACGCATATGGAAATGTAGCTCATTATTTCTGCAAGTACCATTCAACTCTACTGTTGTGCAGCTCTCCACCTTATCTAGTGTACCACACATGAGACAGACACCCTGTGCTATGTCAGGGTAGGACAGACTTCTAGTGAGAAATCTACAGCACACAAGCCACATTCAGAAAATAGTATTAACTAAAACTCCTTCACTGCTCAAAAAATACGGAAAATCTGTTAACTAAAGTAAGAAGAATCAGGAGGGTCTGAATGAAATTCCCTCTTATTAGTTCCCCTCCATTGTCTTCACATTTTTCTATTCTGGGATATGTTCATGTTTGCACTGTACAACACTGAAGCACAAATCCTCATGTGTGTGTTTGCCCTGACTGGCTAAAACAATGCCTTGATACTATTTATTTTTGTGAACTGAATGCAGGCCTCTGTAGGGGCCTTGTGCCTCTGTGTTTTGCAGTAAAGGTCAGGAGTCTATTCATCGGACTTCCAAAGTGTTATTGTTAAAACATGTCTTTGCCATGTCACTGTTTTCCCTTTCCTCTCCTCATTCAAAATAATACATTGTCATTAGTGACTTACAAGGCTCTCCCTCTAAGTGCAGCCTATCCAGCTTTCCTTGATTTTCCCCCCCAAGTTTCCTTCCCATTTAAACAAAGAATTGTTTTAGTCATTTGGGACTGAAATATTCCTAGCCTTGCTATCATGAAAAAAAATAAAATTCTTTTATGGAGTAATTTATAAACACTGCAGTTTTATTGCTGTTGTGAGCTGCAGCACCATGATTTGTTACAACAGAAAAGTTATGTTCTAATCTGGGCATTGTTGCAATGTTCACTCTAACCTTTCTGTGGCTTATGTGACCAAAACTTTCGGTTTTTAATACATTAGTGACTTTATGAAGCCCTGTAAGTGACACTTCAGCAAGAAGGAAGAAAGAGAAGAGGATGTGCTATTGTAATTCAGCAATGTTGTGTACAACTGGTCATTGTATTTATTACTGTATTTTGTCACTTTCATAATATTTCTTGATTTCAGATATTTTTAACTTGACAATTTTTTACTCAATGACTTTTAAAGTGAAAAAAAAAAATCCATAAGATAATACAAAATGACATTTTCAGTTATTTGGAACCTCAGTTATTTACTTATGCAGTCTTTAGACCAAGCTTGGTGTGTTGTCTCTGACCAAGTGGTGTCCTATGGTAAAGTCACCAGTCCCTCATCTGAGCACACTGAGGGATGCCGAAACCTAAACTTGTCCACCACATGCCAGAAATCAATCACTTCATTGCTAACCCACTTGGTTTTTTCAGATTTTATCTGTCTTTACATTGAAACCATTGATTCTCATTAGTTTATTCTACTACATTAAAGCAAAATGTCTTTATTTTCCTCTTGTGAGAGCATTTATTCACTATAACCGTGTTACCTCTCAGTCTCCATTTTGATAAATTGAGCAGAGCAAGCTCAGTAGGTGTCTTGGTGAGATAGGTTCTACAGTGAGGAACATTTTCTGTGACTCTTAGAGCATTCCCATGAAATTACAAACAAGGTTTCTGAAGGAAATCACAGTGTCTGTCCAAAACCTTCACAGGGGTGGCGGTCTCAGGGTCAGTACAGTCCGCATATTTAAAGTTTTATGAAAATTGTTTCACCGAGAGGAGCTGATACTGAGAAAGTAAAGGCAGCTGGAGCTCAGCCAACTGGCCAGCCAGCCTGTGCCTGTGGGCTGCCCAGCCAGCACTGCCTAAGCTATTTCCTCATGGTGATAATGAGGAGACAGCAGCAAACACATTAGGGGCAGGAATTCCTATTGCATAAGTGGCAGAGAAGTAAAGAAATAATAAAAGGATACTATTTCATAGGAAACCAACTTTCCTAAGTTGTTTCACAAGCTGCAGAAGTAATCCTGATCTTCAGGCATCACTGCTGGATGAAGTGCTCCCCACTGAGAAGAGACTTTCCTGTAAATCATATGTAGGTGTTACAAAATAAATATGACAGCTATGTAATTTTTTTTTTCATACTCAGAACATATATTTGCTGTTTGTGGATTTTTGTAACTATGCCTATGAATTTGGGCTTTATTGATACTAGCAAAATGTTATGATTATCTGGCCATAAATGTGGTCTGCATTATACAACACTCTACAGTGTTCTGAATAGAAGCCATGCAGAGTGAGGCATTCAAGATATTTCTCTGTCATGACATGTGTCTGCCATAGCAAACAGATAAAATGCTCCAACCAGCTCTGACAGTCAGCCACCTCTGGCAACCAATGTATTTTGTGATGACTTTTACTATTGCTACCATATTGTGATTTCTGATCCTGCCTGTTGCCTTAAACAATTAGTAACACAAATTCCGATACCCTGCCCCGTCATACTGACAATTCACCAATTACATGTCTAAATGTATGGACTCAGGAGTCAGGCTATCATATCTTGGAGGGAGTAATTATAAGACAATACATGTCAGCTGGAAAATTAAGGGGTCTGCGCTGATGAAAGAGTCGAGTTTCAGTTCTCACACTCTGCCATGTCAGTGACTTTGGGATGAATGACCACCTGAGATGGAGATGATTTGTGCAGAAAAGTTAATGATGGTACAGTAGAGATCAGGGCATATGACTGGTGACTGGTATTCGTGGAGCTTGTGGGATGACCCTCACACATCTGGGAATGGACTAAAAAGTAAGCATGTAAAAATTGCTTGCTTGTAATTTTAGGCAATTTATAGACTTCCCAATATATTTCCTTTGTGCTTGCATTTTTCAAGGAAAAGTTCTTTTAAAGCAGCCTTTTGATAATATGAAGCCACACTTTTACTTCCAGAGGCATTGGCTGATTCAAAGATTATTAAAAAAATTTTCAGTAATTAAAGGAAATGCACACTTGATATCATGTGAAAACAAGATGAGCCACATTTCCTCCTACACAAAAAGACTTCTTGGCAGGTTTTGTCTAACACGTTATATTACAAATGTATATTTTATATATATTATCTAATAAAAATACAAATAAACAATATATAATACTATCATAATATATTACTAGACATTTTTATATTGTATATGTATATTATAACATCCGATTCCTTGTTGTAGGGGCATTTTTATTTATCATTTATGATAGTTCTGAATTTTTTGTGTCTGAATGGCTAACAGAAGAGCTGCAAGGAGGTAGCCAGAGTTGGCATATTGTGTGCAGTAAGCTAAAACAGTGAAAGGTGCAGTAGTATAAAATAGTGGGGAGGGAGTTACTGTGAGCATAGATAAGGGAAATTAGGCTCAAATCAATGGATTTATTTGTTTTTTGTTATAGCTCCTTAGCTGTGGAAAATTTGCATCACTCCATCACCATTAGAGAAGCTACTTCTCTGCTGAGGGTATTGCAGAACATAGACCTGTGCGTCTGTGAATTGGCCGTAATACATGTGTAACTGTTTCAGGGAGAGCTACTTGGAACAGCACAAAGGAGGACCAGGGAGTTAGTTAAGGGTTTGGTGGTGTGGACAAGCAGAAATCCTCCTCTGGGCTCATTCTCTTGTATTTCTGCAACGCCATACTCCGTAGGGGGCTAGGCGAGGAAAACTGGATCCCACATTCACTTTTGTCCTCAAAACTTTAACAGATGGAAAATCTGTTACACATCTATTAACTAGTGGTTTGTTACCATCACTGAACTTTATAGTCCGACACTGAATTTATTGAATTTCCTCTTCCAACTACTGTGTCTCACCAGACATTATTTTTGTGAAATCTCTTCCTCACTGTAAGTGTATGTAGGCTGCAATCAAGTAATTTCTTAACCTCTTGAATAAGCATAAATAGATACAGTTTATTCAGTTTCCACCTAACAGCTGTATTTTCCTGCTTTAACCATCCTTCCCTAAGCTCTTTGCAGATTTGCAGCCTCCTTTTTAGAACTGCATTCCCTGAAAGGACACTGTGTTATAGCAATGAGCTCACTGAGGATATATGCAGAGAAAGTAGTCTCTTTGCCACTCAGTATCATTCCCTGTTTCTTGATCCAAAAATCTTTTATGCTTTTAAATATGAGCTATTCTGCTCAATTAGCTGACTCGAGCCCCGAGGTAGTTCCCCAATGCAGAGGGCTGATCTGCATTCCTTCTTCCCAGTTGCCCAAGCCTTTGTTTTGGAAACACATTTTGCTTGACTGGGCATAGTGTACAGGGCAGACAAATTGCTCTGACTGCTTTTCTAGCCTTCATGATAGCTGGGTATTTTATCACCAATTCTGAACTTATTTTCAGATGAGTAATGAAAATTATGATTCTACTCCTTCCCCACTGTTTTTTGAAGATCTGTGAATCAGCCAGTCCTTGTTTAACTTAACATGTGCTCCAGTATTTGCTATAGGATTGCTTTTTTCCTACAGTTAGTATAGAATGGTGCAAGCTTAATATGAAATCATATGCTGGAAAGTTACCTAAGAGTATGAATGAAACCTTCATACTTGCTATTTGAATGAAACTTGCAGTTTCAGAGAACAAAACTGGATTTTTTTTCATATGTCAAACTTCCTTTAAATCATAGTGGTTGTTCATGGTCTGTAAACATTGCACAGCATATCTGAACTTTACATTGACTACCAGATAGTTTAGTTTAACTCATCTTTTCCCTGTGACTCATGAATTTACTCTGAGAGGATCTACCAAGGCTTTTACAATCACAATGTATTTTTGCTTACTGTCTTGGCTTTCCCTTCAGCCTCCAAGAAGGAACAAGAGAGATAACGGAAAAATTTTTTCACTGATTTTTTGCTCAGCTTAATATACATCAATATAGTAGCAAAGCAGGAGGTCAGCATACCGTACAGGAGTAATCTGCCTGAAAGAGATAGCACACACACAACTCCCAAGGTTCTCTGCTAGTGTCATGACTGATAGACATAGTCAGAACAAAATTCACATGGCAAGTTCCTCTTAACACTACAGTAAAACAATAATGCTGTTCCCAGTGCTCTAGAGTAAGAGCAATTGTCTCTTTGTCTGCCTTTGATAGCATCAGCTGAGAAGCATGTATTTTCTCCTAGGTTGTTAAGTACCTAACAAGTCTAGGATTCAGAATTAAAGGAAGAAGATACCTATGAAATCATTTTGCACTGTGAGATACCTGCCTGCAACCCCAAGTGCCCCACCTTAGCCAGGTGAGTACAGAGACTAAAAAGAGAGGTTCACTAAACTCCTTCCTGCTGTAAAAACCTGTAAAGGCTTCAGAAAAACAATTACAGTGTGGAGAAGGGCACTCACCTCTTCTTCCACAGCACACACATGCATATGGGAGCTAGAAGGGCTGTGTCACAAACCTTATTTGAGGTACCAATGGGCTCCTGAATGTGAGTGCACAGCAATGCTGTATCGGGAGTGTTCTGACTGACATCCACAGGACTCGGTTCAGGAGTTCATGTTTAAACAGCCATTTTCTCAGTTTTGTAGGGTGAAGTATCTGTCTGATGGGTGACTGGTAGGAAAGGCATTGATGGCTAGAACTGGCTTAGTTCTTTTTGGCTGATGAAGATAGATAAAGAGTGTCATCAGCAATTTGTTTATAAGAAGGGTTGTTACAGCAATTAGCTTCTAACTTGCATTTCACATTTTCTGCTCATTATCTTTGGTAAATGAAGAGTGCTTAGGATCAGAAGCACCTCCTGAATTGGAAGGACTTAAGCATGACACCTGCACATGCAGACACAAAATGAAATCACTGATACAGTGGTTGCTTCATATCACCACAGTTCTACCACCTGCTAAACTGCTTCACCTCAGTGCTGTCAGGTCATGTTCTAGTGAGCACGACATGCATAACCTACCTGTGAGCTTAGACAAGCAGAGTAAATTCCCACTCCACGTCCACTGCCTCGCTTGCCTGCCTTCTGGTGCTTTGCGTGACAAGACAAAATATGTGCCACTGGACTGGAATAAAAGAGAAAGCCACTTGCAACTTCCTTAACATGATGAAGATGGTGTAGTGAAGGGAAACAATTTTCTTGAAAAACATTGCTCAGCTTGTGCTTAAAACATTTACAAAACTGAAAAATAGTTGTAACCCCCAAACACATCCATCACCACTCCAAATCTTCCTCTGATTAAACTGCTTGGAATTCTACTCAGCAATGATAAAGAATGGCATTTGAGAAAGGTCAGACAAAACATTTTTGAGCTCATTCTTCTGGAATAGACACAAAGTTAGATTGCTCAGTTCTAGTATGTTGATCACCACAGTGACTTCAGAGCTCGGCATTTCTGGTAAGGAGGATGAGTGTTGGTAGTGGGCTCAAACCTGTCTGCCCTTTGCCATGTGCTTATGGCACAGTCACAAAATGAAGTTCCCCCATGGTAAGGGAGGTGCATCATTTGGGCTGCTCCAGCTGTGATACCCTGTGAGGGATCTCAACACAAGTGGAGCAGCTTCTTGCCAATAACCTTGGGATTGGAGTGTGCACATTGCCTCAGAAGAGCCAATGCACTGGATCACCATCCCAGATTGCCACATAGTAATTGTTCTTGTGTATACTGTATGCTGTGGCCTTGAAATAAGTTGCTGTTTTAGGCTGTGGCCGATGCCTTTCTGAGCTCACAAGCCACATACCAGAATCTTCAGCTGGCAAATGGATACCAGGAATGCCGCCCATGGTCCAGGAGGCCAATTGCTGCAGGAGCAATTCACAGCCAGATGAGTCAATGGCTTCCCCTGGGTCCCTTGACTCTGTGAGGCATGGGACAATGCTGGGGTGACAACTGAATGCAGAGTAACTTGGTGATATTAGCAGTGACTGACCCTACTCGCTCCACTGGGACTGAGGTAGCTGGCATTCCATGTGCTGGTACGGTGGCTGTTGTTGTGCAGTGACACACTGGCCAGCAAGCTCCGGTAAAGCACCACTTCTTCCAATATCTGCCTATGGCTAAAGAACCTGTGCTTGGAAACATCTGTAGACTAAAGGGTGCTCCTCCTGCTTTTTAAAAAACAATGAAAATAAGAAACCAAACTCAATCTGTTTGCTCTCCAGACACCACAAACTCCTTTTAAATAGTCCAGCTCCATCCTGCTTGTTGGTACTCTGCCTTTGATGTTCAAAGAATAAATCCCACCTCCCTAGCAGAGGCCTTAAAACTAAGGCTTCTGTATATGAAAAACTGTTCTGCAGAAACAGAGATGCACTTGAGCTACTGCAGTTATTACGTGGCTATCAGAGTAACTCATTGCAGACAAATCTGTGGAAAATTCATTGTTTCGTATTTGCTCTCTTCGATGTTAATGCTGCAGCACTGGAGCCAGGGAATGGAGAATGGAGTAGCTGAGCTGCAGAACTACAACCCAAGATAATTCACACAGTATTTTAAGTCCCTTTACTCATCACTAATAGAATTCCTGCCAAACCAAATTACTCCTGCCCAAAACCGAATTAACTCACTTCTGTCACAGTAAGTTTCTTGCTTTATTTCAATACACATTGACGACAAATGATTTTACCAAGTAAAAAAATACTTACCTGCCTCCAGAGCTCCCTGTCTATAGGTAGGTACTTAAGTAAACATTTCAAACCACTAGACCAACATTTTCAAATACAAATATACCGGGTTTTTTAATTAGGTTACTGTCATTCATCATTTATATATTAAATGCCGTAGGGTGTGTCCATCATTTAAAAAATTTTAAACACTTCTGGGAAAAAAAGGGAACAAAGGCTGTCACGTGCAGTGGGTGCATATTGGGTCTCAGTCTCCTGATTCTCCTCCAAGTAGAAAACTGCCTCATTGAACTGCTTCATGGGAAGAACATTCTGTAGAAATTTGAGTCCAGATTAAAACACTGGATTTAATCAGTGAAGGGGAGATACTGGGTAGCAAAGATGTAGGAGCTTGTCAGACACATCTCCATATTTGAACTGCAGGACAGGGTTAAAATTGCCAAAAATTATTCCACTTTGTATGTATGCTGCTTTACAGGTGGAGCTCAGCTTGCCCACAGGAGCTGTCCTGACAGCAAATCCACGGCTTGGCAGGAAATCCACCTTTTGACAGGAAAGCTTAGTGTATACAGCGGAACAGCATAGAGGAGCAATCTTATTCCTTGTATCGCACTTGAACTTGGGAGGCCAGAAGAGGCCACTGTCTTTCCCGTCTCTTGTCTTACATAGCACACAGTGTTAGAAAAGTTGTCTTATTCCCCAGCACTAACCATGTGGTTATGGCTGTACCAGAACATTGTGTTTCTGAGTTCAGAATGGAGTCTGGTGAGGCTGTGATATTCTGGCACAAATCACACTTCTCCTTTAGGCTCCTCTGGAACAGGACTCCTGGTTAGCCTCTTCTCTGAAAATGTTTGTGTATCAAGGCTTAAAATGCTTAATGGTATGCATTGAAAATCCTTTAAATTCGCTGTTATGGATAAGAAAGTTAAATAAATGTATAGTATCAGCAATAGCACTAGAATAAAGCAAACTAGGACATCCAGGCTTGTACACTATAAGGTTAAATATCCAATATGAGAAAATTAATTGTACATATATCTGTTGCTACTCAGTTAAGGGAATGCTGACAAATGGAACATAGTCAGTCCAGCGAGAAATACCAAGGCAAGCCAGGAATGTGTTGTCAGGCAGCAATGACACAGCCTACAACCCTTGGCAGGCTCCCTCCACCACGTCCACAGTTCCAGATCACCACTCTGCAAAGGGCTGCCACTCCCTTCCTGTTAAACTGCTGCACAAAGAACCAAATCTTAAAGTGGTTATTTGGTTTTCTTCATTCAATGACTGATATACTTTCAAAGTTTAAAAATGTTAGAAAATACTGTGTGGGAACTGGAATTCAATCTTCCCAAAGGAGACACTGGCCTTCAGTTTTCAGATATTACTTTAAATGTATCTAGAAATCATCAACAGTTAAACAGAGCTGCTTCCAAGAATGTTTTGATGGCTTACAAAGGTCAAACTAAAGGTTAGTTTAACTATTTTAATTTGCAGAACCTTCAAAAGACAGTGACAGCTGAAATAACTCAGTAATTTTGCATAGCAATCAATATAATGGCTGGAAAAGCATGAGAAGGGATATGTAATTTTCAGAACTCACTGTAAAATCCAGGTGGAATGTTTTTTACTGAGACAGATGCATTTTTACTTCAGGGTAGATAATGTGCTTTTCTATAGGGAAAAACTCAGTGAAGACAAAGTACTTCAATTTTACCATGAGGCAAACTCAGAAAAATCAATTCTGTTGTCCACATTGACAGTTATTGAATTATCTGTGAGTACAGTTAGAGCTTCCTTCTGTTTTTATGTTGAAATAGCTCACAGAAATTAGCATTACTTATTGTTAGCATTCATCTAGGTAAGAAATGTGAAAACTAAATTATTTCACTTATTCCTGTACTCAGTGGGAGTTAAAATCACAGGCAGTTTGTTAGAAGATGTTTTTTTCATTTTTTGTATCTGCCAAGCAGCATCTTGTCATATAAGCACTCTCATAATTTTGAGGTGAGCATGTTCAAGCCTGAATCTTGACAAAGGTAGGAATTTCCCGTCTGTGTTTAGAAAAAGGGGGTGAAAAAAAAACCAGCACCAAATATATTGTTGACTGAAAGATGATCTTATAGCTGCAGCTGTGGTTTTGGATTTGAAAACCTTGTGGTCTCTCCTATTTATTTTATAGTTGTCCTGAGAGATCTTTCACCTGTTTGATTCTGCCCTCCATTAACCCTGACTTTTACCTGAGTCTGCAGATAGCTCCATTCTGAGTCTTAATCATTTTCTCACAGCTCTACCACTTAAAGTCTCTGCCTTTTAAGAATGAGGATATCATATTTATTTGTATCTGACATTACAACAGCAGATACTATGAGAACAGACATGGTTTTTGGTAGGAATTATATGTGAACATCTGAGTGCAGAATTTAGTTTTGACCCTAGAAAAATACCAGGAAAACATTGAGAATAGAACATTACGAAAATATGGAAAATAATTAATTAAAAAAACTAACAGCTAATGTTAATATAGACTTCTGAATCCATTGAAATGAAATGTAACATGGTCCATGTCCTAGTCTTCCCATGTCTTTCAAAAATAGCTTTGAACACATATTCGAAAAGTTGCATTAAAATATGTTAGCATGTTTTTCTTTACAATCCTCATATTTGTTTGTTAGAATTCCAAAATTAAAACTTGAATAAACTTAAATAATTAATCAATAAACATATATAAAACAATTTTCTTTCTCTTGAGATTGAGTAGCTTTACCATTTATTTTAAACCACTGAGTTCATTTGTAACAAAAAAAAATTATTTCCCTCTTTATAAAGAGATTAAATATTTCCTGAATCAGCATTAATTTTTTTACTAATGTCAGTTGATTTGAATCAGTATTTGGAGGATTATTTTTCTAATTATTTTTTCAAATTTTATCCATATCTAGTTTGGATATACTAGTTTTTGTTACCATATGTGTCAGCCTAACCAGTTAATTATTCCTGGAAGTTTGCCATTATTAAAAATTGATTCATCCATATTTTTTCAAATGTATGTTTAAATTATGTACTAGTTTCTTTAGTCATTGACCAGAGCCATTAATAGTATGCATGAGGTTTGTCCTTCATAAATATCATTAAAAATTCCTTCTTTAAATGGAAATAGAGCTTCATAGATCTTGTTCGGTCATGACACAATTACAGCTGTTTTCCTGGTCCCGCTCCCGGGGAATGTATATCCATTAAAGAGTCATTAGATAAAATGCACAATCAACTCCTCAGCAGGAACAAGAACCCACTCACCAAATCGTGGGAGCACTGTAGGCGACAGGCTAAATGCAGATACTTTCTTACTTACTCTCTTTCCCTGACTTTATTGATCTTTCACTCCTTCCTGCATGCTGTTGTGGCCTCAGTGTCCTGCCATCGGTACTGGTGGGAGTTAGGCAAACACGCTGATACACTGGATTGTGATGCCTTCAGCCAGATCTGCATTAATAAATTAAAGGGACGAAGATCTTCCTGCACACTGAGGTCAACTTGCCCACAGAATAGCCCATGACAGGGCTATTCCTATGACAGGAATTTTTTTTTACCCCATTGCTGGATGACTACATGCATGTTGCCTATTGGAAAAGGACCCTCAGATCCTCCAACTCCCAAACCATGCTCAGGAATTGCTTGAGAGGAAGCTGGTTGATGTCTGCATATCCCATAACATGGGCCATGCTCAGAGTTTATTAGTCTAGACGAACCCATCCCAGTGGCCAGAAATGTTCCCACACACTGTTTCATTTACCGATGAAAACCCGGGAAGCTTCACCGTGTTTGGAGTGAGGGTGACAGCTGGCAAGGTCCAAGGTGCTGAAGTGTCCTGCAGAGTCAAGGTCCCTTTTGGGTAGGCATGGTTACAAAAATATCTGCCATCAGTGACTGCCAATTAAAGATGGGATTTTTTTTTTGGTACAAATTTCTTTCTTGAATGGAGGTACCTAAATGCTACCCTGGGAGTCCTTGGCTTCACTGCTCTTCCAAGACAGTTTCACAGGGATAGGGGTGCAAAGCACTTCAGAGTGCCTGAAGAGAAATGGCTAAGCTCAAAGACAAGGCCACTGCTTATTGCTTATACTGGCTTTGGGCACTATCATGGGGTTTATACTTGGCCAAACACAGCATAGACAGTGTCACAGAGGAGAACACCCTCCAGGAAGACTACTGAATGACTACTAAACTACCCCCAATTTTTTCCATTTTTACTTTCTGAGAGGAAGACACATCCCTCATCCAACTGGGAGGTAAGTGCAGGTCTGTGAGGCTCCCATGATGTATGTAACAAGGCACTCTAATACAGGAATTTTTCTGGTCAGTTTGTAAGATAAGCCTTTATGATAAATCCAGCTGGAGAAATCACGAAGCTGCTAGTTGGTAAAACACTGTTTACTTACGCTTTTCTAATATTCTGCAGGAGTGCTGGTGCAGGTTTCAGAAACCTGACTTTTTCAGTGAACTGATGTACAATTCACAAATTAGTCTTGGAAGGTGCAACTCACAAAACATAAAACAATAAAACTTCTACACCTTTTTCCCCCTGACTAAGACCCTGTTGTACTCCACAGACAACTTTTTGGTTGACTGACCTGCAGGTAGGTCTTTAGGTTACCACCATCAGCTTTCTTTTTGTTTTCACATTTTCTCAAGCTACTCACACAATCTCAGGCTTGTATTTTAGAAGTTTGCAAGAGCTAGACCTCTCTTTCTAATTAGATGGTTTGTATTTCTCTGCAGACAGAACTGAGCTCTTTGATACAGAGTTATTCATTTGTGTTTATTACTGGTGGGTCTCCTCTGGAGCTTTCCGTTGTCTAAGCTGAAATTTCAAGATAGATAAATGTCACATTTTATTTTCAAATAAAATCAAAAACAAAAAGAAGGAAATGGTTAAAAGCTTTCTCTGTGAAGCTAAATGGAGTGTGTATGCTGGGTTTCTTTATATAAAGAACAATGAGAGGGAGAAAAAGAAAATTTATGCAAGAAATTTCTTTGCTTAATCTCTTTGTAGGTTTCTAAATATTTGCTCCCACTTCTCACTCACTTTGCCTTCCAAAAATTGAATGTCTTTTTATAATTGTTTTGGAAACAAGATGGCAAAAGGTAAAGCCTTTTAAACTTCATTCTACATCAGTTTACAACGCAGGGTTTCTGGCCATGGCTGTTCTCTGGGTTTTTATAGTAGATGAAACAAAAATGTTGACAGGAATCGGTACTACTATCAGTTTTGCATATCATCTTTTGTGTCCCAGGCAGGTCCTATAAGCTGAAATATTGTGGGTTTTCCTGACAGGAGTAGATTTGCCCACTGTTTTTATGGGCAAGGTTTACAATGAAGCAGTGAGTATAAGTGATTTCCAGTGTTTGTGAGTGTTCACAATTTAACAGCCCCAGCTGCAACATAGGTCTGGATCCTATCTCTAGTTTTAAGACAATCTGAGACCCTAGAAATGGACAACACTGAGTTTTGTCCTATTAAAAATCCAAGACGTTTTCCCCCTCATGACATAGTCTTCAAAGTAAACTTGACCCTGGCTGTGAAATTCTCTCACGCATTGAGATACCAGCTTTTTGTATCCCATGGACATGGCAGGTTTCTGACTGATGTTTGGTTTAGACAGATACACAAAGTGCCTGAGGCACCCGCTGAGCCTAAACAAAGAAGCCTGGGAAAGGTCTCACCATATCTATTGTCTTACATTGACATCAGCCTTTCCATTACAAAGCCTTTCAAGACCAAAAGTAATCAATAATGATGAATGTGGTTTTTCCCCGTGTGCATCTGAGACAGATGGAGAGTCACTGTGGACAACAATAGCCTGCAGGCACAGGCCTTGACATGGTTGTTTAAAAACATCCTAAAAAATGTACATAAAAAAGGTACAAACTTTTGTGGATTTCTTTTTACCTATTTGCCTGCTTAATGGCAGATTCCTTGAGGGAGCAGTTCCAGCATTGCCTGCTTGCACGAGGATTGGTGTTGCCGCTGAGCAGCATCCTCCTCTCAGAGACGACAGACAGTTTGCCACATGATTTTATCTCTCTACGTCTCCCTTTCTTTCCAAACTCCCATTTCCCAAGCTTTTCTTACCTTTTTCACCATCTCTCTCCTCTCTTGCTTAGGCTATGTGTTTCAAAACGTGCCTGTTTACGGAGGCATCATACAGCTGAAAATAAATGCCTCAGTTAGTTAATCTTGGAAAGAAACTGGTTATGGACTATGCTGCCTTTTAAACTTCCTTACGTATAGCTGTGTTCACTTGGGTCAGATGGAGGAAGCAGTCCCCACAGTGGCATGTCCTCAGAGAGACTGCAGGTATCATTGTCATCTGCAGGTATCATTGTGATGAGCATGGCTGTAAGAAAGCAGTCTTGCCAAGGGGCCAGGAGGTTGGCTCCATGTTGCGAGCAGATGCTGCGTGCACCTTATGCCATCCCCGCCTGCTCGCATTTGTTCCACCAGCAGCACATCTGCCCTTTGGCAGAGGTATGTGCCAGTCTTCTGACAAATGTAAACAGAAGGGAAATCGAAGCAGGCTGGAAATGATCAGAACTTGATTATTTTTCCACTGTTGGTTTTGGTTTTTATTTGCCTCAGTGTTCGCTTGTGATGCCAGTAGAGGTACAGACAGTCAGAATGGATGATGATGAGTCCTTAGTGAAACCTATAAAAGCATTTACAGTAGCATTCAGGTAAGAAAATTAATAAAGCTAGGAGCCAGGAGGGAACAAACAGGAACACAAACAGGAACCTCTGAAGTTGGATTTGGCCCTCAATTCCAATGGGATGAGAGAGAAAATTTCCTGTTTAATTGTTAACAACAGAAAAACCAATGTAAGCACACTAGCAGTTTTTTATTACAACATATTGGTAATTAGTCAGAAACTGTCCTAATAATATTTTACACAGAGTTCAACAGATTGTGCAGTAGTAGGTATAATTAGGGAAATAATACATGAAGGACACAAGATATCTTAGTATTTTAATTAGCATATAATGTGGCTACCTGATCTTATGGTGTGGCTAGCTTTCCTTCTGAACATACAATCCTCTCCTGATCCACAAGCAATCCTGGTTGTGTGAACAGCTCCACTGATCACCCCAAAAGATATGTAGTAATGCTATCATGCATTGCTTTTCTGGTCAAAGATACATGCTGTCAGTCATCTGCAACACCTTGGCTAAATTACTGACCATTGTTCCTGTCTTTGTGCATTGGAGGGAAGCAAAACCCATTGGAGACAAAGTTTGTGATACCCAGTGAATGCTTCTTAATGCCTAGATTCTAATTTACATGAATGCCAGCCATGAGTGTGTTTCCAACCTTTTCCTTCTTTTCACAGTCTTACAACTCCAGAAGGGCCCACATGGTCTGTTCATTTCAAGACCCATTTCTCCTTCATCATTGGACAGGAAAGAGGAGGGCTGGCATTAATAATTTATTCCAACCTTCCCACATGGGGGAGGCTGGGAACTTAAAGGCTTCTGGAATCAGTGAGATTGCACTGTTGCAGATGAAGGCGCCTTTTAGCTCAGGATCATGCTAATTCCTCCCTGTGGACAGCCTTTGGAAGAAAACAAAAAAGCACACCCAAAGACAGATTGCTTCCTTTGCATTAATAACAAAAGTGTTTATTCTAGTAAAAAGCTAAAAAGGAGCAATTAGAGACTTCAGGGAATACGCTGAGTGCAAATGTGGTTTTGTTCATCCTGGAGTACAGATGATTTACGAAATTGCCGTATTTTACTTCTTGTGGTCACCAGTGGCACAGTGACCTTGTTGTGGTAATGCTCTTCTGCCATGCTCTGAAAAACCCAATAACCCCTGCGGCTGCCCCAGGATGCTGCTCGTTACTGGCCTCCCGAGCCTTGGAAATACGCTGTGTGCCTTGCGGAGGGAACTTGCAGCTGCTGGGCTGTATCTACTGCCCTGCCTACAAGGACAGCAAGCATGTCTTAATCTTGCTATGTGAAGGGAAAGGGGTGGCAAGAGAAAAGTGACCCCAAAAGTAATTCCTATGGTTTATTTGTAGTAATTCTATATTTACAATGTGCATACAAAGCCTTCATCCAAATCTGTTTGGCAAGCTAGTTAACAGTTCCAGCCCAAAAGCTTTATTTATGTATCTAATCTCTACTGATCAGAAAAGATGAAGTAAGTAGGAAAGGACAAGATGGACAAATTAAAATGAATCAATGCAAACTTTACTTTTAAAATAGCTCTTGTTTTATTTTATGGTTTATCCTAAAGCCATGCCTATTCCCCAAGCACAGATATGTGTTTTCATCCTCCCTCTTTCCTTTTCATACACCAAGTTAAGCATTTGTCCTGAGCGTTTGCACCTGAGAGCCACTGGGGTGGGTGTCAATCAACCCCCACAGCTTTCAGCAACCTCAAAATCTCTTTCTCGAGGCTTGGTTTGCTGGAGTATGGGACACCGTGAGCTCACTGTAGCTTCGCCATTTTTGTGTGTGTGTGTGTGTGTGTGTGTGTGTGTGTGTGTGTNNNTATTTATGTGTGTGTGTGTGTGTGTGTGTGTGTGTGTGTGTGTGTGTGTGTGTGTAAGTGCACTACAGCATGTAACAGTGGTGAGCTGTGGGATGTTACTATTCTGTTCCTGCTGCATCTGTCCATCTACCTCAAACCCTCTGCTGCTCTCAAGTCACTGATCTCTTTCAAGGGGATTCAACAATGTTTCTTAACAAAACTGGAGAAAACATTAATAAACTACTACCCTTGCCCACTTTTAATCTGGTATGGCTGCTAGTGTGGCCCCAGCTGTTTTCATTGTTATCCACTTTACAAACAGAATTAAAAAAATATTAAAATTCATACGTATCCTAATCTTATTAAGGATTAGGATTATTAAGTCTCCTCTTATTCCTTAAAAACAACAGCTTACAAAGATGAACCCTAAAAAAACCCCTAGTGATATTCAGGTAGAATAACCCGTTCTCCTTTCTCCCTCAGATTCTTTCCCCTCCTTTTTTATTTTTTTTCTTTTCCCTGGCCTCTATCCAAATTTTTAAAATTATATGTTTTGAAGGTCAGCAGACTTGTATGTGCTGAACTAGCTGATAAAGCATCAGGCTGAATTCCAGCACTGTAGCCTGCCACTGGATGACCCTTCCTCCCTGTAGTCAGAGATCTATTGCTCAGCTTTCCGCAGTATGGATGGAAAGGGAGGCAATAGTTTATATGGAAAGGTAATTGGTCTCTCTTGCAGATCACTAGTTTTGTACTACTAATAGGACATCCATCACCAACCAGCTGTAAGTTTCCATCTGAGTTATAATGTAAAGTGTATCTCCTACTCTGCAAAAAATATTGCAGTGACATTTTTTGGAGATGGCTACAGCCTGGGCATCATTAGCAAGAGCCACATCTGAAAGGAAAGTCTGCATTTTTGACCAAGCAGAGGTGAGAAAGCATTGGTGTGGCTAAAGCTGCCACTAAAAGCATCTGTTGTTATAAAAAGCTGTAAACCATGAACGGAGAGCAGATGCACAGTCCTGGCTGGCTGGTCAGTTGGCTGGTCAAAGCCCTGCCAGCGTTGAGCTCTTTCTCAAGCCTGTCAGCAGTGTCTCTGTCTTGTGTGGGCTGAGTTTTGGATTTCTTGGGCTCTCGCAATCTAATCCTGCTGAGTCACAGGAACTAGAAACATACAAAGGGACACTGTGTGTCAACCCCATGAGACACACTGAACTCAAGGCCTGGCCATACCGAGTGTATTCCTATAAAAGACAGGCATTCTGTGAACAATTTCCTCATGGACTTTTCTCAACAATTGCATGTATGTGTTGTATTTTGTCTTGTATTAGGCAGGTCTAGGCTGGATGCAAAAGGTGTAGCCACACTATCTTCTGTGTACTTCCCCTGTGCCTGACTAACAGTCAGTAAGTCCAAGCCATTTCTGTGACATCATTAAGTCAACCCTCTTAATTAAACTGCAAATGATCAATGTATTGAATGCCAATGGTAGATGCATCAGTCCAAACTAAAGAGGTGGAACCTATTCTTCCTTAGAGATTTGGTTCCCTGAAAAATCAGCGGTGGCAAAAAAATCTGAAATGAAACTTCCTGATCTGACTCCATTTCTTCCTAGCTGGCTCACCATTCACAAGAGGCAAGGGCTGTGTCTGTACCACTGGACTGAACATCCCTGAGGCTGGCAAGGAATGAGCCATCTCCCCCTACTGTATTACCTTCTCCCTCTCCCTGACACAGAGTGGCTGCAGGAAAACAGCCTGCTGGGAGTGGTCTCTGGGCTCTGCTAACTCCCAAACCACACCTGTGAACTGTGATATTAGGATCTGCAGAAGGCTTGCCGGTATCTGTTCCAAAGAATTAACAATACAGATGATCAAACTCTGAGGACTAGGAACATACTTTATCACTGTAATGGATATACATCAGTAGATACAGAGAAGCAGCCCACGTTCTGGACAAGAAGCTCTGTATTTCAGCCTACAGTAGCTGCTATCTGGTGTCTCAGACTAGAAGCTGCCACATCAACACACAACACAGTTAGGCCGATATTTGGTCTGTGTTGGACACTCCTGCTTGATAACTTCCCCTCCATTTAATCTTTCTCTGTTTCGTCTCCTAGTTCTAACTGTAGCTAAACACAATTCTTGCAGTCCACAAGGAGTTTAAATTATAATGCTGATACTGAAATTACAGTGTCCATACTTTAAATTATACTTCCAACTTGGACATTACCTTTTCTTACCGCATCAGGATCACACCCATGGGGCTTTCCCTTTCTGCATTTGGTCACTGAGTGAAAATGCTTTCCTTCTGTCTGACCCATGTGATCTGCTGCAATGATCAGGATGGTGTGATCATGTATCAAAGCACAGAGCCCCCGGGGTGCCTTCTTGAGTCATTTTTACTGTACTGAATTTGCCACTGCTCCTGTGCTCCTGCATGATGGGAATTACATTGTGTTTGATGAATTCTGCCCATTGTAAGTTATCTTGTACACCTAAATGAGACATAAGTAAGGCCTAATAATAGCAAGACCAAAAACTGCTCCAAAACACTACTATGTATCATTTGTAGGTGTAACAGAGCTCACAGTGCAGTTCTGCTCTTGATCTTGAAGATAGGTCTTGCTGGGTGTTTTTTACTAGCCCAACTAACTGTGCACGCAACTCATTAGGAACTTGTGGTACTTGGTATACACTCAATCTCATGTTCATTAATGAATTCCACTGGTGCTCCTTGTCTCTTCCCCTCCATCCCTTGCCCTGCTGATGGTTACTTACACGAGAATCCCACCAGATCTCATGGGCCATAGTGTTAACTGAGAGCTGCCACCCAGACTGCATTTATGGATATTGAGGTGGGAGAAATACCTGCAAATGTAATTTTAGTTTCTGTTATTCCGTAGATTAGTTTTCAAAAACAGTTGTTCAACTGTGTGGTGTGCACCACTGGGCTACTCATGCTACCACATCCTTATGGTGGAAAATGATTGTGCAAGATAGTGGAGCTGGTGCAACTTTTTCTGCTCCTGCATTATAATTCTGAGGGTGCAAAACCCTCGTGAACTGCACCCACCTTACCTCTTCCTGCCAGAGAAGCCACTCAGTGTGTTTTCCAGCAAGCATTGTGTTGCTGAGGAAATAAGTGATGTCCCTCAGTTATCCTGCCATGGGACAGAGCTGACTTTCTTAGGTAGCTTCACAAGCAAATGTTTTTATACCAAAGTACTTCCAAAATCAGTGTCTGTCACCTCAGTCAGTGGTCTTGGCACAAAGACTAAGGACTGAAAAGATCTGAAAGTCCAAATTCCAGGGAAATTACGAATATGAAGGGTTAATTACATGGACAGGGCAAGTGTCCAAATTGGAGTTGAGGGGTCCATTTTTCACTTGGCACTTTTGTGTCAGTGGCTGTTTTCATTTTTCCAGCTGTTCTGAGGAAGATGCTCTTGCTGTGCTCTGTACTAAAAGTCAGGCAAGGACCAAGCTGAGTTAGGAGAGAGGCTGTCAAGGTCTCTCCCCCTCACTCCATCCCAGCAGGCGTGTTGTTGTTTCTTGTGGCATGTGAGACAGTTGCTGTGCTAGGGCTGCAGGGTCCCTCTCCATTTGCAGCAGAGTTGCATTCATCATTTGTTTGGCTTCAGTTTGGCAGAGCAAATCCAGTTCTTTCTCTCCTCACTGCAGCAGAACACTCTAGTGATTAGGGTGTTTTTGGTGGGTTTTTTTTTGGCTTAGGGTTTTTTCACAAATCACCTGTGGTGAAAAAGCAAGGCTGTGCATTTCTAGGAAAGTGAAGCTGATAAACAAAAGTAGCTAATTTGTCCTTCAGGTGAGCTTTCTCTGCAGTACAATGTGTGAGCTATTGAAGCCTTGTGGAGAAGAACAGTGCAAATTGCATGGTCAGGGACTTAATAATTCTTAAGTATGAATCATTGCTGTCAGAGTTTCTATGGGAACAGAGAAATAAATGAATATTTAGGCTATTTTCAGATTAATTCTATCAGAAGATCCAAAGGTTGTGCAACTTCTAGAAGTATACAAAGAAATAAATAATTGTATTATTTAGATTTTGTTAGTTACTGTTACTGGGTTTTTTTTGAAAAGTATGGTTTATACAACTTAGTCACAAAATGTTTAAACCCAACAGAAGATAAACAGGACATTTGGCTGTAAGTTCAGAACAATGAACTCATAAGGTTTATTTTTATATGCAAGTTCAGCTTGGATGTGTGCCATGTAACACAAAAATCCAGTTACCACTTAATGCCTTTTTTTTTCTCTCTTGAAGTGATGAGGGCATCTGGATCTCATTTTAAATTGCAAACTAGGCTTTTTAGCTTTTTAAAACAATTTGCATAGCTTGAACTAATTAGTGCTTTGGTTGATGTGTAGGCAGTAAAACAACATGACCCCAAGCATGAGAGAGGTGAAGGAGAATTGCATGAATTTTGGCATTTCTTAACTTTGAGAGCTTGAATTGACTACACAAACATTTCAGGGCAAGCAGGGTATACACACAGAGGAAGTAATGAAGTAATACTAGAAGGAGACCCCCAGGATAAGCGATGCGTGTTTCCCAGCATTGTAAATAAATGTTCACAGACTTAAATATGCAGCCTAATGTTCTGTTACCTTGAGCAAAGCCAACAGCCTCAGCCAGATGCATCTGTCCCTCTTGAGCTGAGCTGTTTGCTGCAGTCCCTGAAACATGTGGGAGCTCCTGACACTAGAGGTCCAATTTCTGTGATCTGCACTATTTCTGCTGATAGTGGGCTAATGTCCCTCAGTTCCAGCTAGCTGGACCAGCATTGTCCAATGCCCAGCCAATTTCCTCTCAGGTTTTGGAGTGATGCTTTCCTTTCTCCAGTCACACTCAAGTCTCTGCAAGCAATGCTCTGGTTATGTTCAAGAAAAAAATAAAATGTGATGTCTTATGGCTCAACTACCATTGAAGTAGGTGCTGCAGTTGAATGAAATAAGGGAAACTGGAAGAAACAGATAATTTCTACTCAAGACAAATGTAGTTTGCATGAAAATGAGGAAGCCTGGACTATACCCTTCCAAACCCAAGTGTCAGATGCATGTCCCTAAAAGAAATGGCTTGGATTAAGTTTTGCCCAGGTTACAGCACTTTGCAGCACTGTGGTAAGGATGATGAGAAGGGATTGCCCTGCTAGAATGCAGAGACAGACCAGTGAAATATTTCTGCAGAGCTGTGCAGGAACTCAGAGTCTCAATGAAACATTTTGGTTTCATGATACAGCTTGTTCTGCCAAAAGAATTCTGGCATTTTGATTGTGCTACCCTTCAACCTTCTGCAGCCTGCAATTCTTCACAGACAGCTTAGCTACAATTAGGGCTTTTTTCAGAAGATGACAAAATGCATTCCCTGAATCCCAGGCACTGGGGAACGACTGTTGCTTGAAGAAAATGTTAATGGATTTTTTTAAACTTGGACAAAACTATCTTTGTTCACAGAAATAGCAAAAATTATTTACCTAAAATGTTCTGAAGCATTTTCCTTTGATGCAGACACGTGCTTGGCACCTGGAAATGATGAGACCCTGCCACGACAGTCAGGGGAAGAAGGGGCTGGGGAGCAGCTCTGCAATAAAGCCCTGAGGTGGTTGTGGGTAACCAGCTGAACATGAGCCTGTGGTGTGCCCTGACAGCAAAGGCAGTCAGAGGCTCCTAAGTTGTGTGATCAGGGCTATGGCTCAAAGATCAAGGGAAGGGATTGTTCTCCTCTGCCTGGCACTTGTCAGTCCACATCTAGATCCTGAGTCCAGTTTTGATACCTGACACAGGAAAGACAAAAGGACAAACTGGAGGGAACTCAAGAGAGGGCCCCCAAAGTGGTGGGGCTGGAGCACCTGCTCCATGAGGAGAGGCTGAGGAAGCTGGTCAGAATCAGCCTGGAAGAGGGATGGCTTTGGTGCACTTGACAGTCCCCAGCACCACCAAAGCATCATGGAAGCAATGGAGTGGGGCTCCTCACAGTGCTACAGGGTGGGAGGGCAAGAAGCAATGGCCACAAGTTGGAATGAGAGAGGTCCAGGCTGAATATAGGGAGAAAGTTCCCCCATGAAGAGGTGAAACAGGTCACCCTGAGTATCTGTGCTGCCACCACCCCAGAGGGTTTCAAGCCCCAACTGTTCCAAACCCTAAGCAACCTGGTCTGCCCCCAGTGTTGGCCCTGCTTTGGGCAGGAGGGTAGACTGGGTCTCTCCCAGGCTCATTTAGTCTATCATCTTCTGATCTTAATCAACTGAAAATGCGGTCCTGCTCTAAACACACTTAACAAGTGGTAGTACTGCCAATGCTGCCTACAGCAGCTGCACTGAACCCAAGATCAGACTGCTGTTGTTGCAGATGTGATGGACAGCATCCAACCAGCAAATGATGGGCCAACCTACTCTTTCCTTTTCACTTTTAAAAGGTACTTGAGAAGCTCTTGATGTCTGAGTCTTCCAGATAGAAACTTAACCACCCACATTCATCTGTAAAAACCATATATGGACTTAAATAACTGTGCTCAGGTCAACATAATGTTACATTTTACTACATGCTATTTGATACAGATTATATTTGTAAATTGAGAAATACTGTAGCAGCCCTTGCCAGGGCTGAACAATCCAAGAAATATTAAGTTTCAACTCGATTCAGATCTGACCACTTCAGCTGAAGCCACAGTCTTGCACACCATCCAGCTTTTCTTGGTATCTATCACCATTACTATTTGTTATGACAGCTACATTATTTGTGAGGTAATGGAACATTACAGCATGAAGCAGGGCTGTTTAAAGTATCAAAATTCCCTTGTTGTGTAAACTTTTGTCTTAGGTTTCACTTTTTTTTTGGGTCATCCAGCATGTACATTTGTGTACTATAGACATGATAAATCTGTGTATTAATCTTTGTGACCTCTATTTGCCCTGGCTCATGCAATCTCGGTATTTCCATGGCAAAAAAATAACAGTAGAATCTAAGTAGAAAATTTAAGGCATTTACTGTGTTTATAAATCTCCCTATGGGTCTGATCTTGTAATTCCTTCACTTGGTTAAATTTTCATTATTCATCTAAGGACTGCTGCTGAAGTGTAACACTATATGTAAGGGAAGATTTGTAACATCAGGCCCCAGTGAGATGTTAAGGTTAGCAGCAATCACCCTTGTCTTCCATCAACTGGAGGAAGTTGCGGAAATGAAACAAAAAGTTCTTGTGGAAATGATTACATCAGCTGTGCCTGCTGGGGAAAGCCAGAGCATCACACAGGGAAGCTGCAGGTGTGCTGGGGCAGGAGGGGCTGAAAACAGCCCTCTGCCCAACTGAGAGGCAAAGGATCAGGTGAGGCCTGGTGGAGGAGCCTGGGCTCAGCTCCACTGAAAGGAGACCAGGTGCCACAATGCAGGACACCAGGGGGAAGATCTAGTGGGAAAAGAGGCACCAACCTTTTTAAGAACTCTTCTTCACATTAGCCCATAATGTCAAGGCATGTAGTGCTTTATTATTCTTATTCCATTATTATTGATGTTATTTGTTTTAATATGTCATTTAGTTTGATACTAAACAAACAACTTCTCCATGGACACCCCCTTGTCGTGGGGGAGAAGCTTGCGTGCCCTTATGAGGCTGTGAGCTATGCTGGCGGTGGTTGTGCCTCCGGTAGGGTCTCCCATGCTAGTCAGGTCTCAGCTGAAGGGTCAGACAAAGTGTGTCCATGGGCAGGATGGGCTCACCAGCCTCCCGGCAACCATCCTAGGAGAAGGACAACTCTAACTCCAAACCCAGGCAGATGGAGCTCACTTAGCTCTGTAAGGCCATCCATCTAAGAGAAGGATACTCTAACGAAACCTCCATCCTGAGGACTTCACTGCCACCGTCCAAGCTTGCTAGGCCCTGGCAGATGAACCTTAGGACTAAAGGGTGGGGCCAGTTCCGCGCACACTGCGCCTCACCTTAAAAATCCCCTGCACAGGCCCAAAGGATTCACCCACATTTGCAAAGCCCTGNAAAGGCATACACCTGCCTCCAAAGGTGTGTTCAAACTAACACTCGCATGTTGGAACATCAGAACCATGCTTGATACTGCGGATAGTGGACGTCCTGAGCGTCGCTCTGCTCTAATTGCCCATGAACTGTCACGACTCAACATTGACATTGCTGCTCTCAGCGAAGTTCATCTCCACGAGATAGGCAGCCTCAAAGAACATGGCACAAGTTACACACTCTATTGGTCAAGCAA
>VWZG01005397.1:910541-926340 GCA_013396735.1 Grallaria varia | reverse complement strand
AGAGCCCCGCCGCGACCGGGGGCCCGGGGAGGGATGGACCGCGGGGCGGGAGCCGAGCTGTAACCGGGATGCTACAGGCGGTGCTGCTCACACTGCCAGCGATGCCAGCTCCGGGGCAGAGCGGGCAGTGCCACGCCCGTGCTCCGTGGGGTGTGAGCGCGTTCTCCCGCCTGTGCCCCCGCGGGTCCCGGTGCCCGCCGCCCTGAAGCAGCGGTCAGTGTCCGGGCGGGCGCGCAGCCGCTGCCCCGGCGCCGCCTTCCCGTCCCGCGGCNGAGCCGCCGCCGCTGCCGGGAGGCCGCGTGGAGCGGCCACACGTGGCCGACCCGCCGCTGCCTCCTCCTGCTGCTCCCCGCCGTGACTCGGAGCGGTTTCCAGCGCCGCTTGCGGGGCTACCCGTGCCGGCGGCCATGGCCCGGCAGCTCAGCCGGTGGGCCCTGGGCTCCCTCCGGGCACCTGCACCGGGACCGGGCAGGGGGTGCCAGCTCTCATGTCCTCCCCACGGCAGGATTATGCGCCCGGACGATGCGAACATCGCAGGGAATGTCCACGGGGGAACCATCCTGAAGATGATCGAGGAGGCAGGAGCCATCATCAGCACCCGCCACTGCAACTCGCAGGCCGGGGTGAGTAGGAGCCTGTCGGGCTCTGGCGGTGACTCTCGACATCCTGCTGCATCTCGGGAGTCAGCACTGGGAGTGCTTACTCCTCCATGCACGCCGCTGCTGGCGCCGGCTGCTGCCTGCCCCAGGAAGCTGGAAGCAGCCCGCTGCAATTGTGGTTTACGAGCAGAAACATTATGGCCCTGCTGTTAACGTTTTAACTCCCTGGAAGAGCGAGTCGGAGCGACTCCGGCGTTGGTTGTATATGGGGAAGGGTTGTATATGGGGAAGGAGGAGGAGCCAGTGGAGGTTGAAGTGTCACACACAGCGCAGCTGGCCCCAGGGAGCCGCTGGCTGCTGTCCCATGTGGCATGGCTGTGGTCACTACCCTGGCTGTCTCGCTGTCCCCAGGAGCCCTCTGTGGCCGCGCTGGCACGGGTGGAGCGGACGGACTTTCTCTCGCCGATGTGCATTGGCGAGGTGGCCAATGTCAGCGCCGAGATCACCTACACCTCCCGGCACTCCGTGGAGGTCCAGGTCAATGTCATGTCTGAAAACATTTTAACAGGTGGGTGGCTGCCAGCAGCTGTGTCCCCAAACTCCAGGAATAATGGTGATAAGCTGAGAGCTCACAGCGGTGATCCCATCCTCCACTCTGTCTCTGGCAGTTTTGGGCAGAGGGGAGATGTTACCTGTTTATTCAGAGTGCTCGGGGTGTGGGGAGGGCTGGCACTGGGAAGGCAGGACAGGCAGGCTCCCTGTGGGTTAGGGTTCCATTGATCTTTTTTAGTGAAGAATGGCAAAATCTGCTGGTAGCTCCTCCTGCCTGATTCACTGCCCATTTGGCCTGAAAAGGCCCTTTTCCTGCCGTTGCTGTGGCAACCAGCTCCACTTGCCAGGATGCCCTCCCAAAAGTGCATTGTCACATCCGTTGCAAGCCAAAGCCTGTCAGGAACCAGCAGGGTGAGGCCACTGGTGCTGGTGGCATCGCTGGTGTGTGGCCAGCCCCGGACCAGCGGCAGGCACAGCGCTGCTGACCTTGGCACTGTCACCCTCTGCCCCCTTCTCCTCCAGGGGCAAAGAAGTTGACAAACAAGGCCACATTATGGTATGTGCCACTGTCCCTGAAGAACGTGAACAAGGTCCTTGAAGTTCCCCCCATCCAGGTAGGACAGCTCACTTTGGTCCCCCAAAAGTGCAACTTGGCCTCTCTGGGGAATGGCACTAACCCAGCCCTGTCGGCACCCTTGGCTGTGCTGGTGGTTTTGCCACCTCATTCTCACCAGCCTTCCCTTCCAGTACATGAGAAAGGAGCAGGAGGATGAGGGAAAGAAGCGTTATGAGGAGCAAAAGCTGGATCGGTTGGAAACTAAGCAGAGAAACGGTGATGTGATCTTCCCTGTCATCAACCCAGGTAATGCGGGCCATGGGGAGGCCAAACTGGTCCTTGAGGCAACTTGAGCTGTCCCCAGGGACCTGTAGCTGCAAGTGTGCATTCTGAAACACGGTGTCAGGGATAGGGATGGAATTCTGGAGCCCGCGGTGTGTCACTGGAGGGGATGCTGGGTGCACAGCTGTGATGCCCCACAGGCGCTGGTGGGTGGGATGCCTGCTTCCAAAATCCTGTTTCTGCACTGCTCTTTGCATCCCTCATGCACTTCTGGGCAGCTGGAGCTGGTTTTTCTCAGCACAGGGTAAATGTAAGCGTTGGGCAAGGGTGGCCTCCAGCCATGGTCCTCAGGCAGAGGCAGAGAGATGGCACATGGGGAATGTTGGGGGGATGATGGGGGATGCAAGTTGTTCAAATGCTTTTTTCCCCTCTGTCCTCCCTGCTCACAGACAGGCAGACAAAAGGTAAGGCTGGATGGGTGCTGCCATGCGGGTGTCCACCCCGAGCGGTTGTGGGTTTGGCTCGTTCTCCCTGCTCTGAGCTCCTTTAGCATCTCTCATTAGATGGAAAGTGCAGGCACCCCTGGGAGAGCATTTCCTCTGCTGGCAGTCGGGGGGTTCAACTTGTGCTGCCTCGAGGTGGTGACAGGTTACCAGCATGTACCAGGGCTGGGGGTGTGGGGGCTGAGATCTTCCTGCCAAGGGAAAAGCAGAGGCTCTGTGCAGCAGGGTTGGGGAGCAAAGAGTACAGCCACGTGCCCCAGTTCACTCCCATTTGCTTTCATGCTCTTGAAAAGAAAGAAATTAGCTGAGCAGGAATAAAATGGATCGGTGGGGATTAGAGGGAGGCAGCAGTCAGTCAGGTGATCAACAGTCTCTGCTCTTGGGACTTCTCCAGCCCAGTTTAACCTCTAGGTTGAACACAGTTCAGCTTTGCACAAGCCAGCCCCATGTTTTCTTCCTTTGGACAACTTAAGGCGGGGGTATATGGTGGTGTACGGGTGCCAGCCAAGCTCTGACCTCACTTTGCTCTCTAAGCAGAGCCACACACTGTTGGCTACAGCCAGTCCAGCCTGATCCACCTGGTGGGCCCATCAGACTGCACGCTGCTGGGCTTCGTGCATGGAGGTGAGTGAGCACTGCCCTGCATGGTGGCCAGTGGCAGCTCCGAGTGGTTTCTCCCCAGAGCATAGTTGCTTCACCTGAGACAAGGGCTTCATCTGTTTCTGTGCTCCAAAAACAGACACTCTCAAACTGTAAATCCTACAGTTTTCTCATAGTCTCTGAGATTGCAAATCCTGGAGTACAAACACCCATCATGCCGTGACTGCAGGTAGCTGGAGTAATTTCCTCTTGTTTGTTGCCTGCCTGGGGAGAGGCATGTTTGCCAGGGGCTGGGATAACACACATTTAATTATGTCCTTAAAAAACAAACCAAAAGTGACTCAGAGCTGCTTCCAATCTTAAGCCCAGGTCTGTGAGGATGTTGCCCTCATGTTGACAAGAGTCCTTGTGCTGGTACTGGGTTTTCCAGTAACTGGGACTCAGTCTCTGGTCTGACTCCTCAGCACAGCTTTGGCCGTACAAAGGCCTTACTGTTCTATGTGTGGTTTTCCCCCAAATCCCACTGGCTTCCCTGAGACAGGACCCTCTGCTTCCTCTCCCAGGTGTCACCATGAAGCTCATGGATGAGGTTGCTGGGATTGTGGCTGCCCGCCACTGCAAGACCAACATTGTCACTGCCTCGGTGGATGCCATCAACTTCCATGAGAAGATCAAAAAAGGTACCAAGGGTGGTGGCAGGTACCTGTGGTCCCATGTCCTGGCTCCTTTGGGTGTGTGCTTGGATATACTGGCAGAGAAATTTGGTCCCTGTTAGATTTATCCTGTGCCAAGAAGCTCAGCTTAAGACACAGCTTAAGCATAAAACATGCAGGACCCCTTGCTCCTTTCACTGGCCCCTCTCTGCTTTGCAGGCTGTGTCATCACCATCTCGGGGCGCATGACCTTCACGAGCAATAAATCCATGGAAATTGAAGTCTTTGTGGATGCCGACCCGTTTGTGGATGAGCCTCGGGAGCGGTACCGTGCCGTCAGCGCCTTCTTCACCTACGTGTCCCTGAGCAAGGAGGGGAAGCCCTTGCCCGTCCCACAGCTGCTGGTAAGAGCTCCCTCCCCAGGCTGGAGCCAGTGGGGCCAGCGTCTCTCCTGCTCCTCCCAGGGATGAGCCCAGGTGGCTTTTTTCCAACAAATCCTCTCCTCTTGAATTATTCAGCAGAAAAATATGAGCACAAATGAGACTTTCCGGAGCAGGCTGCAGGGTTTCTTTCTTTTTGTTTGTTTTTTTTATTTCTTCTGGAAGTTGCTGATGTGGAGGTTGGGGATTTTTCTCCTTTCTCATGGTTGAGGACAGGCTGCATGCAGGCCCTGCAGCAGGGGACTGTGAGCAGTGATAGAGACCCCCGTGTTCCCTGTCCCTGCTCCCCATCGTGTCCCCACTCTCACTGTCCTGCCTATTTTTAGCTCCCCTGATTCTGGCTGGGCTTTCATGCGGTGCTGAGGCTGTCTGAGGTGTTTGTTGGTGAATATTTGATGTGGTGCAGGTCTCCTGCTCTGTGCAGGAGCATGCTGCCTGACACAGCATGTGTTTCAGGGCGGGCGGCTTTCCCCTCATTTCCATGGGGGATTGTACATTCCCCTCCTGCAAGCACTCCCAGCACTGATGCTGGGGCTTTGCTTTCTCTGTGGCCACAGACGGAGACGGAGGACGAGAAGCGGCGCTTCGAGGAAGGGAAGGGCAGGTACCTGCAGACCAAAGCCAAGCGGCAGGCACAGATGCAGCAGGCTGCCCAGCAGTGACCTGCCCTCCACCCTCACCGCTGACGCCCGCCAAACATCCAGGTCGTTCCTGTTCGTGTCAAGTCCGGTCCACACCTCCGCCTTCCCCCCAGCCCGCTGTCAGCACCGCTGCTTCGCTGCTGCTCAGCCCAGCGCCACACACCTCGTGCTTCAGGTGGCACCAAGAATCCCCTGTAGCCTTCGCAGGGCTGCTGGCACTGTTTGGTCCTGCCGTGTGGAGGTGCGCCGTGGCTCGTGGGGCGTGCGGGGCTGTGGGTCCCTGTGCTGCTGTGTCTGGCTCGCTGGTTTGTCCTACCATGCACACCAAAGCTTTCTCAAGCGCGGCGCCGTGGCCGCGCTGAATGTCTGTGACATCTCTAGGTAGTTCTCTGTGCACATCTAAGTTATTTAAGGAATCGTGTGGCATTAATAAAGTCTTGTTTTGTCGACTGGAGTGAAAGGCTGACACTTGTGCTTTTTCCCCCCCTCCTGCCTCCCTGGGATCCACCGACACTCCCCAAGTGGTGCTGTGTGCTCCTGCCCTTGTGTTCTTCGGAAGTGTGGCTTTATTGACAGACTGCCAGGGCAGTTCCTGCCGGGATGGGTGTCCCAGTTTGGGATATTAAACAACAAACTACCAGGAAGGAGGTTCTAGTGAGTGAGGGCCGGTCTGTTCTGCCATGCCAGCAGTGAGAGGGCTGGAGGACACGGCCATAATCTGAGAGAGGTGAGATGCACCTCAGGTATCACACAGTGTTTTCCCTGTTAGGGCAGTCGGGCACTTGAAGGGGCTGCCGGGGGAAGTGGTGGAGTCCCGATCCCTGGGAGTGTTCAGGAGACGCCCAGGCCTTGTGCCGGGTGGTTTTGTGCTGTGGGGCCGCAGTGGCGGTCCGGCAGTGGTGGTGCTGCGGGGGCGGGGGCCCGGCCGGCCCCTCAGACCACACAGGCCCCTCACAGGCCCTATCGGTCCCTCGGACCCCACAGGCCCCTCAGACCCCAAAGGCCCTTCAAACCCCACCGNAGGAGGGCCGCGCCAGCCTCGGTTCTTTCCTCCTCGGCGCTTCGGTAGCGGCGCTGCCGCTGCTGCTCGGCTCGTCCCCCGCCCTGCTGGCCGCTCCCGGCCTGCGCGGCCGCCTGGCGCTCGCCCTGCACGTGGCGGGCGTGAACGCGGCGCTGCTGCTGCTCTACCCGCGGCCGCTCTACAAGGTGCGGGGCAGGCCCAGGGGAGCGGGCGGGGGGCGGCCGCGGAGGGGCCTGTCGCTGTCCGGGTCGCGGTCCCGGGGGGCGGCGGCGGCAGCGCGTTCTCCCCTTCCTGTGCTTGCAGATCGCCGTGCGGGCCTGTTTCCTGGGCTTTGCCTTCGGCTGCGGGGTGCTGCTGAGCGCCGGCCGCTCCGCCTGGCGCCACTTCGGATGGTAAGGGCCGGGCCGGGCTGGGCGGACGCGCTGCCCCCGGCTCTGCCAAACCTGCCCTCCCTCCCGCCTCAGGTACATGTGCTCCCTCTCCCTCTTCCACTACTCGGAGTACCTGGTGACAGCCATCAACAACCCGCGGAGCCTCTCGCTGGACTCCTTCCTGCTCAACCACAGCTTCGAGTACAACCTGGCTGCTCTCTCCTCCTGGGTGGAGTTCACGCTGGAGAAGCTCCTTTTCCCAGGTCAGCCACCCTGTCCCTCCCTGGCTCTGCCTGGCTGCATGTGGCTTGCCCGTGTCCCACCTGTGCCTTAGCAAAACGTAGGTGACCCCCCGTGCCAGTCCTGGAGCAGCTTTGCTGTGGCTTTAATCCCTCTTTGCTCAAAGCCCCTCGGGTTGGGTCTCGGGGGACATGTGGGAGTTCCCCCTTGCCCTGACATGCTAGGCCAGGGGGTCTTCAGCCCTTTCCTGCCTTGGTGGCACAAAAGCAACGCTTCAGGTACACCTGGGCATTGTCTTTTGACCAGGAATAAAATCAAACTGGCAATTCAACTGTTGCTGTTTGCCCAGTCTGGGGCAAACTGATGGTGTTCTTTCGCTTGTTTTTGGGAGAAGGGAGCTGTTGCCTTTTCTTGTTTCATAACAACCCGAGCATGTCCTTGGCTGTGCTTTGTGCTGGCTTTGCTCAGCCCCTAAATCCAGGCCCCGCGAGGTAATCCGTGCTGACGCCGTGCTGACACTAGGCGAGGGTTGCTGGTTTTATCTATTTGCTGCATGGCTGCTGCTGTCACATGTCATGCTCTGAGGTGGGGGCAAAGCCCACCCACCCACCAGCCCCTCCAAGACCTGTGCAAACCCGTTATGCCCCTTCCTGCCCACGCAGAGCTGAAGCAGATCACCTGGCTGAGCACCGTGGGGCTGCTGATGGTGATCTTCGGGGACTGCCTGAGGAAGGCAGCCATGCTCACAGCAGGCTCCAACTTCAACCACATTGTGCAGAATGAGAAGTCCGACACCCACACTTTGGTGACGAGTGGGGTGTACGGGTGGTTCCGGCACCCGTCCTACGTGGGATGGTTTTACTGGAGCATTGGAACACAGGTACCAGATCCAAGACTGGCATGCTTTGGTGTTGTGATGTGTTGCTCTCAATGCTGTCCATGCTGTAACAGGTGCAGACAGCGTTCCGCAGAAGGAGTGACCTGGGCATGGATTCTGCTGCCTCCCATCAGTACACAGGGAATCAGGAATCCCTAGGTGCCCTGCCTCACATGATCTTTGAGAGGGTCCCATTGCCTTAATTTTCTCTGTGCAGTAAGCAGGGGTGTTGAGGCTGGGGTTTGAGACACCACTCCCTTGGAGGCATGGGACGTGATCTGCTGCTGGTCGAAAGCTGGCGTCCAGAGTTTCCTGTGTCCCTATGGCCACAATTCCTTCTGTGAGCAGTCAGATTCAACCTGGCTCTTGACAAACACCAGTCCTGTGCCAGGGGGCAAGGAAACTCCCTCTAAGAGTGCCCAGGGTCCCAGGCAGAGGGTCAGCTCTGACCAGCTGGGGTTGAGCTGTAACTCAGTGCTGCCATAGCTTTGTGGCAGGCTGGAAGTTGGCATTAGGTTGTATTTCTCTGTAGAGGGACCATAAGGGGGCACATGATGCTCCCGAGAGCCAGGGTGGCAGGACCCACCTGCTGCCTGCACGCTGCTTCCTTCATTCTGGGAAGAAATTAGTGTTTATGAAGTTTCACAAGGGTTGTTGGGAGCTTTTCTTTGGAGAGCATTTAGAATCCATGGCAATGTTACCAGAGGGGTCTGAGCCATGGAAGTGAGGAAGCCTGAAGCTCTCTAGAGGGCACTCACTGGTGGCCTCTGTTCCAGGTGTTGCTCTGCAATCCCATCTGTGTGGTGGGCTATGCATTGGCGTCGTGGCGCTTCTTCAGGGAGCGGATCGAGGAGGAGGAGATCACACTCATCCACTTCTTTGGAGAAGAGTACCTGGAGTACAAAAGGAAGGTGCCATCAGGTCTCCCTTTTATTAAAGGAGTCAAATTGGAACTGTAATGTGGGCAAGAACCAGACTGGCTGAGCAAACACTTGGCTCCTGCCATGCCAGGTGCCTGCGTGGCACTGGTGTCGGGACGTGCCTGTTGGTATTTCCCAGGTGCCCAGAAGGAGCTGGCAGAGGGCTGCAGCACTGGGCAGTCTGCTGGGACACTTGCAGATCAGAAGCTTGTTCCTCCTCCTCAAGATCAGTCCTTCGTTGCACATTCAGGGATCTTCCAGATAACTTAGCCTATAGTGACCCTAAAGAGAATGAATCCTCCTGCCTGCAGCAGCTGAATTGTCCTGGAATGCCTCCGGACCAATTCTGTTGGAGAACAGCACTGCCATCCCAACCTCGGGCAGAGAAGGCACTGGGCAACAGATTGTTCCTGTTGCGTAATTTGATTTTAAAGCTTTCTGACCTTGCAAGCTCAGCGACGCAGCTTTAATCTCCTCAGGCCTGACTCCTTGAGCTGACACAGGGGTGGCCAATGGGAGCAGGCTCCGGCTCTGCCTGCCCTCAGAGCACCAGCAGCGTGGCACCATTTGGCACTCTCCAGGTCTCGGTGTCTGCAGGGAGGGTTCTGCCACTCCCCTCACGCCGCTGGATTCAGACACCTCTGAGCCTGCTGCATTTCCCTCAGCTGCTGCTGCGGATGGGGAGTCATCACTCCAGCTGCTGCCTCCTGCCACCACCTCTGTTCCCTCTCTCCTGCTTCCAAATCATGCTGCTTCCTATCCTGCCAGGCTGCCTCTGTCTTGCAGAGATCCCAGGATCTTGGGTTGGGAAAGAACCACAGCTGCCAGGCTCGCTAAGGGCTTTATTGCTGAGATCCTCACGTGCTCTTTTTGGCAAAAGCCGGGATGTCGGGGCAAGTAGGAGATGCTCCTAGGGAAATGTCGAACTAGGAGAAGAGTTGGGCTAGCTAATGCTCCTTTAAATGTGACCATTTTGAAATGGTTCCCACTGAGCTGTGTGGCATAACTTATTCTGTCGTTATATACCAAAGAAGTTCACTGTTTCCTTGAGTTCTACATTATTCTTCCTCGCTGGAATGGAAATCAGATGCTTGTCAGTTCACGCCTGGGGCTTGTGGTGTTCCGTGGGGAAGGCGCTGCAGTATGGCTCAGGAAGGGGCACTGGTGGGAATGCGTTGGGTTTGGGCTTGGGTTTTCTTTTTATATAAAAAAAAATACAAGAGAAAACATTGCCAGCTTCTGTCTGATGGTTATTTGAAGGTCTCTCAAGGTGCTGGTAGCATCATAGAAACTGGAATCCTTACTTTATATTTCCCCATGGTTTTTCAGAACACTCCATTGAGGCATGACTGTGACTCTGCCCAAGTGGAATGCATTGGCATCAAAAGAAAGGGATAAAACTTCACCTTGAGCAAAACCTTAGCACCTCTTGGTTCTTTTGAGACCAGCAGCCTTTTAACCTTTTCTTCTCCCAAGTCCTGTGACTGGAAGTTCTGTGAGGAGAGAGCAGCTCACCAGGGTGGGGAAGGCATATGAAGCTTTAGGGAAAAGCTGAATTAATCCATGAAACCCTTCCCTCTGTGCCACATCAGTTGATGAGTTCTTAGCTAGCCCAGGTGTGCAGAGAGTCTCTCAAGTGGCTGTTCCCAGCGCCTGGATAGTGTTGGTGTAGTGCTGCTTGGAGCTTCACAGGACACTCTTAACACCCAGCTGTGTGCTCCTCCCTCTGCACTGCACCAGGGGTTGGTATTTCCCCCCACCCCAATTTGCAGATGTGATTTTAGGAGCAGCTGGACACCCCAAGCCAGCAGGTTCCTTCTATCAGCACTGCAGAACAACACAGACTCAGACACTTGTATCCTTTTATTTCACGCTAACACACGCGAGGGAGTGCACAAAGACACTAGTTTTTCAGAACCAAGTTCCCCTGAGGCCTTTGGTTTCACCACACACACTGACTGGGCTGTTTCCTGCCCTGGCTTGGGGCACAGGGAAAGAGGAGCTGGTCAGCAACCAGGGCATGGCTCTGCCCAGTGGCTCTGCCATGTGCCCAGTGCCAGGCTCTACAGTGCCAGCTCTACCTGGGCAGCACACTCGGCTCCGCTCTTCTGCTGGCCCCTGCTGCAGTCTTTGCTTTTCAGAGAGGGGTCTCCAGGGGTGCTGCTGGGCATGCAGCCCTCCCCAGGGATAGCTGGAGCCCTCTCCTTGCCACTAGGTGAGACATCCCTGGGGAAAGGAAGGCACCTTGGTAGGGTCAGTGTCTGGGAAAGAGCATAGGGGCAGTTCAGTATTTAGGCACTTGCTGTCACCCACCTTGGTACTGCTTTGCTGTTATCGCAGGTGTTGAGCAGCATCTGGGCTTGTTCTTCCTTGGACTCCCGGGGCTCCTGCAGCCTGCAGCAGGATGGATGTGAGACATTGCTGCATCCCCTGCTGGCCCTGAAAGCCCCCACGCCCCTCACCTGGGCTCCAGCCGCTCCTTCACCTTGGCAATGGAGCGGACGTAGGGCGCGATCTGCTTGGTGATAGTGCTCAGGCAGCTGTTCTCCTGCTGCAGCTGCAGCAGGTCGTGGAGCTGGGCTGGGGGTGAGAGGAGTGGGCTGAGGGGTGGCCATCCCCCAGCACTGGCACATGGGGCTCAGGGAGGAAGAGTGGGGTCACTGGTACCTTCATAGATCTCCTGCTCGTTTGCTACCCGCTGGTAAGTCTCCTCCCATACCTGGAAGGAGGAGAGGGAGCTGGGCAATGTGTGGCAGTGCGGCACACCCTGCTCCACCGGGATGCACCAGCTGTACCTCCTCGAAGACACTGCGCATCATCTCCACAGCCGAGTAGTGAGCTGCGATCTGCACATCCATCTGCAGGGACTTCTGCAGGATCTCACTCATGATCTCTGACTTGATGAGCGAGTGGTGCTTGGTGAGGTCGCGGTGCAGCTCCTGCACCTGGTCCTTCAGGCCCTGTATCTCCATCTGCAGCATCTGCGGCGCCGCAGGGCACAACCTCATGAGCAGCACCACCCCGGCCCATCCTGTCCTGCCCTAGCCCGCTCCAACCTGCGCTCCCTACCCGGTAGGTGTTCTCGTAGTTGCGGCAGTGCTCGGCGAAGGGGGTCTCACGCCCCTCGGCCAGGAGCACCTTGGTGCTGATGTACCGGTGCATCGTCGGCTTTCTCACCATGGGGCTGTTGGACATCTTGTCACTGGAGGTGGGGCAGCTGGGCACCATGAGGGTCTTGGAGCATTGGCCACCAGGGAGCCTGCACAGAGAGGTGACAGTGACACACTGCAGGTGAGCAGTGGCAGGGGTGAGGTGCCAGGGGCCATGCTGTTGGCTCAGCCCTGCTGCCCCTCTGTCCTGGTAAGCCTGTGTGTCCCTTCCCTCGCCTGAGTGCAGGGGCTTATGCAGCCCAAAAAATCAGTTTTCTGTCATCTGCTCTCCTGATCCCAGTGGCTTCAGGACCAGCTGTGGCAGGGAGAAGGCAGGAGCTGAGTTCGGCGTGCTCCAGGTTCTGAAGGGCAGGATGCAGCTCACTCCCTGGTATCTCCTGGACCCCTGGCAGGTGCCACTGCCGCTGCATCTCCCCCCATCCCCATGCTGCCCACCTCCCCATGCTGCCCACCGCCATCGGTCCTACCGTGCAGCACCACGCTCCCCCTGCCCGTGCTGGGGCCAGCAGCCCCCAGGAGCTCAGCCACCCTGCAGCGCCAAGCCCAGCCGGGGGCGAGGAGCGGTCCCCATGGGGTGGCTGTGCCCGTTTGTCCTCTCCGGATGGGAGGTTCTGGCAGGGGCAATGCTGCCGTGACATCAATGGGCCTAAATATATCCCAGGCGAGGAACGGACGGGCACTTCCCTGAAATTCTGATAAAAATAGTGGCGGGCAAAGAGGCTGTGGCGCTGCGGGCGGGCCGGCTAGCAGAAGCTGGCCCCGGTGCAGCACCCATGGAGTGGGGCAGAGCTCTCCAGGGACCATGACAGGGGCTGGGCTAGGGAGCAGGCTCACCCAGGCCCCCATCTGCCAGCTCTGCTGCTGCCTGTCCTTCTTCCCAGAAGTGTCACTTGAAGCCTGTTGTTCATCAGTGCAGCTGTGCCCATGCTGTCCCTGTCCCACCACTGAGGTGACAGGCTCAAGGGCAGCAGCAGGGGCAAACTTGGTATGGGATGCCAACGGGGCTGTGCAGCATGGCACACAGTGCATGTGTGCCCCGTGTGCAATCCTAGCACCTCACATGTTCGTGCCAGCGATGCCAGGACCGATGCCACTGGCGCTGCCCACCACAGAACGGCGGGGGCTGAGCATCAGGAGGGGCTCCAGGCAGCGGGCAAACTCTGCCTGGTACTCGCTGTTGATCTGGGGGGCAAGATGGGGAGAGTAGGGCTGAGGCCAGGGCAGACCCAGCACAGCCCGTGGGGTGCTGCAGGCAGGGACTTGGCCCTGGGTGGGCGGCAGGGCTCTACCTTGCTGGTCTGGGCTGGCCGCAGGCGGTGTGGCAGCTTGACAATCCTCTGCAGCCGCTCCATCAGTTGCTGAAAGGCAGCAGTGAGGGGCAGTGAGGGGTGCCCAGCACAGTGACGGGTGCCCAGCACCCTGCCCATGAGCTCAGCACCGCCACAGGGAGCTCCGGCCATCCCAAGTACTGACAACACTCACATAGCCCAGGTCCAGGAACTCAGCTTTGTTGGCAGAGCTCAGGAAGGCTGAGCAGGTCACCAGGTGGACCTGTGTGTGTGGGTGGGTCTGTCACTGTCCAGCTCTGGGGGTCAGGATGTCCCTGCCTGACGCGGGGCCCTACCTGCAGGGTGGGCAGCAGGGAAGCGAGGTGGGCGAGCTGCTCCTTGAATGCCTTCTCCTTCTCCTCATGCTGGCTGCAGCAGAACAGGGCATGGCACAGCTTTTGCATGGTGCCTGGGAGCCAACCAGCTCCAGGCACCCCAACACACCCCAGGAAGGGGAGACAACCCCAGAGGGGGCTCAACCTGTGGTCTCTCACCTCTGCACAACTTTCAGAAGTGTCTTCTTCCTTTCAGAGAGCTGTTCCTGCAAATGGAACAGCTGCCCTGTGTCCTGCTGTCACACCAGTCCCTCCCACTGCCCTGGCTCCGCCGTGCCCACATGTTGGGGACCCGTGGGCACAGGGCACCGTGTGCTGCTCGCACCTGCATGCGGCCGAAGAGGGAGTTGATGGCCGCCTCCTCCTCGCTGGCACTGTTGCGCACCTCCTCAATCATGGCCTTGAGCAGCACGATGGCCTCGCGCGTGGAGGTCTGCAGCTCCTTCACGGCCTGCCTGGGGCGGTGGTGTGGCTGCAGCACAGGGGGCAGTGCCACACCCCCTCACCACCCCTTGTGTCCCCCCGGTCTTGCCCACCATCACCGCCTGGTCCAGCCGCTGGCAGCCCTGCATGTACGCCGTCTCGATGTCGATGCAGTGCGCCCGGCTCTCCCTGCGGGCATCACGGGCATCAGGCCATGTGCACGGGATGGGGCACAGCGTGGGCATGGGGCTGGGGCTGCTCACCCCTGCATGTCCCTGAAGCAGTTGATGCAGAGCATAGACTTCTTCTCAGTGGAGAACATGATGTAGGGCTCCTCATGCAGTGCTGCGGGAGACAGGAGCATGGTGCAGCCTGGCACGGCACGGTGCAACACAGCACGGCGTGGGGCGGCCCGGCATGGCACTCACGGCACTTCTTGTGGATGTCTTTGGTGCGCTTGGAGAGGGACACAATCTCGTGGCGGGAGAACATCCTGGCACGGTGGGTCTCCTCACGGCATGGGGCACACAGGGGCTGCCCACAGGTGTTGCAGAAGTACATGGTGTCCAACTCCTGCTCGAGGGGACACAGCTGGTGGAGGGCATGGCCCCGGCGGGGGCCCCCTGCCCGCCCTGCCTGCCCACCCCGCTGCCCTCACCCCCTTGGCGCGGCGCCGGTCGCAGTTGGCACACTGTGCATCCTCCTCGCCATCCGCCGAGCTGTCCACCAGGAACTGCAGGAGCCGGTCCACCGGGGGCAGTCCCGTGCCCCCCCTCACCACCGAGGCGTGCCTGTGGGGATGGGAGGGGGACAAGGATGGGGACACCCACGTGGGGCCGGTGGGGCGGCTCTGGGGACACGGGAGGGTCGTGTCTTACCCGCAGAGAGGGCAGCGCAGGCGGCCGTCGCAGGCACGGCCCCGCAGGCAGCTGGCACAGAAGTTGTGGTAGCAGTCGAGCAGGCAGGGGTGCTGGTAGGGCTCATGGCACAGCAGGCACACGAGCGGGTGGCAGTTGGCTTTCTCCAGCTCCGAGCAGCTCCCCAGAGGGGAGAAAATCCCGCCGGCCATCTGCGGGACAGAGGGCAGAGCTCTGTGCCCGCGGGGCACCGCTTTGCGCAGGCACCGCGGCTGCCACGGAAAGGGTGAGTCCAGCCCCGGGGACCTGCGAGCTGCTGCCTATTTTTAGGTTATGAGCTGCATGGCACGAGGCTGCCCCAAAGGCGCCCCTTCCCCCGGCACCGCGGGCTGGGGGCTGCAGGGCTGGCGTGGGATGGTCCCCACAGCGGGGTGTCCCATAGGGTAGGTGTCCCCAGGGCAAGAGCATCCTTTTGGCATGGGGCGTCCCCTGCAGTGGAGCATCCTTTGGCATGGGGTGTCCCCAGAGCAAGAGCATCCCTTGGCAGGGGTATCCCGGCGGAGGAGCATCCCCTGCAGCAGAGCATCCCCCAGCACAGGGGTCGGGGCTCCTCCCCGACCGAGCGGCGCTCCGGAGGGAGCATTCCTCCTGGCCCTGGGCTGTCCCGCACGGTGGCAGCCCGGCAGTGAGGGCACACAGGTGAGTCCCCGGCACAGGGGTGCCCCGGGCAGGTGAAGGTGTTACCTGTCGCGGTCTGTGAGCCGAGCCGAGCCGAGCCGTGCCGCTGCTCCCCGTGTGCCGGCAGGAATGAGGGCGAGACCAAGGCGGCAGGGCCCGGCCGCCCCCGTGACGTGGGGCCCCCTGGCCCAAAAATAGCCCCGCGGGGCCCCGTGTCGGGGACCGCCCTCGGGCTGTGCGGACACGGGACCACCCACGCCGCGGGGACACGGGCATGGGCATCCGCGGGGCCTGGGGACGGTCTCCGGGAGGTGAGGGGACAGCCGGGGGTGCGGGGACCACCCCGCGGGCAGCACAGCGCTCCGGAATGCGGGGCAGCGTCCTGCGGGCACGGCTGGGGTGTGGGGACACGGGCACCCCATGGACAGTGAGGTGCCCCCGGGTGCGGGGAAGGGGTCACTCCATGTCCGGCACAGCCCCCGAGGGTCACACCATCAGCCCCCCATGTCCAGCACAGACCCCGGTGGTCACCCCATGTCCAGTACAACTCCCGGGGGTCACCCCATGTCCAGCACAGACCCCGGGGGGTGTCACCCCATCAGTCCATGTCCAGCACAGACCCCCGTGGTCAATCCATCGCCCCATATCCATCACAGCCCCCGGAGGTCACCCCACGAGCCCCCCATGACCAACACAGCCCTCGGTGGTCACTCCACGTCCAGCCCAGCCCACCCGGGCCGCTCTCCCCGCCCT
>VWZG01005397.1:862788-910338 GCA_013396735.1 Grallaria varia | reverse complement strand
GGAGGGGTGGGCGGAGGGCGAGCCCCATCCCAGCCCCCGCTGTCCCCGGCCTCCATCCGCTCCCGGGCCTTTCCCACTCCCCCACCCTGGGGCTCGGCCCGGCCCCTCCCCGCCGCCCCGGGCTGGTCCCTCACGGCGCTCCCTCTCCCTTCTCCTCCCTCTTCCCGTCCCCCTGTCTCTCACTCTCTCTCCCCTTGCAGCAGAAGAAGCCCGTGGCGAAAGGTGGCAAGAAGAAGAAGCAGGTGCTGAAGTTCACGCTGGACTGCACACACCCTGTCGAGGATGGCATCATGGACGCCGCCAACTTCGTGAGTGCGGCGTCTCCCGCGGTGCTCTGATGGCCCCGCTGTCCCCGCCGTGCCTTCCCGGGGTGATGCTCCTCTCCCGGTGGCCCCCGGCCCTTCCCTGCGCCCCCGGGGGCACCTCGAGGGCAGAGGAGCCGCTGGGAGGGGACAGGGCTAGGAGGCGGCTGGGTTTGGGACACTTTGTGGTAAACGCACGGGCGCTGCCCCTGCCCATGGGCAGTTTTCCTGTCCATTCCTCTTGGAGGAGCAGCCAGGCCAAGGGTGCTGCATTTTGGAGCTCATGAACCTGTGCCCATCCAAACCACGCTCGGGAGTGGGTTTGAGCGGGGCTGGGGATGCTCCGAGGAAGCCTATCCCACCGTCCTGGCCATCCAAACCATGCTCGAGGGTGGGTCTGAGCAGGGATGGGGATGCTCAGGGGAGGCCGATCCCACCATCCTGGCCATCCAAACCATGCTCGAGGGTGGGTCTGGGCGGGAATGGGGATGCTCAGGGGAGGCCGATCCCACCATCCTGGCCATCCAAACCATGCTCGAGGGTGGGTCTGGGCGGGAATGGGGATGCTCCGAGGAGGCCAATCCCACCGTCCTGGCCATCGGGAGGGCAGGGAATGCTCCCACCTCCCCGGTGCGATGTGTTGAGGCCTGAGCACCTCACCCAGGAGTGGCTCTGATGGGGCTGGATTGGCTGTGAAAGGTGCCTGCTCAGAACCTCTCGGGCTGAGGAAGGTGCTTTGTGCCTCTGCCCCAGCACGTGGGGGCACTGCTGTGTCTTTCCCTGCTCTGGAGGGCCAGGCACAAGCCAGCTGGGGGGCCATGTCCGGCGGAAGCTGCAGCCCTGGCTCAGGCCACCTTCCTCCCACAGGAGCAGTTCCTGCAGGAGCGGATCAAGGTGAACGGCAAAGCAGGGAACCTGGGCGGGGGCGTGGTGACCATCGAGAGGAGCAAGAGCAAGATCACGGTCACATCGGAGGTGCCGTTCTCCAAGAGGTGAGGTGGAGCAGCCCTGGGGCCGGTTGGTCCGTGCTGGGGATGGCTGGGGTGCTCTGGGCACTAGGGAGGCAGGAGGGGCCGGCAGGAGAGGGATGTCTCAGTGCAGGAGTCGTGCTGGGACCTCGTGAAGCACTGCATGGCACTTGCTGCATGGCTGCTCTTCCCAAATGGTGTTTGAGATGGGCATGTTGTTGATATTCCCACTGGTGCCAGGCAGCAGGGGGCACCTGCAGCCAGAAGGTGCAGAGTGTGGCTTTAGGTGCATCCACTGCCAAGCCCTTCCATGAATGAACTCCCTGTTCATTCCCCTGGTCCTGTGGGGCTCTAGCCTTCTGCCTGCTCCTCTTGGCTGCCTGTCCTTGGGCTGGCATCCAGGCAGACCGGGACTGTGCCACAGCAGAGGTGGCTCAGGAGGGTCAGAATGGTGGAAGAGCAGAACCCTGTGGGCAGGGGGCATGCCCTGCTCTGGGGGCATCCACGCTCTCCCCAGCACCAAGTTGGTGCTGCTCCTGGCACATCCCAGCAGCAGGGATCTGCCATCCCAGCAGCAGGGATCTGCCATCCCAGCAGCAGGGATCTGCCATCCCAGCAGAGATTCCCTGTGGCTCATGAGGGTACAGGGGTAGAGTCGCAGCCTCATTGTGCCAGGGATGGGAATGATCTCCCAGGATCCATGTCATGGCATCATGGTGTGGTTCCTCTGGTTGTGGTGTTTCCTGGCAGGAGTTGCACCGGGAGGTGCCTGGTGGGACATGTTAGTCCTGCTGGAAGTGGGAATCCACGGGAAAACAGGGGTTTATTTGCTGAAATGCCATGAGGTGCTTGGCAGAGGGCACAGGGGACCCACTGTCAGCCACGCTTCTCCTGCAGGTACCTCAAGTACCTGACCAAGAAGTACCTGAAGAAGAACAACCTGCGGGACTGGCTGCGTGTGGTGGCCAACAGCAAGGAGAGCTACGAGCTGCGCTACTTCCAGATCAACCAGGACGAGGAGGAGGAGGAGGAGGAGGATTGAGCCCCGCTGCTGGCGGCCATTTTGTACAGTTTTGCTTTTCTGGAATAAACAGCGGCAGAGTTGTTCATACCCCGCGCTCGGTGGCGGCTGCGGGGCCGGAGGGGCGGTTTTGGGGGNGGGGTTTTGGGGGGGGGGGGGGCGTGGCCCAGGGATGGGCGTGGCCAAGGGGATGGACATGACCAATGAGTGGGCGTGGCGTCCTCGGGGGCGTGTCCGGCGCTCNGGGGGCTGAGGCGGGCCCGCCCCGGTGTGCCCCGAGCGGCTTCAGACACCCGGAGTCCCCCGGGCTAGGCTCAGCCCGGCCACGGTGCGTGCCGTGCCAGAGCCTGGACTGGCGTGGATCAGAGGATCGTGGAAACACGGGAGGGTTTGGGTTGGGAGGCACCTTAAAGCTCATCTCATCCCACCCCCTGCCATGGGCAGGGACACCTTCCACTATCCCAGGTTGCTCCAAGCCCCGTCCAACCTGGCCTTGGACATTCCAGGGATGGGGCAGCCACAGCAACCTGTGCCAGGGCCTGCCCAAAGCCAAATGAGCAATTCATCCTTGCAGTGGTTTGTCCCAAGTGATGTTACTGTATAAGCTCAGAAATTGAAAATATAAAGACAGAGGCCTGAAGCTGTGCGGAGACTGGTCAGGGTGCTGGGGTGTGCTGGATTTGGGGAGATAATGGCAGGAAGGTGCTGGGATCGGTGCCCTTGCCTGGGGCTGGGTGTGTGCAGCTCAGTCAATGCCCACGGTGCTCCCTGGGCTTGGAGCCCCAGCAGAACAACCTAGATGCCAGGGTGCCACAGCTCCTGTCTTCCGTCTCCTTCATCTCCTCTGCCCACTGCGTTTTCCTGGGCTCTGCCTGGAGATCTGAAAGGTAAAACCAAGTGCTCCCCCATTGCTGCGGGCCCAGGTCAGCAGGACCAGGCAGCATGTGGGGCATCCCCACCCCAGTTCTGAGAGCACTGCCCACACCTCGGGAGCTGGGTGTGAGTGGCAGGAGAAGATGGGACAGGTGCTGCTGGGCAAGACTCTGCCAGGGCCCCTTGAGGGGTGGCAGCAGAGTAGTTGCCACTGTGAGGGTCTGCAGGAGAGGCCACAGAACTCTGTGTTTCACAGCCTGAGACTGCCCAGGTGTTCTGCTCTATGCAGTGTCCCGTGCCTGTGCAGTCCATCCGTGTGAGTTGTCCCTTTTGTCCCCAGAAGAAGATGATGGGGTGCTGGAAGGATTGGATGAGTTTTTCGCTGAAGAGCAAGTCGTGGTACAGAAAAAGAAGAAATCCAAGAAACTGAAAGACGGCAAGGCTGCCAAAATCAAGAGGAGGAAGAAGGAGGTAACGCTGTGTGTTCTCACATGGGGCTGGAGCTCCTCAATCGTGATGCAGAAGCAGCTGCTCAGGATGCTGCTGGCAAGCGCCTCTCAGGTCTCTCTGGATGGAAAGGGTGGCCATTATCGTGGTATTCCCCCACTGGGCAGGTACTCTCCCAGCCCTGGGGGTGACCCAGAGCCAGGGCATGGCGGCTCTTGCCCAACTTGGCTACTCAGGTGTGCCAATGTGTCTTGTGTGGTCTCTGGGGAGCAGCTGGGCAGGTAAGGGGCCCCTGTGGGTGCCTGCCCTGTGGGTGTGGCTCAGCTCCTGTGGGCACATCAGTGTGTGTGGCAGCACTGTGTGTGTCGAGGCCCTTGTGCCCACGCCGCAGTGCAGTGCCTCCTTCCTGCTGCCTCTGGTGGCCAGCAGGAGATCTTCCTGGCACATGCTGTACCAGCACCGTGTCTGGGGCTCATGTTCCTGAAGAGAGAGATAAAAACTACCACACTGGGGCACAACTGGAGTAGGGCTTGGTGGTGTCTGTGGATATTAGTGTTGGCTGCACCCATTCCAGGTATTTGCAGGTGAGGTGGCACAGGAGCTTCTAGGATTTGGCATGTGGAAAGGCTGTTGGGCCTTCTGTAGGAAAACAAAGGTGAGGTGTCGTGTCCTCAAGGGTCAGGCTGCACTGGAGGGCTAAGTTGGGAGGGCTGGCTGGCACTGGTCCCAGAGCAGGGCTTGCTGCCACCCTGTGCCACACAGGCTCTGCCTCTTGCTGTCCCATCTCTGGGCAGTGCTGGACATGAGAACAGGAGCAGACATCTTGTGTGCTGGCCCTTTCCCTCACTAAAAGTGGACAGGCTGCCAGAAAGAAAGGGCAAGTAATAGAGGCTTCTCGGCTCATTCCTTCTTATGCTGTGGCTGGGGAGAAGTTGCTCATCCAGCACAAGCATGTGCATCCCCAGTCTGACCCTTGCCAAGGGCTGGATGATGCTGGTCTCCTCCAGCTGCACCCTGAGGAGCTGTAAAACACATCAGCTGGACAAGGAACTGCATTGGAGTGCTTTTGGTACTGGTAGGAGTGTGGTGAGCTGCTGACTTAAAGGCAGGTGATTCTGCCTCTTGCAGAAGTCGTGGCCCTGGTGACGTTCTCTTTCTGCAGATACTACTCAAAGCTAGTTCAGGCCCTCTGCCCTCTCTGCCTCTTCCTTCACTGAGCACGTTTTTTCCCTATGCTGTTTTCTGTGAGGGGGAAAATAAAACACAACTCAGTGGTATTTTCACCTCTGCTCCTTTGCTGTTGCTGCTGACCTGCCTGAGCCCAGCAGCTGCATGTGCAGCTTGTGCTGAGCCTGTCTGCTGCTGAGCTGGGGATGGGGAGGAAACAACACACTCAGTGCACTTGTGTTTCTGAATTAACGCCTCGTATGGGCAGCACTAACCAACCTCAGTCCTGCCAGTGGGTGATTGTTGAAGGCAGAGAGAAGGTGGTGCTGGAGCTGTGGGTTGGTACCAAGCAGCAGCCAGGCTGGGATGAGGAGATAAAAGATGGAGGAACCTTGAATGGGGCTTCCTTTTCCTGAACTCCTCCTCAGGAGTTTTAGGGGGCAAAAGGGACTTTTCCCCTGCTGGAGGAGGGTGGGAGTGAGTGAGTGAGGTGCCTTGTGCTGAGAGTGTCACCCTGCCGTCCCCGGGGTTTGCCGGAGCGCGGGGCAGGAGCGCTGCCACGCCGCAGCGGTGCGGGAATTCTCCCCCAAGAGCCGCAGTGGAGCCCGCGCCGTTCACGGCCACGCGGGAATCGGTGCCGCTGCAACCCCCGGGAGAATCCACGCGGAACACCCAGGCTGCGGCTGGAACCTCCGCGCAGGCACGTGAAGGTCCTTGGCAGGGAAGGGAGCGGAGAGGGGGATTCAACCTGTACTGCAGCAGTTCCCATGGAAACCAGTTATCCCGTCCCCAATTCCAGCTGTTGCCAACCCAGCCGGGGGAGAGGCGCGGGCTGCTCCGAGCCGGGCGGGACCACCAGCCGGCCGCGATGGCCACCGAGCCCCGGCAGCGCTGCGGGGCAGCGCCCGGGGCCGGGGCGGTGGCTCCGGGCAGGAGGGGCTGGAGGGGCGGAGTGAGCCAGGATCGGGACTGGCATTGGCATTGGCATTGGCATTGGCATTGGCATTGGCATTGGCATTGGCATTGGCATTGGCACCGGCGCCGGGGCGGACTGGCGGGGCTGGGCGCTGTCCGCGGTGCTGAGCGGAGCCGGTGCCTCCCGCCCAGCCCTGGTGCTGCTCGGAGCCCCCGAGGCACGGAATGACATCCGGAGGGACCTGGAGAGCCCGGGAACCTCGTCAGTTCCAACAAGACCAAGTGCAGGTGCTGCACCTGAGCCGGGGCGACCCCCGGTATCGATTCAGGCTGGGGGATGAGCAGCCCTGCCGAGAAAGAGTTGGGGCTGCTGCTGGGTGAGAAGCTGGATGTGGCCTGTGCATGTCTACTGGCAGCCCAGAAAGACACCCGAGTGCTCCACCCAGCAGGCAGTGGCATTCTTTGGGGTGGTGATGGAGATACTGCTGGGTGAGAGGCTGGATGTGGCCTGTCCATGTCCACTGGCAGCCCAGAAAGACACCCGAGTGCTCCACCCAGCAGGCAGTGGCATTCTTTGGGGTGGTGATGTGGGTGCTGCTGGGTGAGAAGCTGGATGTGTCCTGTCCATGTCCACTGGCAGCCCAGAAAGCCACCCGAGTGCTCCAGCCAGCAGGCAGTGGGATTCCTAGGGGTGGTGATGGGGGTGCTGTCAGTGTTGTGCTGTGGGTCATGGTCTCTCCCAGAAACTAAAATCCCCACCGAGCTGCCCCTGCTCTGGCTCTCCCAGCACAGTCAGAGCCTGCTCCCTGCTGACCCTGGGGAAGCAGAGCACATCCATCCACTGGAGAGGGGAGGTTACCTGTGGCACGGAGGGTTTGTGAGAGGAGAGCTGGGGGTGAGGCCCTGCTCATTCTCCACCGTCCTTTTCTGTTTTAGGGGAGCAATGGTGAAATGTCAGACAATGAAGAGGAGATTGAGGAGAAATCTGAGAGTGAAGGGAGTGACTATTCCCCCAACAAAAAAAAGAAGAAAAAACTGAAGGACAAGAAGGAGAAAAAGCAAAAACGGAAGAAGAAGGATGAAGAAGAGGATGACAATGAAGATGGAGGTCTAAAGGTACAAAACACTCCTTTACCCTGAGCTGGTTCTAGATCCTGAAGCCGGGCTTGCAGAAGAGGAACTGGGGTTTTCATGAGAAGCTTGCCCTGGGTTTGGCAAGGAGGATGTTGCAGGGAGAGGAAAGGTTCTATTTCACTGCTGTTTATATGGTGGACAGGGAGAAATTGAGTTTTTTGGAGCTGTGAAACCTGCCAAGGCCTTGTTGCAGTTGTATTATGTGGTGTGGGGAGCATTTTGATGGTGCCATGTTAATTTGCTTCTTGAGGCTGTGAAGCATTAGTTCGTTAAGCCCTTGTGCATGCTATTTTGTAAATCCCAGAAACAAATCCCTCTGTGGTGCTGACTAAGAAGATATGGAGCACATGACAGGCCCAGCCTTGTCCTGCTCATCTGCAGAACCGTGGCTTTTTGCATTAATGATGCCTCTCTAAATCTCCAGGAGCCCAAGAGCTCAGCCCAGCTGATGGAAGAATGGGGTCTTGATGACGTAGATTACGTTTTCTCAGAAGAGGATTATCATACTCTGACGAATTACAAGGCTTTCAGCCAGTTCCTCAGGTAGGGAACTGTGGGCCTGGACAGGGCCTTGTGTGGTGGTTGAGTTTTGGGCATTGGTCAGTCAATGGATGAAGTTGTGAAGTTAATTCTGCATTGCCAGCTCCTTGTTGCTTCTCCCCCCCAGCTCAGTCCTCAGAACTCCATTTATTTGCAGGATTGACTGAAAGCAGCTGAAGCATTTATCTCTCCCTCTCTCCAAAGCCCCATGTTTTGTTGTGCTTGTTTGAAAAGTTTCATGAGAAAAAGGGAGTAACAACAATGAATTTCTGCTTGTACCATGAGCCGTTCAGAGAACAGCAGGTATTTCAGGGAAGGCTGGTCTCTGAGGAGATTTAGGTGTGCCACCCTTGCATATGTACCTGTTTAAGGGAGCTCTGGTTTCTGCTGCTTTCCCAACAGAGCTGCTGCTGGGAGGCACCACAGCCACGTTTCTTGGGCTGAAGCACCAGCGTGTGATGGCAGGAGTAGACGTGCAACGCAGTGCAGTTGTTGACATGTGGTCCTCCCTCTCCCTTGCTCTGCAGGCCTCTGATTGCCAAGAAGAACCCCAAGATCCCCATGTCCAAGATGATGACTGTGCTCGGTGCCAAGTGGCGGGAGTTCAGTGCCAACAACCCCTTCAAGGGCAGCTCGGCCGCAGCGGCCGCAGCAGCCGTGGCTGCAGCCGTGGAGACCGTCACCATTGCCCCGGCACTCACTGCCAGCCCCCAGCACTCTGCCCTGCCCCCTGTCATCAGGAAGGCCAAGACCAAGGAGGGGAAGGGTGGGTGCCATCCCTGGTCTGTGCTGGGGGGCTGCTCCTGCTGGCCGAGGTGGGAAAACACAAGTTTCAGCTAACTGGGGAGGCAAAAGGGGGTGCCAGAGAGGTGTCTGCAACTCCCTTTGCCCTTGCAGAGGTCCTTGAGAGGCATGTGGTTTGTGAACCATGGCACATGACCTCTGCAGCCTCTGGGCTTGCTGGATGTTTGGCAGTTTGTGGCAATGAATTGAGCTGGGTACTGGAAGCAAATGGAGGGATCTCCCTTTGTGCCGTGTTTCGCCTTGGGAAGTTGCTGTTCCACTGTGCTGGGGAGTGGTTTGGGCAACAGCTGTTTATGGAGTACCAAACAAGTGTTCAATTTCTCCAGGTCCAGGTGTGCGGAAGAAAATCAAGGGCTCCAAAGACGGGAAGAAAAAGGGGAAGGGGAAAAAGATGTCAGGCTTGAAATTCCGGTTTGGAGGAATCCCCAGCAAAAGGAAAAAGGGCTCCTCTGTAAGTGTGCAGGGCCTTGGGTCCAGGGTGGGTGACAGTGAAGTGCTGGGACAAGCCCTTGTTGGGAGTGTCACAGGCACCCCCTGTCAAGGGTGTCACAGCCTTGTTCATGCCCCTCTGTGAGATGCAGCACAATTGTGTCTGGCCACAATTCCTGCTGAAATCACATGACCATGTTTACTTTCAGCAGTGCGGGCGGTAGTGCCATCATTTCAGATTCCATTTGCAGAGGAATTCTTCAGGGCTTGCACTGCAGCTGAACCGCACAACACAGAGTATTCTGGGATGCTTTAATTGCATTAGCAGAGCCTGCCCCTGGCAGCTGCAGTCCTGCAGCATCACCTGGGGTGCTGGAGCTGCCCACCCAGAGCATGCTGGGCTTTTCTCAGTGCACCAGTATCAGGCATGTTTTTAGGAGTAACAACTCTTAAAGAATAAATCCTTTAAATAAATGACTGGGGTTGGGGTTCTTGTAGGTGTTGATAATATTGATCCAACCCCCATTAGTTCCCTGTGTTGCAGCTCTCACTCTCCAGCTGCAGTGCCCATGACCCAACCTGTTTGTAGGCAGCTCTGTGTCAGAGGCTGAAGTGCAGGAGTGATGCAGCACAGCCAGTCACTGCTGCAGTTTTTCAGTCACACATCACAAAAAATTCCTCCAGGCTCTGAGTGTGCTCTAGATCCACACATTCACCTTCCAGAGGGTCACAAGGAACTCGGTCTGGCTCCTGCAGCTGGAACCTGAGCACTGATTAGGGGTGTGCAGGTTGACAATTTGCATGTTTAAGTCTCCAGAATAAGAATTCAGATGTGTTATTATGTTTTGACTCCACGGAATGCTGGGGCTGTTTAACTCCTATCACGTTATGGGAGTGCCAAGTGTGAACGTCTGCATGCATGGATACAGCAGGGCTGGCACAGCTGAAACAGGTGCTGAGAGAGGGAGCAAAATTCTGCCAAGCATTGTAAAAAGGGACCCCTGGATGCATGGAATGGAGTAGGGAGGTGTCCCCCCACCTGTCCCTCTCCAGGAGAGCAAAGCAGCAGAATGACTACTGGAATGCCTGCACTTGGACTGGGTGTGTTTCTTTTTTCCCTCTGCAGAGCGAAGAGGAGGAACGAGAAGAATCTGACTTTGACAGCGCCAGCATCAACAGCTCCTCTGTGCGCTCCGAGTGCTCGGCTGGCCTGGGGAAAAGAGGGAAGAAGAGGAAAAAGAAAAAGAGGAGTAGGCCATCCTTTGTACTCTGTTCCTTTTCTGTTTGGAGTTCCCTGTTCAGATGGTGCTTCACTGGCCCGTGCAGCTTTGGGCTGTTTGTGGTGCTGGATTGGTGGGAGAGGACATGCTTGTACCTGTCTGTGTGTGGAGCACCAGGAGCTCTTTTGGTGTCCAGGCCCTGCTGCTTGTGCCTGCAAGAAAGTTCCAGAATTTGTGGGGCTTCCAGGGAAGTGATTTTCTGAGGAGCAGGACCCTGGAGATCAGTGGCTTGTGGCCAGCTCCCAGTGGAGCAGGGCAGGCTGTGGGTGAGAGCACGCGAAGCTGAGGGATGTGTTGTGTGTGTGACTGTGCAGTGTGACAGGGGCAGAGCTCTGGTAGCAGTGCAGGGACAGGGAGACACGTGAACTGCTGTGGAAAGGATCTGTTGGGATCTACCACGAGTGTGGCCATGTTTTGTGTGCACGTTCCTTCATCCCTTCCCTCCTGGAGGGCTGTGGGTGGATGGTGCACCTTCCTTCCCGTGCTGCCCTGGAGAGCAGCCCCCTGTGCCAAGTGTGCTGCCTCTCTGTCATGTGTCCTTGTTCAGGATAAGATGCTTCAGATCCAGGTGCATTCTTTGGCTTCTTAGCTTTGCTGATGGAGTTTTGCTTCAAAGTAATGGAAGGACAGCTTCTGGGATGGGGGTCAGTTAGGGTTGTGACACTGGCCAGCCTCTCCATCGGTCAGTGAGGCTGAGCTGCCTGGCTGGCCTCATATCTTGTGTGTGAAAGACATCACTTCTGGCTTGTTGCCCTGCAAGGGCCCTTGTGCTTCAGGTAGGCAGCTCCTGCCACGTGCTGGAGGAGTGGAAGGTTAGGGTTTATGGCAGAGCTGGGAATTGAGATGAGCCATTCTGGTATTTGTAAGGCCTCATTCCTCTCTTCCTTTTCCCATCCATGCCAAGTTGAGAGCGCTCCTGCCTCTGTGCTAGTGAGCCCCCAGGAAGAGCAGAGTAGCTCCAGTAGAGGAGTCCTTTCCTTGGCCGTGTCACCCTTGCATGGTGCGTTTGCAGCTGGTGGTGCTGGTGCTTGGGGAGGTTTCTCTGACTGGCCTCCCTTGCAACCTCTCCAGGTTCTGGCATTCTCCATTGAGAGCCTGAAGGAACCAAAGGATGATACAGTGTGGAGAGAGAAAGAGAGACAGAGGTGAGATGATGCTGTGTGCAAAGGTGAACTGTGGTGCTGAGGGACAGAGAGGTAGGGGGACGTAACAGGAGGGGTCTGAGGCAAAACGCTGTCCTTATTTCCTTAACTGTATGGTAGAGGAGCAAGTGCCCCATTCTGTCCAGGAGAGCTGGCTGCTCTGCTGCCCTGCTGACTGTCACCTGTCCCTTGCTTGCAGTTGAAGAAGGGGACGGGTACGAGACAGACCACCAGGACTACTGCGAGGTGTGCCAGCAGGGCGGGGAGATCATCCTGTGTGACACCTGCCCCCGTGCCTACCACCTGGTCTGCCTGGACCCCGAGCTGGAGAAGGCCCCCGAGGGCAAGTGGAGCTGCCCCCACTGTGTGAGTGGGGTCAGGGCCCCGTGGGAGGGCGGGTGGCTGGTGGAAACCCTCAGCGTTACACTGGCTGTGCTTCCCCAGGAGAAGGAAGGCATCCAGTGGGAGCCAAAGGAGGAGGAGGATGAGGAAGAGGAAGGTGGAGAGGAGGAGGAGGATGACCACATGGAGTTCTGTCGGGTCTGTAAGGATGGAGGGGAGCTGCTATGCTGCGACACCTGCCCGTCCTCCTACCACCTCCACTGCCTGAACCCGCCGCTTCCAGAGATACCAAATGGTGAATGGCTCTGCCCACGCTGTACAGTGAGTGTTACCAGCATTCCCATTCCTTCCCCCATTCCTGCTTCTGCACCTGCCTGGCCCACTGGCAGCTCTGCTGGCTGCTGCCACCCCTCACAGCCCTGCCACAAGGCTGGCATCCTGCCCGCTGCCCCAAACCCCTCCCTAAGAAGTGTCACCCTGAGGGCCCAGGGCAACTCTGGATGGCTCTGCTGCCTTTGCAGTTTCCCTGTGGGAACTGATGGCTGGCAGCTTCCTGGCCACATTTTCAGTGGGATGTCAAGCCCTGTATGATGTGTGGCCCATGTGGAGGGGCCTTTTCTGCCTGGTGGCCAGACCTGTCCCTGTGGGGGATACAGCAGTGTCACTGACACTTCTTGGGCACCCTGTGCCAGCTGCCATCTGCTCAGCATTGCTGGGCCACTTCTGCCCCCTGGGTCCCCAGCTATTGCTTCCTGTGGGCCCTGACAAGGTCCTGTCTTAAACTCAGTGCTCTTGCCCATTTGCTTTTGTATACCCAGTGCCCTCCCTTGAAGGGCAAAGTCCAACGCATCCTGCACTGGGCCTGGAAGGAGCCACCGGCCACCCCACTGCCACCAGTGTTACCCACCCCGGACACGGAGCTGGCTCTGCCCCCACCAAAGGTGCTGGAGGGAATCCCAGAGCGCGAGTTCTTTGTGAAGTGGGTGGGCCTCTCCTACTGGCACTGCTCCTGGGTCAAGGAGCTGCAGGTGAGCCTGGGGGGTGGTGATGGTGGTGGTGGTGGTGATGATGGTGGTGGTGGTGGCGATGGTGGTGGTGGTGGTGGTGGTGATGGTGGTGGTGGTGGTGGTGATGGTGGTGGTGGTGGTGGTGTGGAGCCCCTGCCCAGCCCCTGGCCCACCACCCGTGGGCTGAGTGTGGCTCCCTCCGGCCGCAGCTGGAGCTCTACCACACCGTGATGTACCGCAACTACCAACGGAAGAACGACATGGATGAGCCACCAGCCTTTGACTATGGCTCTGGGGACGAGGACAGCCAGAGGGAGAAGCGAAAGAGCAAAGACCCCCAGTATGCCAAGATGGAGGAGCGGTTCTACCGCTACGGCATCAAGCCCGAGTGGATGATGATCCACCGCATCCTGAACCACAGGTGAGGAGCCTGTGGGGAAAACTGTGCCATCCTCCTGCAAGGCCAAAACCTCAGGCTGGTGGAATTTCAGCCACAGGCTTGTGCTGAGCTCTCTTTGCTCCTGGGATGAAGCTGAGGCTGGGAGGGGATCCATGCTGCCTTATTTTCATTTCTGTTACATTACACATTAAAAACAGAGATAGTGAATTTTCCCAAAGGTGGATGCAGAGTGTTGTTACACTTTTCCCAGCCATGATGTCTGGGCTCCTGTCGCAGCCTGATCATTCTGTAAATTCTGATGCTGATGGGGATGGTCCTGAGAGGAGGAGTTGGAGCAGGTGCCCAACTCCCTTACAGAGCCTTGACATTGTTTCTTTCCTGTAGAAGAAATTCCCTGTGTATGAAATGTGCCGTGCAGATGGGCTTTCTGCATTGAGTGACTGAAGACACGTTTTTGTTGAATTTCTGCATTTCAAGGGGCACCTTGAAATTTCAAGCAGCAGCAGCTCTGCTCAAAGGCTGTGTGGCAGTAAAGAACTGAAGCTGCCCAGCTGATTTTTGTGTGAGCCTGTTAACAAGGCAGGAGGTTTCCCTGTAGGCACATTGTCAGGCTTGGAAGTGCATTTATTCTGTTTTCAATGTAAGCAGAACTTCCTAGAGCAATGAATGCTGCAGGAGAGATGGGGGAGCACTGGTATCCATCCAGGACTGGTGAAACAGGGAAATGAGGTTGTTTGGTGAAACAGGAAAATGAGGTTGTTCAGTGAAATGGAAAAGCAGCCTGTAAAGCTTAGTGGCTTGACACACTCACAGATGATTAGGCATTTCTGCTAGAAGTGTTGACACTTTGTGTTTTTCTGCCTCTGCCTGGGTGTTGTGGTCTGTGGATAAAAGCAGAGGATGAAGCATCCAGCTTTGTGGAAGCAGGTCATGGCAGGCTGCTCCTGGGGGCCAGTGACATTCAGTGATCATCTTTCCATGCCCTGCATTGCAGCTTTGATAAAAAGGGAGACATCCACTACCTGATCAAGTGGAAGGACCTGCCATATGACCAGTGCACCTGGGAGATCGATGACATAGACATCCCCTACTACGAAAACCTTAAACTCCTCTACTGGAACCACAGGTATGAGCTCAGGGGCAGCAGAGCTGGGGCAGCCTGAGTGGGCATTTGGGATGAGTGGGACACAGAGGTGTCTCCCTTTTTGGACATAGTGGCACTGCTCATAGTGACCTCTCTTCAGAGAGCAGTGGCCCAGTACTGCCAAAGGCTGGTGCTCCAGATGTGCCATTTCAGGGCTGCTGGATAAACTCGCCTGCAGTTCTTTATCCTGTGCTCCCCTTTCCCCACGTCTGCACTGCCATGACATTCGTGGTCTCACTGCCCTTCAGGGTGGCTCCACGGTACTACTGTCTGTCTGTTTTGGGGGAAAACCACAGTACTCTGAGTTTGCTGTTCTTCATTCTGGAGACTGTTGCATGGGCTGTTGGGAGGGGAAAGTCAATGCCCCATGAGTGCCTCTGCTAAATGGGCCAGAAGAGCTCCTGTGGGGAGAGGGGCAGTAGAGTTTGAGAGGTGTTTCTGTCCTTTGGCTCGGGGCTGTGAGAGCAATGCCTGCCTGCCCTCCCTGACATTTGCTGGCTGTCGCAGAGAGCTGATGCTGGGGGAGGACGTGAGGCCTCTGAAGAAGCTGAACAAGAAAGGGAAAAAGCTGAAAGAGGAGAAGCTGGAAAAGCCTCCAGAAACACCTCTTGTGGATGTAAGTGAGAGTGGTGGGGACAGTGTGGTGGCATGGGAAGCCAGAGGGAGGGTAGGGTGTCTGGGTCCCAGTCCTATGCCATTTTACTCCTCTAGTTCCTTTGGGACCATGTCTGCACCTCCTTTGGAGCTGTTGGATGTCACAAGGCTAAAGAGGGATGTGCTTGGCCTCAGAGGAAGGAGGGGGAGTTGGTTCTCACCGCTCTGTGCCGTGGCTCTCTCTTTTCAGCCCACAGTGAAGTTTGACAAGCAGCCGTGGTACATCGACGCCACGGGAGGCACACTGCATCCTTACCAGCTGGAAGGACTGAACTGGCTGAGATTCTCCTGGGCCCAGGGGACAGATACCATCCTGGCTGACGAGATGGGGCTGGGGAAGACAGTGCAAACTATTGTGTTCTTGTATTCCCTGTACAAGGAGGTGAGTGGAACACCCAGCAGTCTCTGAAGTGGCTGAGAGCTGCTCAGTGCAGGGAGAACAGCCTGGGCTCTGTCTCCCCTCTGCAGGGGCACTCGAAGGGGCCGTACCTGGTCAGCGCCCCTCTCTCCACCATCATCAATTGGGAGCGTGAATTCGAGATGTGGGCACCCGACTTCTACGTTGTGACCTACACAGGAGACAAAGAGAGCCGGTCGGTCATCCGGGAAAATGAGTTTTCTTTTGAAGACAACGCCATCCGGAGTGGGAAGAAGGTCTTCCGGATGAAGGTGGGAGCTGAGTCTGTGCTTGCCTGCTCCATCGCCTTACCCATCAGTAAGAAGGGGAGAGCAGAATCTGACCCAGAGTGGGAGACTGGTTAGGTTCCTGACCAGCTGTGTCCCACAGGGCAAAGCTGACACTGTGTACAAATGCAGGAGATTTGTGTGTGATGAGCTTTACAGATTTCTGCCAGAGCTTTCCTGTTTCTGTGGTCCCCTCCTTGGTTCTCGTGTTCAGATTGGTTTAGGTGTTCTGTTGGCATGACTTGTGTCTTGGCCCTGCTGTGGGCTCTGTGCCAGGCAGTGCCCCAGGAGCAGTGCCTCCTCACTTTGGGTCATGTGCAAGGTGAAGGCATCCAGTTTCCTGCTCTCTTATCCCAGCTTTTCTCTCTCTCTACTCCTCAGAAGGAAGCCCAGATCAAGTTCCATGTCCTGCTCACCTCCTATGAGTTGATCACCATAGACCAGGCAGTACTGGGCTCCATAGAGTGGGCCTGTCTGGTGGTGGATGAAGCGCACAGGCTGAAGAACAACCAGTCCAAAGTAGGTGGCAGGCACTTATGAGTGATATTATTTTTTTTCCTCTTTTTAACATCTTCTGGCATTAAAAGTCCTTCAGCAGTGGGAGAGGTGGCAGCCTGGCTGCCTGACAGTCCTTGGATGGGCTGTCGTAGAAGGGAATTGATCCCTCTCCTTTGCCTCCCCTTCATCTGAGGCTAAACATTCTCCAGCCTCTGGGACCTTCACACCATCCCTGGTGCAGGAGGAGGCAGGTGGTGTGACTCATGGACACCCAGGATTGCTGCCTGTGCTCAGTGGGAATGGCTGGGAGCAGGGTATGCCAGCTGCCCTTTGCTCTGCAGTGCCTGGCAAGGGGGGACACTGCTGCAGAGTCTCCACATGCAATCTGCAGAGTGCCCAAGTGACACATTGGCCCCTCACAACCCTTGTCACCTAACCGTGTTTCTTTTCCAGTTCTTTAGAGTATTGAATAGCTACAAGATCGATTACAAGCTGCTTCTCACAGGGACTCCACTTCAGAACAACTTGGAAGAGCTCTTCCACTTGCTCAATTTCCTGACTCCTGAGAGGTTTAAGTAAGTTGCACTTACCTGGGCTGTCAGGGTGTGTCCTGTCTCTGGCTTTAGCTCTGTTTGGGTCCAGGCACACAAGTGTTATCTCATCATGTGCCTTGAGAGCTCTGCCCTGGTTTTTAAGTCATAAAGCAGCAGATGCCTTTGCTCTCACGTGCCCCTGTTGCTCAGCACTATGGGCGTCTGGCTGCTTCCACAGCAACCTGGAGGGGTTCCTGGAGGAGTTTGCAGACATCTCCAAGGAGGACCAGATCAAAAAGCTCCATGACCTGCTGGGTCCCCACATGCTGCGGCGGCTCAAGGCCGATGTGTTCAAGAATATGCCGGCCAAGACGGAGCTGATCGTGCGAGTGGAACTGAGCCAGATGCAGAAGTGAGTGACTCCAGTGCACTCCCCTGGAATGTCTGGCTTCCTCTGGCACGGCGGGGTGTCGGTGGGGACTGGGGGGTCAGAGGCACTCTGCAGGCCTTGGGCCTGCTGCAGGAAGAGCTTTGTGTCTCACCAGAGAGCATCTGATGCATGGCAGGCTGGCAGGATTTCTCTGCTAGTTTTGGGGGCACAGAGGAGACACTGAAGCTGAACCCCCTTGTCTTGTTCTCAGCACTGGGGCACGGCTGCTGCTGCTGGCATGCCTGGGTCAGCCTGGAGCATCACTGCTGGCTGAGGCTGCCCCAGCTCTGGTTGTGCCATGCTGACCCTCTCAGCTTCAGTGGCATCTCCTGCAGGCTTGGGCATACCTGCAGGAAAGGGCCCATTGCTTCTTGCCAGCACGGTGGGGCAAGAGGGCTCAGCTGGCACCCAGGAGCAGGGCCTGTTCAAGATGCTGTGCCCCTTAGTCCATCCCACTGCCAGGGCTGTGATCTGCCCTGAGCGATTGGACAGACTCAGCCTTGGGCTCAGGGTGCTGAACTGCTTTTAAAACCCACCAAATGTCTCTTTTGCATCTCCAACACTATGGAGGTTTAATTCTGTGCTGTCCTGTTTGTGCCAGTCCCACACCTGCTTCAACTAAAATGGTGTCTGTCCCATCTCCTGTCCTGCAGGAAGTACTACAAATTCATACTGACGAGGAACTTTGAAGCCCTGAATTCCAAAGGTGGTGGGAACCAGGTCTCACTGCTCAACATCATGATGGACCTGAAAAAGTGCTGCAATCACCCATACCTGTTCCCTGTGGCAGCCGTGGTATGTCCCCTGCCGTGGTATGTCCCCTGGGACACGTCTCTGAGTATTGGGTGGGGGCTGCTCCATAATCATTTGGCTTGGTTAGTACTGTGGTTTGTTACATGAACAGTTTCATACAAGGATTTTGTTTTGGAGATGCAAGTGAAGTTCTCCACAAGGTTAATGTGGGTTGTCCTCACCGGGGCTGATCAGGCTGCCTTCACAGGAGGCCCCAGTGCTGCCTAATGGATCCTATGATGGGAATTCTTTGGTCAAATCTTCTGGAAAACTGATGCTGCTCCAAAAGATGCTGAAGAAGTTGCGGGATGGGGGTCACAGAGTTCTGATCTTCTCACAAGTGAGTGCAGGGAGGGATTAATGATAAATACATTTTTTAAGGATTTTTTTTTTTTTTTTTGTCCTGGATGGGAATTTTGTGTTGGGAACAGACAGAGGTAGGTGGAAGAGCTGGTGACAACTTCCCCATGGCAGCTGAGATGGAAGGACTGTGTCTTGGCTCTCCCCCAAGGGAGTGCCTGTCTTGTTTAAGAGCTCTGTTAGCTGGGGATAGAGAGGAGACAACAATCTCCTTCAGAGAGGGACAGTCAGACCTGATTCCCTCCTGCTAACAGAGCTACCTGTAGAGGACAAGATGTGAGTGTTGATCCTCTGGCAGCTGCCTGTTGGCCATGCTCTGCCTGTGGCCATGCTCTACCACCACCACTATGGCCTCTGGGTTGTGGTCAGGGATCATGACAGGGAAGGGCAAGTCCACAAGGGAGGCAGGGAGGAGTCTGGCCATTCAGAGCCACTCATGCCAGAGTTGCCTTGCCCCACAGATGACGAAGATGCTGGACTTGCTGGAGGATTTCCTGGAGTATGAAGGCTACAAGTATGAGCGGATCGACGGGGGCATCACCGGTGGCCTGCGCCAGGAGGCCATTGACAGGTTCAACGGTACTCACCTTCCTGCCTTGCTGAGGAATGGGTTGGGGAATGGCAGGGTGCGGCTGGCAGTGGGTCAGCTGCCCCTGCCCAGAGCTTGGGCCGTGCACTGGCTGTGCCACACTCGGCAGGTCCAGCTCCCTGAGGTGCAGCAGAGGTTGCTTGCACCGTGCCATTAAACCCTTGAGTCAATCCCACAAGGAACCCTGAGCTTGCCAGTGGCCACTCAGTCAGGAATCTCCTGTCTTTCCCTTCAATACCTCAGCAGATGACAGAGCTTCCCCTTCATTCTGTACCTGTGTTCCCCAGTACCTGGTTCCCAGAGGGCAATGTGTTTTCACTCCTTGCCTCCCTCTTGCTTGCCGTATTTGAGTGGTGGTTCCCACTGTTCTCTGGCATAGTGCTGCTCCTCTCTGTCAGCCACACTCCTTTCTGTCTCACCTGTTTCCACCTCTGGGTTTGTCATTCTCAGCTCCTGGGGCTCAGCAGTTCTGCTTTCTCCTCTCCACTCGTGCCGGTGGTCTGGGCATAAACCTTGCTACGGCCGACACTGTCATTATTTATGATTCTGACTGGAATCCTCACAATGACATCCAGGTTTCTGACTTTCCCTTTTCCTTCCTGTGTAGTAAGTACCTCTCTGGCTCTGCCCTTTCTTTGTACACCCTCACTGGGATTTCAGTCTCTTCTCTCAAGAGCTGCTGATATTTTGTGCTGTGTTTGTGGGGCATGTTTCTGCTCAGCAGCCCCCTTCCCACACCCTCCAGCCTCATCCCGTCCTCTCTTTCCTGTGGGATTGTCGCTTCCTCCTCATGCTTGTTCTCAACTTGGTGCCCCCGTGTCTTGTGCAGCCTGGAGGGTGAGAAGCCTGGCCCCCTTGCCCAGCTGGCACGGTGCTGCCCTTACCAGCTCTGTCCTCTGCCCACAGGCGTTCAGCAGAGCTCACCGCATCGGGCAGAACAAGAAGGTGATGATCTACCGCTTTGTGACCAGAGCCTCTGTGGAGGAGCGCATCACCCAGGTGGCCAAAAGGAAGATGATGCTCACCCACCTGGTGGTCCGCCCGGGGCTTGGCTCCAAGTCAGGCTCCATGACCAAGCAGGAGCTGGACGACATCCTCAAGTTTGGGACGGAAGAGCTCTTCAAGGATGATGTGGAGGGTGAGGTGGGGATTCTCTGCGTGAGGCAGGGCCCCCCTCTCTGAGCTGCTGGGACTCACCCTCCTCTCCTTGTGCCCACAGGCATGGTGTCTCAGGGACAGCGGATCAACATGCCAGATGCTGTCACCCCTTTTTCTGACACACTATCAACCAAAGGGGGTTCAGTGACTCCCAGCATGAAAAAAAAGCATGGTGGCACACCACCAGGTGTGTAGCCCCCCTTTTTGGGGTGTCTTATCCCCCTCCCTGGCCCCACACTCACCCTGAACTCTCCTGTCTCAGGAGCAGGCTGTGTTTAGCTCCCTGATCTGCACTGCCATTCCCCTTGCTCTGCTCTCCAGGTGACAATAAGGATGTGGATGACAGCAGCGTGATCCACTACGACGACGCTGCCATCTCTAAGCTTTTGGACCGAAACCAGGATGCGACTGACGACACAGAGCTGCAGAACATGAACGAGTATCTCAGCTCCTTTAAAGTGGCCCAGTATGTTGTGAGAGAAGAGGACGGTGTGGTAATGTGACCAGTATCATGTCTTCCAATCACCCCTTTGCGCATCCCTCTGTGTTTCCTCCGCTCTGTCTGCCGTCCCTGTGAGCGTCTGGCGCAGGGCAGGACCCCTCCCTGTTCTCTCTCTGTGGCTGTTGGAGCCCCTTGTTTCTGGCTCTACAGGAGGAGGTGGAACGTGAGATCATCAAGCAAGAGGAGAACGTGGACCCGGATTATTGGGAGAAGCTGCTGCGGCACCACTATGAGCAGCAGCAGGAAGATCTGGCCAGAAACCTGGGGAAAGGGAAGAGAATCCGCAAGCAGGTCAACTACAATGACACCTCCCAGGAGGACCAAGGTACGGCCGTGGGCGCCTGGCTTCTGGCTGGGCTCACAGGACAGACAGACAGACCAGTAGAGCTTGGTGTTTCTCTCCGGTTGGTAGTTTGCCTGGCTCTGTAATTCTCAGATTCCTAAACTTTCCAGGACAGAAATTCTTCCAAGATTGTTTTTTTTTTAAATTTTTTAGGTCTCTTAATTCCTGGTTTTGCTGGAAGGACATGTCTGTGGGCAAAAAATTTCAAATTGGGTTTTTTCTCTATAGCAGAGTGCTAATTTTGGAAATGCTGAGATTGTGATTTCCTGTTGCTGTGTCCCTCTCTCCTGCTGCCTGGCAGTGGATGCCCATCACACCCGTGGGCAGGGTCTGACCTGCCCAGCACATCCCTCCCAGGCAGGATCTTCTCACCTGGACTCCCTTGTGCTCTGCAGAGTGGCAGGATGAGCTCTCAGACAACCAGTCGGAGTATTCCATTGGCTCCGAGGATGAGGATGAAGACTTTGAAGAGAGGCCAGAAGGCCAGAGTGAGTTGATGCATTTGCTACTCCCTGGGACTTTTGTCTGCAGGAATGCCCTGGTACTTAGGAGCATCAGGGATGCCTGGGTTGGAGAGACTGGTGTGCCCAGGGCCTCTGTTTGGAGGGACATGTCCCTGCTTGCTGTCGGGTGAGGAGGTTTCCAGGGCAGGGAAGGCAGCTGGCTTCTTCCTTCACCTCTGCAGGACCGTGGTCTGGTCCACCACAAGGACCAGGCATGGTCCGTCCTTGCCTGGGAATGGCAGAGGAGTGTCACCCCCTGGGGCACAGTGGCTGGAAGGGACCCTGGGCAGCTGCTCTGGTGGGTTCTGCTCCTGTCAGGAGGGAGTGCAGGAAGCCTGAGGCACATGAGATGTCCTTTCTTACTGCCTGGCCTGTTGATCCCTGTGGTTCCTTGGCTCTAGGTGGAAGAAGACAATCCCGGAGACAGCTGAAGAGTGACCGGGACAAACCTCTCCCTCCTTTGCTGGCAAGAGTTGGGGGCAACATCGAGGTGAGCCTCAGCCTCAGGGCACTGCCATTGTGCTTGGGGTGAGCTGGGCTGTGGGCTGGACCCCCTGTGCTGAATCACTGGTCCAGCAATGCTTGTCACAGCCGTGAGGCTCTGGGATGCCACGTGCTGCTGAGGCTGTGTTGTGATCCCAGCGATGCCTTCACCTCCTGCAGGTTCTGGGCTTCAACGCCCGGCAGCGCAAGGCGTTCCTGAATGCCATCATGCGCTGGGGCATGCCCCCCCAGGACGCCTTCAACTCCCACTGGCTGGTCCGGGATCTGCGAGGGAAGAGCGAGAAGGAGTTCAGGTAACAGGGAGCGCTGGCAGGCAGGTGAGGTTGGGAGCCTGCACCCCTTTCACTATGGGCTCTTTTTGGGGAGGCAGCATCTGTTTTATTGAGAGAGTGTCTCTTGTTCCCTTTCCTGGATGTGAAACTTCCCTTGCCAATGGGTGACAGTGACCACGTGTGTGCTGGGCTGAGCAGGGAGACCACGGGTCAGGACTGAGGTCTGGCTTTCCTCACAGGGCATATGTCTCTCTCTTCATGAGACACTTGTGTGAACCCGGGGCAGACGGTGCCGAAACCTTTGCGGACGGCGTTCCCCGGGAAGGGCTGTCACGGCAGCACGTGCTGACTCGCATTGGGGTCATGTCACTAGTAAGGAAGAAGGTGAGTGAGTAAAATCGTACATGGGCCATTTCAGGAATGTTCTGGAGACTTGTCCCAGCAGGGCGGGTGCAGTGGTCCTGCTGCTCGGTCAGTCTGGGAGTGAGCAACCTGGACACACCGACTCCGTGGCACCAGCTGGGAACATCCCAGCTCTGTTTGATCTGATGGTGTGTGTCCATCCCAGGTCCAGGAATTCGAGCATGTCAACGGGAAGTACAGTACCCCAGATCTGGTTCTTGAGGGCCCAGAGAGCAAGAGGTCCAGTGAGGTTGTGTCTTCAGATCCCAACACGCCTGTCCCAGCCAGCCCAGCACACACACACACGGGACTGGGAGGCCTTGCAGGTAACCAGGGCATCCTGGCTGGGGTCTGACTTGGGAGGGAGGTGGGCAAAGACACCAGAATCTCTTGCAAATGCTCAGCCCATGGGGTCCTGCTCAACAGCTTCTTGGCTTTGCTCTTCCTGCAGACAAAATAGAAGCACAGCTGGGGTTCCATGAGGAAAAGGACCCAGTGGAGCAGAAGCCCAGGAAGGTGACTGACAGCCAGGTGAGGTGGCTTCATTCAGCATTCCCTTTGAGAAGCCTCGGTCTTCCCAGGAGCTCGGGGCACTCCCATGGGGAAGGCAGGGCTGAGCTGATCTGGGGTGGGTGCTTGGTGTTAAAGGTGCCTGCAAGTGCCGAGAAGGTGGAGAGCGAAGAGCACCCAGAAAGCAGCGACAGCAAGGAGAGGCCGAGGGAAGAGAAGCAAGAGGAGAGTGAAAAGGCTGAGCCTTCTCCTGAGCCTCCTGTGAAAGGTGAGGCTGTGGCTCTTCTCCATATCACTGTGGGAAACCTGCATGTCACAAGGTCCGGCAGAAATTCCTCAAACAGCAGGTTATAAATTGTGAGAAATGCTCATTCTGGGGGGCATTTTCTGTTTCTAGCAGTAAATTCCTGTGGATGTCTCAAGGAAGAGGAAAAAGCAAATACTTTTTCTTGATAAAATGCAGAAGAATGTTCTGTTTGAAATTTTTTGAGCACCTTGAACGTAAAAACAGTACCAGATTCCCTAAAAGGGAAAGTGTTTCCAGACAAGTAGGTTGTTCCCTGCAGAGTGCCTTCTACATCAAGCATTTCTTTCAGGCCTGTTCCCACCTGCAGATGAGGGGATTCAGGAGCAGGAGAAGCCTTTGGAGAAGGCGGAATTGAGCAGCAGCCCAGGGAAAGAGGAGGACAAAGAAGTCAAACCAGGTGAGGAGTGAGAAGGGTGGGAAGAGTCCCTGGAGAGAGGTCAGTGCCTGGAGCAGTGATGGAGTGTGCCTGGGGGATGATGGTGAGGACGCTGATGCTCAGGAGCCACAAGTGGGAACAAGACCCAGTTGGGGTGGGCACTGCCTGTGCTAACAGTGGAACCTGCCAGGAGGGCCAAGGTCAGCTGCTGCTGTGGGGCAAAGAGGGGCTGGAGGCTTTTCCAGCAGGGACTGTGGCAGCAAGTTCCTCTGGCAGCTGATGGGAGAGTGTGGGCACCACAGGGTCTGGTGGTGGAGCAGAATTAGACCGGCCACTTCTTTGTGTTTGTTTGCGGAGCAGATGGCAAGGAGGAGGACAAAGAGCCAAGTGAGGCTCAGCAAAATGGTGACAAAGAGGAAGAGGAGGATGGGAAGAAGGATGACAGAACCATGAACTTCCGATTCATGTTCAACATTGCCGATGGTGGCTTCACAGGTGAGAGTGAGAGATGAGGCCTTGGCCTCTCCTGCAGAGCTGCTGCGGAGGCTCTGAACCTGTGGAAGAAATGTGACCCCTGTCATGGGCTGTGGATGGGTCAGTGCTTCTCTGGCAGTCTGTGCTGTGCCCGTGGCCCCGGAAGGTTCCACTGCTCATCTGCCCACGTGCTGTGTGCTGACCTGCATCCCGGCTGCCTGACCAGGCTGTTTCCCTTCTGCTTCTGCCTCCACAGAGCTGCACACACTGTGGCAGAACGAGGAGAGGGCTGCCATGTCCTCTGGCAAGATCTATGACATCTGGCACCGCCGACACGACTACTGGCTGTTGGCAGGAATTGTCACGTACCCTTCGCCTTGGCGGGAGTGGGGGCAGCGAGGCGAGAGAGGCCTCTGTGGGGTGTGGGAGCTGGGCTGGTGGTGACGAGCAGGGAGGGGGTTTGGGGCCACTGTGGGGTGGTGCGCAGGCTCTTGGCTGGCTGGTTCTGCCCTTGACACCCTCCCTGCACCAGTCATGGCTATGCCCGCTGGCAGGACATCCAGAATGACCCACGCTATGTGATCCTGAACGAGCCCTTCAAGTCGGAGATACACAAGGGGAACTACCTAGAGATGAAGAACAAGTTCCTTGCCCGGCGGTTCAAGGCGAGTGGCAGGTCCAGGGCTGGTGAGTCGATGCCAGCAGGGGGACCAGAGCAGTGCCCTGAAGCCAGGGGAGTTTGCCAGAGCTTTCTGGGAGCCGAGTTGGGAGTGGCCTTTGTGTGGTTTACACTGGAGCAGGGTGTTGTCATTAATCCTTTCCTTCCTGCACCTCCCAGTTGCTGGAGCAGGCCCTGGTGATCGAGGAGCAGCTGCGGAGGGCGGCGTACCTCAACATGACACAGGACCCCAGTCACCCGGCCATGGCACTGAACGCACGGCTGGCAGAAGTGGAGTGCCTTGCTGAGAGCCACCAGCACCTCTCCAAAGAGTCCCTAGCTGGGAACAAACCTGCCAATGCCGTCCTGCACAAGGGTGCGTGCCTGCAGGCTCGGGGGAGCCTGTCCTGGGGCTGGGAAGGGTTCCCCACCCTGACCTTGGGGAGCCCAATCAGGAGATTGTCCCCATGTTGTGTTCCCTTGGCCTGGAGCTGCCTGTTCCTCCCAGCTCACTGAGTCTGGTGGGTGTCCCCCCTGAGTACCACCTGCTCTGCTCACAGTGCTGAACCAGCTCGAGGAGCTGCTGAGTGACATGAAGGCTGACGTGACACGCCTGCCCTCCATGCTGTCCCGCATCCCGCCCGTGGCCGCCCGGCTGCAGATGTCGGAGCGGAGCATCCTCAGCCGTCTGGCCACCCGTGGAGGGGACCCGGCAGTCCAGGTCAGTGGGGACAGGCACAGAGCCCCTCGCTGTGGGGCTCATGGTAAGGCCAGGGCTGCAGGCTCATGTCTTTTCTCCCTCCTTGCCTCCCCAGGGCTCCTTTGGCTCCTCCCAGATGTACAACAACAACTTTGGGCCAAATTTCCGTGGTCCTGGGCCAGGTGGGATTGTCAACTACAGCCAGATGCCTCTCGGACCCTACGTGACTGGTAGGTCAGGGTTTTGCTCTTGTGCAGAGGAATTCAGGGGGTGGGTTTGGGTGGTCCAGGAGCATTGCCAAAGGACAGGAACACAAAGTGTTTCCTCTCTCACCACAGATATTTAGCCGTTCCCATGATTTCCCCCTGCAGCTCCCATTCCTAGCCAAGGTAAGGCTGTGCTCACTGCTCTCCATGCTCCATTTGCTGGGGAACAAAAGGGGGTGGGGGGCTGTATGGGGGTTCCATTTTGGGCTGCCTCACTAGTGCCAGTGTCTGGCTGCAGCCTCTGGCTGAGCTGCCACAGTGGAGGTGGGAGCAGATCCTTCCCACAGCCCTTACCAGGGGCCTGAGGTTGGCACATGAGGAAGGTCCAGGCCTGGCTGACAGGCAGCCCTGCCTTCTCCTTGCAGCAGCCCCAGGGGACAGGCCCCAGCCCCTGGCCCTGAGCCGCTGTTGCCAGAGGACGGAGAGGGAATCCTGCCAGCGTTGCCCACGTGGAAGATGAGCTGCCACCGGTGCTGCCAGGCTGTCCCACTCCTGCTTCAAGTGTGCTTTGCCCGCTGCGGCCCCTGCGGGAGCGGCAGGGCCGGGGATTCATGTCCGTGTACATTTTTTGCACTTTCTTATTGAAGACTTGAAGAGTTTGTCTGGGCGAGGTGGGTTGAGGGGAGAGAGGGGTGGAGTGGCGGTGTTTGTCTGGTTGTTTTGGCACATGTGGGGTGAGGGGAGGCCGGCGGTGCCCTGTGTCCCAGCGGGCTGTGCCAGGCTGCCTGAGCTGGCTTGCACTCCCCAGCTTCCCTGCAAGGGCCGTTTCTGCATCCTCGAGGTGTTCGAGTGAGCCTGCGCCTGCTGCTGCCCCAGTGGGAGCCCTGGCACTGCTGTGGTGTGGCCGGGGGTCCGTGTGTGCCGGGCGTGGGGCAGGGGGGTGGAGAGGGCACGGGTGGGATGGAGGGGATGGCCGGAGCTGGGATGGGGACACCTCGAGCGTGGTGACACCGGCAGCTGTAAGCAACGGCCCCGCATCTGCTTTGTGCTCCGTGTGTCCCGGTTTCTGTTCTCTGTGTTTTAATAAATCCTTTGGGAAGGACGCAGTGGAGACTGGCTGGGGCAGCTCTGGGAGTGGGATGGGGGTCAGAGGGCAGCCTTCTGAGGAGCCTGGCTGCAGTTGCTGTCCCTGTGTCATCCTGCACACACATGTATATACACACATGTGTCCACACACATGTACACCCGTGTGCAAACACACACAAAACACATGTGTACACACTCCCCGCATGTGTACACTCACACACATGTATACACATACGAACACACCCCCACGTGTACACACTCCCCGCATGTGTACACTCACACACATGTATACACATACGAACACACCCCCACGTGTACTCACACATACATGTATACATGCACACACGTGCACACATGGCCACAGGGTGCATTGCTGGCAGCAGAGCTCTGCCCTCCCCAACCCCGTCTCTCCCACACGCCCTGTGCACACAGACACACGTGGACACAGATGGACATACATGAGCATGTGTGTGTGTATCTACACAAATACTGTAATCTTCACATGAGTCCACATATACTTCCGTACAGATCTGCATCCTCCACACATGTATGTACCTCTTCCTATACAGCATGTGGAGATCTATGTACACATGTGTAGATATACATAGGACTGTAAGTTTTAGATATATGTGAGAATATACATCTTTACGTGAGCATACACAGATATAATGATCTATTTAGGTGCAGCTATGTCTATATACATATGTATATATATAATATACATGTATATTATACATGTATAATCAATGTATTTGTAGTTTTAATGCATGTGTTTGTGTACATATATAACTAAACATGGTTGTGTGTGTATGTAGGCATAGCTACGGGTAGATAACAGATATAGGTAATAGGCATAGATCTATACAGAGGTAGGGATGTATAGATCTGTATTTCAGAGGTGTGTAAACACATCTATCTGTATACGTAAGTACACACATAAATGTATATTTGTAATTTACATATGTATATATACACACATGCATACATAGATATATCTCTGTATCTACATATCTCTGTCTCTCCATATCTGTATCTCTATATAGATATATATGTGTATCAATCTGTGTGTATATATACACAGACACACATGTATTTGTAATTGTTATATATTTATACACAGATGTAGCTATAGATACAGCTGAGGGTGTATACTAGACACAGATAGTATACATGTGTGTATACACAGATACACATTTGTATTTGTGATTTGACACATATATATGAGTGTGTATGTTTGCACACAAATATTGATGTAGTTCTGTAGACATATGTAGAGATAAAGGTGTGTAGGTACATCTGCAGGTAAGTCCATGTACTTAAAGGTGTGGGGGTCTGCATACAGACCCCAGCCACGCACAGAAGGAGGGCTCTGATGTCACGTGTGGGTCAGGAAAGATGCCTGGTATTTGCACGCACACATTTATGGGGAGGCCGTAGGTGCAGCCATGGCTACATAGGGAGTGGAGAAACACACACACTATGCACAGAGCTCAGGGCTTGCACAGACATTTAGGTTTTGTATTTATGTGTGCACAGATAGAGGCAACTCTGTGTGATACATATAAGTCTTGGGAAAAATGTTTGTTCTGCACAGAGTACACAGAAGAGCTATAGAGATAAGTAGCTATAGCTGTATCTCTCTCTAGATAGCTATATATCAATATCTGTGTGATATATATGGATCTCTATATATAGTTGTCTCTAGCTATATATATATCTATATATAGCCATAGCTGTTTATCTAGATACATGTATCTGTATCTAAATCACGTGTATATACAGCATACGTTTGTAGATATAGAGATGGGTATATAGTTGTAGAGTTGGGTATGGATATTTACACATTTTATCTGTGTATGCACACATGTATGTAGATACTTGTTATTTTCATATGTGTGCATATATCCATACAAACATGGATGCTGCTATAGCAATATATTTACATGGATATGTACATGTCTATATATTACTATATAGATCTAGACATCAAGCTATGTATGTCTGTATATACACAAGTACACATGTCTACATGTGTGTATTTGTATACATTGTATATGTAATTTTCAGAGATGTGTGTACATATCTATATACACATCTATATACATATATGTATATGTGCATGTGAGTGTGTACACACTCCTGTAATGAGTGGATGTGGGTGTGTGTAGAGGGCCCTGTATTTCAATAGCTTTGTGCAGATACATCTGAAGGTGCCTGTGGGCTGCGTTCACCTCCACAGCTGCTGTGTGCAAATGTACACGTGTCTGTATGTCCCTGTGTGTCTCCACATGTGTCTGTACACACACACGCTCACACACTTGCCCACACGCACTCCCCTGGCCCAACCCTGTGCTCGGCCAGGGCACCCTGGGCTTCTCCCACGGGGAACCCCATCCCTGTCACCGCTGCATCCTGCCCCCCACCCCGGCAACCGCAGCCCCACGGTGCTGGTGCCGGTGCCGGTGCCAGTGCCAGGCTGGTGGTGCCGGCGGCGCAGGGCAGAGGCGAGGGCTGGGGAACAGCTTCGTGTTGTCGGCCTCGTGGGCGTACAGCACCCGCGTGCGCCCCGCGCCCACCACCTCCAGCAACGCAGGCGTGGGAGCCACACATGCAACGGGTCCCGCGGCGGCGGCGGCTGCGGGCAGGGCGGCCGGGCGGCTGTGGCTCGGCTCCCGCACGCCCCGCCGGCCGTCCCTGTGCCCCAGAGCCAGGCCGAGCGGCCGCGGCGCCACGTCCGGGGCAGCACGGGCAGGAGCGCTGGCTCTCGGCGCTCGTGGTGCGAACCACACTCTCCACTTTGCTCCAACAAAGCGTAAGCAAGCGAACGGGCGGCGAGGGCTGCGCGGTGGGCGGTGCGCTCGGGCGCGCTTAGGATCTGTAGTCCTTCTTGCTGTAGGGTTTGTTGCCCAGGATGCTATCGATCTCATGGACGATGGAAGACGACAGCTTTGGAAGGACCTGCCAGGGATGGGGGCAACGCTGGGAGTCGGGATCGTGACTGTGGCGTGTGCAGGAGGATGCAGCCGGCGGTGGGACGCAGCCACGCTGCACTCACCGCCTCCACCCCACCATGGTCGCGCCACAAGCCCGAGCTTGCCAGCTGGGTGACCCAGTTAGGGAGAGCCTGGGTTGGGCCCAAACCTGCCCCCTCAGTCCAGCAAAGCCCCATCTCTGCCGCTTGCCTTCATGACAAGCAAAACCTGTCATGGTGCTGGGTTCACAACCCTCCTTCCCCGCACGGGGTGGCGCAGCAGTGAGCGCTCAGGGCACACGTCACTCCCGCTGGGAGCACTGACCTGTATTGCTCCAATATTCTCCATCAGCTGGTCGGCATTGGAGGCCCCCAGTAAGACGGAGCTGACACCCTCATTGCGCAGACACCAGGCTGGAGGGGAGGGAGAGCAGAGCCTGAAAATGGGCCAGCTGCCTCTGGTGTCACTCCCAAGCAACCCCTTGTTCCTCCGTGCCCTTACCGATGGCCAGCTGGGGCAGGGTGCAGCCCAGGCGCTCGGCAATGGCCTGCAGCTCCTTCAGCTTTGCCTGCTGCCGCCGGCCCTCCTCACTCAGGATCTTGTCCTTCAGCCACTGGTATCCCTGAGGAGGCAAGAAGGGGTATCATGGGGGGATAGGGGTGTTCTGCAGGCAGGGCATCCCCAAACTCCCTGGGGTGTGCCTCCTGGAGCTTCTGCTTCCATGAGGACTTTGAGAGTCCCCTGGCCCTGCTCCCCCAGCTCTGTCCATCCCAGTGTGCCCCCTGGCCCCAGTGCGGCTCACCTTCAGCGAGGCACGGGAGTAGGGGGGGATCCCCCCATCGTACTTCCCCGAGACGATGCCACATGCCAGTGGGGACCAGGTCATGGCTCCGACGCCTGCGGACAGAGCAGAACAGGGCGTGATGCTGCTGCCCCTGGGGACCATGGCAGGTGACCTCAGCAGTGCTGAGCATGGGGAGCACTGTGCTTTGGGGGCTGGGGAGGGACCTCTGCCACCATACCTATTTTGTGGAAGAGCTCAGGCAGCTGCACCTCTACCTTTTCCCGCTGGAACATGTGGTACTCGGCCTGCTCGCAGATCGGCGGGATCAGGTTGAACTGCCGGGCCACCGAGTACGCCTCCTGCAGAAGAGCTGGGACCCTCAGTGCCCTGCTGCTCGCCGTGCTGAGCGCCCCACCGAGCCCTGGGCAGCCACCCCAAGCAGTGATTAAGGCTCAAGCGCATCTGCACACGCTTGGCTCCCGACAGCTGCTGCCTAATTAAATCAGCATCTGCGGTGCCACCGGGGCTGCTCCGCTGCGGCTGCCCCAGTCCCCGGGGCCCCTACCATGATCTCCATGGAGCTCCAGCGTGAGGTCCCCCAGTACATGGCCATCCCCTGGTTGATGACGTGGGTCATGGCTCGCACCGTCTCTGCCGGGAGGGAAGGAGAGAGCAGCAGGCAGGGGTTAGCAGGGGCTGCACCAGCAGAGGGGGGCTTGTGCTGCGCTGACGGCTGGTGAGCATCCTGCTCCCAACACTGTGGTGGGAGCTGGGTTGTGTCCAGGGGATGCTTTCAGAGGAGCAGGATGGGAACAGAGGGAGCAGCCACTCAGGACGTGCCAGGGACCACAGCCAACCTGACATGCTGCTGGTGGTGCCATGGCTCTCCTGGCATGGAGAGCAGCCTAAGGCTCCTGACAGTTGCTCCACACACCATGAGGTTACCAGCACCGGCACCGCTGCGAGGGGAGGGTCTGATGCATCGCCCATGCATGGAGACCCAGGGAGGGAAGCCTGGACCCTGTGCAAGGGGCTTGGGAGTTTTGGGGGGAGCCAGCCCTGAGCCATGCGGGCTGGGGCCAAGCCAAGACGCACTCCTGCAGCCAAAGGCGGGCAGTGGGGAGAGCGAGGGGTGCAAGGCTCGCCTGGCCGGCACCGGGACACACCCCCCAGCATGCTCACAGCCGTCCCGGCAAGGAGGGACCCTGCCGCAGACCCCAGCATGGGCCAAGGGCATCCCACGGCAGGACCTTGGAGGGGCAGCAGCTTCTCTGCTTTTTTTCTTTTAACTCCAGGACAGTCTGAAGGGCCAGGGGTTATTTGTGTTCTGCTGCCACTGCCTCTGCATCTCATGGCGGGGTTTGCTCGAGGGGGGGGATCAGGGACGGGGGGTCACAGAGGAGTGGGGGCTCTGCCCCGGGAAACGCCGCTGGGACAGGCAGCGGCCGGCGGGCAGAGTGCGGGCAGGGAGTACCTTCTATGATGAAAGTCCTGGACTTGGAGGAACTAAATGGGTCCCCTGGTGATAAAAGAGAGATTTAGAGAGAGTGGAGTCACTGCTGCTGGGATGGGGGCAGCGACCTGCCACCGTGCCACCAACCCGCCCCGTCACGGCCCAAGGGGGTCCTGGTGCCGGGCGGGGGGCGGCAGAGGCGTGACCATGGCACGGACTGACCGTGGTGGCGGAGGAGGAGCGGATTCTGTTCGGGAGGGAAAACGCCCTTGAAACACAAGCCTGGTGCAAACCAACCGCGACAGCGACAAAGGCGATGGGGAGGAGTGTGGCGCCGTGGCACGCACCCACCTTCCATTGGCGTGTTGGGGTCGGGCCGGTTGGCAAACACCACATCCACGTACTCCAGCTGCAGCCGCTCCAGCGACGCCTTCAGACCTGCCACATGGACAGGGCCGTCAGGGCTGCTGGGCCCTGTGCTGCCAGCAGTGACGCAGCTGCTGAGGCACAGCCCAGTGCCAGGGCCAGCAGTGCCCAGCGAGCACTCCTACCCCTACCTACCCCTACCTTCTATGATGTGTTTTCGGGACAGGCCCCTCTCTGTCTCGGCCCTGGAAAGGGAAAGGTGGGTGAGAGCCTGGCCCATGCCAGCTGCTCTGCCGCGAGGTGGGTGTTACCTACTTTCCTCCCCAGAAGATTTTGGTGGTGATGACCAGGCTGGACCGTCTGCAGGGAGAAAGAGAGAGTCACCAGTGGTGGCACCTGCAAAGCCCCATGCACCCTGCCTGCTCCCTCCCCACACACGTTCCTGCCCAGGGCTGCTCTGCCAGCTTTTCCCATCCCACCAGGGCTGCAGCGATGGCTTTCCCAAACAGGGATGACACCCAGCTTACCTCCACCCTTTTTTCTTGATGATGTTCCCCAGCACCACCTCGGCCCTACAAGGGAAGGGGACATCAGCTGCCAGTTCCCCAGCTGCTGTGGCCAAGGGGATCAGGGACAGCTGACAGGGATGGCTCCAGTATCCAGCAGACTAAGAGGCAAATGTGGTGGCCATGGGGACACCGTTTGCCCTCTGGCTGCAGCACTCAGAGCAGAGTTGACCGCCAATGCATGAGCTCTCTAATTTTGAGTTTATGGACACGTGATAATGCTCCAGACCAGCATGCCCTGGGCACAGCCACTGCTCACAGTGCCGTGAGGGGGCATGGACCACCACAGGAAGCATGGAACTGCCACAAGCATGACCCTCCGTGAGCAAGCACTCACAGCCCCACCCTGGAAGCCAGTTTGCAGCTGGCAAGTCCAGGAGATTCCCAATGTTGCCAAGGTTTGGAGGTGTCAGGGTGCGGGGTGAGGCCCCCGTGCAACTGCTAAAGCAGGGTACCTACTTGCCAGCAGCGTAGACTTCTGCCGTGTCAAAGAGATTAATGCCGTTGTCATAAGCTAAAGTCATCAGCTGCTCCGCCATCTGTGAGGAGAGACCGGGGTCGGTGAAGGGAGTGGCTGAGAGTCGGTGCACGGGCGCGTGCACAGAGCACTGGTGAGCTCCGGCATGCCGTCTGCACCCAGACCACAGTGCCAGCCCCATCTCTGCCCCACTCACCGGGGAAGGGCTGGGGAGGGACAGGACAACATCTTACCTCATCTGTGATCTGCCCTCCAAAAGTCACCCATGTCCCTGCAGGGGAGAGAGGGCGTGCGCACGGTGAACGCGGTGAGCAGCGAGCGCCGCCGCCGCCGCCTTGAGCCCCCGGCCACCCACCCTGGCTCCCCCAGCACAGCCCCGGCACGTGGTGGCCACAGCTGGCTGGGCCGCGTGCAGCGCGGCGCTCCCAGCACGGCCCAGTCGCTTCCTATCGCATCAGGAAAAGAGAAAATAATTTGACAATTTCTGGGCCGTGACTCAAAACGACCGCAGGGCCGAGGGAAACCCTTTCCTTTCCTGCGCAAACATCGCCAGGGCAGGCGAGCGCTGCCCTCACCGGGGAGCACCGGCAGCCACTGCGGCACTGAGGGGATGCCGAGGGGCTGGCGCAAACCCTGGCACTTACCCAGGCCCAGGCAGGACACGCGCAGCCCAGACTTCCCGAGGTTCCTGGAAGACAGAGAGCATCAGGAAAGGTGCCAGAAGTCCCCAAAATGCCACCTCAGGCATCCTGTGTGCCACTGAATGCACTAGGCAAGGGCGGTGGTGGCCCCTGGTCTCCATCCCCATCCCCGCCCGGGACAGTTCCCCAATGAGGGTCCCCCTGCAACCAATTTCAGAGCTATCCCAGGCCCACTGGTGGCACTGCCAGCACTGGCGCAGTGATGCCGTGTCTGGCAGGGTTATCTTGGGGCAGCGGGCAGTGACCTCATTAAAGCAGTTGCCCATGTCTGGCTGCCCTGAGAGTGCTGCTGGCACAGGGGGGTGAGAGGGGAGCAGGGGGAGTCGACATGCTCGTGATCAGGACTGAAGCATCCCACACATGGTATGAGTTGTGCCCGCTCTCTGCATCGTGGCACAGGGAAGCACACGACTTGCACAGGGCGAGGGTGCTCGGGCGTGGAGCACCATCCTGGAGAAATGGAGCACCCCAGAAAATCTGACCAGCACACGGAACCGGAGAACAGCTTTCGGGAAGGGGGCCAGGCTGGCAGACGCCTTCGCCACAGTGATGGAGAGCCAGTTCCTTGTTAAAAATGACAAAGGCTCGAGAAATGAGCGTTAAAATAAATAAAGTGTAGGTGAGCCGCGGCAGCTCGCCCGCGCGGGTGTCGCATAGCAACCGGAGGCACCGCCACCGCCGGCACCGCCGACACGGGCACCGGGAGCCGGGCAGGGAGCAGCCGTGGCCCGACCGTGGTGGCAGGGAATCACTGGATGGGCCAAGTCAGGGCATCGTCCTTCTGCGCTGCTGTCTTATTGCCCAGCATCTGGAGCTGTGGGCGCTCCCCCGGCCCTGTGGTCTTTTTAGAGCATTGCATGGCCATGGGGTAGCAGTGACTCAAGCCCCCTTGACGGGGAGTGGACAGCATTGGACCCATCCTTGGCCATTCCTGTGGCATCACCAGGGTCCTCCTGGGCAAGTGGCCATCACTGCTCCCAACTTTCCAGCCCAAAAGCGTGTTGACCAGCTGCCCAATGGAGATACCAGCAGAACTTGGGAAGGCCAAGTGTCCCTCTGCACTGTGCCACGGCCTTCCTATCCCACCCCTTCACTTGGAGCATCCCTCTGCATCACTGTCCCTCCAGCAGCCATCAGTGGGGGCACCCAAACTGATCCCCCACTGCCTGGGAGAGGATGTTCCCAGTGTGCTCCTCCTCCGGATGGGGATGCAACTGTGGGGCAGGAGCACCAAGCCCCGAGGATGCCACTGTGCACGGCCCCAGCACTGATGCCAGCAGCACAAAGGTTTGGGATGTGAGAGCTGGACGGAGCCCACCCGCCAGCACCCAGGTGAGGGGACTCAGCTGGTCTGGACGATGTTGGTGTGTGACAGTCGGGCTCACCCCAGCACTCTGATGTGCTTTGTGCCTAATACTGGCACATCTGGGCTGCAGTGGGGGCATGTGGCTGCTGGCAGCTGGACTGGAGCGTGCAGGCTCATCTTGGGGGGGTCCCTGCCCTGGGGTGCGTGCTCATCTTGGGGGAGCCCCAGCCCCACTGGGATGCACACTCAGACTCGGCAGGGGAAGCCTCCAGCTCTGTGCCCCAGACCAGGGACGTGGATTGCGTGAACCCCGTGGATGCCGGTCAAGGGGGCCCCATGGGCACAAAGCCACTCTTCATTTCCAGATCCACCGTGGGCAGCCAGACCCGAATCCCAGCTTATGGTTCCGTACTCGCTTCGCAGGGTAGCGAGTCTCTGGCAGCACCATAAGGATGCCATGGCAGCCTGGATTAAGGCTGCCGCGACTCCCTGACCCACCCGGCTCAGAGGCCAGCCCGGCTTAGCAGGCACTGGGGATGCTGCTAATCCCACCCTGAATTTTAGGGTCCCTTCTCCCTCCATCCTGAAGGTTTTACGCCCGGCTGGATTGAAGCTGCCCGGAGGGGACAGCAGCGAACAACGAGGACGCACACGGAGGCGCACGGTCAGCACTTTTAGCTCCGAGAGACCGACAGAGCCGCTCGCGAGTCGGGAATCAGAGGAGTTCAACCCCACGCCGCCCCCCAGACCCCCACGCCGCCCCAACCCCGGCGAGAAACAGGGGAAACCCCCGGCAGCGCCCGTTTCCTACCGGTATTTCATGCCCGGCTGCCTGACGCTGGAGTCGCTGGAGGAAGGCGCATTCTGCACCGAGAGCTGCCCCAGGCTGCGGGCCACCATGGCCACGGCGCGGAACTTGCCGCGGGTGCCGAGGCTGGGGCTGCCGGCATTCTGCCGGTTCAGCCGGTCCTCCGCGCTCCGGCTCTTGATGCTGTGCTCGGAGCACACAAAGGAGACCTGCATGCTGCTCCGCCGGGCAGCAGCAGCGCCAGCTGCCTAAATTTAGCCGGCGGCGCCCCGGGCGAGGCGGGAGCTCCTCCCGCTCGCCGCCGACGTGACGGCGGGGGGCTGCGGGGCGGCGGGCGCGGAGCTCCCGTCACCGCTCCTGCCCTCAATATTTGATGAGCTCAGGAAGAGAGCCGGGACAGCGACACGCGGGCAGGAGGCGGCAGGAAGGGCAGCGCCGCGGCCGGGCCCCCCCTGGAGGGGCAGCGGAGGGGAAAGACCCTTCTGCGCCCTGCTGGGCATCCCCCGCGGGCACGGATGCTGGACCAGTCTAGGGTTGAAGCCACGGGGTGAAGGGGTCCTTTCCTTGCCTCCCTCCGGCCACGTACCGGAGCACAGCATCTCCTTGGACAGGTCCGAAACCAAACCCACCGGTAGCAGTGCCGACCCCACGGCCGGGCAGGGGCACAGGCGGCAGCGATGCTGGCGGCTCTCCCGCAGCAGAGCCCGGCTCTTTACCAAAGTCAGGCCACTTGCCCCGCCTTGGGGCCACAGCCCCAGCAGCACATCCCTCAGATTTTGCCCAGTGCAAGCAAAGTGGAGCAAGGCGAATGCCAGCCCAGCATCTTCTGCCAAAGCAGGGACACAGGGCGCAGGGCTGCAGCGCTGTCCTGCAGCCGGGGCTGTGCGCTGGCTGCCGGCACCCGCTGTGCCTCTCAGGACAGAGCAAGATGCAGGAACAGGGCTTGCGGGAAATTATGCACACTCGCCCCCAGCCTAATGAGAAATCTTGTAATCTCCTCCGCTTCCCTCTGCCGTAAAGCTCCTTAGCTGGTAATCCTGCCAGCACCAGCGCCAGTTCCAGAGCGGGGGGAGACCCGACAGCAGTCAGCAGCCCCCGGAGGAGGAGAAACCCCACAGATTTTTGAGGGCACTGCAGACATGGGCAAAGGAGGAGCACCTTTGGGGGTGCCTGTGCCAGCAGCTGCCATGAATAAATAATGTCGCCATGAATATTTGATGGGCCCTTGCCACTGTGTAAATGTTACCGCGGTCATTGTGAGCGGAGGGGAACCTGACCTGAGGCACAGCACGGCTCGGCACAGCGCGGCACGGCAGGAGCCAGCAGAGCTGCCGGCTCCCAGGGGCTTGCCTGCGCTGTCACAGGGGGAGCAGCTGCTGTCCCCAGCTCTGGTGTCCCTGGCCAATCCTGAACTGGGTTACTGGTAGTGCTGAGCCCTGCACCCCATCGCCCCACCTGGGATACCAGGGGAGAGCAGCCCTGTCACTCCACGGGGCCATGGCCTCCTCTGCAGCTGCCCAGAGAAGGGCAAATAAGGACAAATTCCCGAAGAAGGACAAAAACTGGCTGAAGCTCTGATACACCTTGCACTGGGACCTACATGCAAAATTAATGGAGTAACCGCTCCACGATGCACAGCTGTCAGTCAGGAGGAGACGCACACCCGTCAGATGGAGACGCACACCCATGAGGTGAAGAGGTACACCCCTTAGATGGAGATGTACACTCATCAGATGCAGATGTACACCCCATCAGATGGAGATGTACACCTGTGAGGCAGAGACAGCCTTTTGGTGGCTGTTTGCTCCAGCTGCCTCATCTTTAAAGCACAGAGGGTGTTTGCATCTGCAAATACCCAAACAACAAATGGGAATGTCAGGTGAGAAGATCAAAGATCACCAAGCAGGTGAGCGATAGCGGTGCCAACAGCCTGCCACCTCTCCAGCACACACAGCACCAGATCACCCACCATGCCAAGGGCATCGGCTCCTCCCAGCCTTGGCAAGGCACAGGGAAGCCGAGGTGAGCACAGGTGAGAGCCATTCTCCCGATGAGGTGTCAAACCAGCACCACACAGCGTCGCCTGCGCTGTCTCTGCACCTTGGCCCAAGCTGCCCTCGCGGCGCTGCCTTACCTGTACTTCATGCCAGTGGCGTGGGCAGTGCTGTCAGCCAGGGAGAGCCCGTGCATCCGCAGGAACTCCTCCAGCGTCTTCGCCCGCGCTGCCGCCCGTACGTCCCGCAGCCGCCGCAGCTCCAGCCCATCGGCCGCCCGGGGGGCCGGGGGCAGCCCCCACTCGGCGGTGGGCCGGCTGGCCACGCTGCGCAGGCTCTCGCTGTAGGTCATGGAGAGCATCCCGCCGCCCAAGCACAGGCTCTGCTGGCCAGCCACGCCACCAACCACCCCGTGGTGCTACACAGAGAGCTGCGAAGGCACGACACGGGCTCTGTTGCCTCTCAGGGCAGAGTGCTGCCCACGCTGCCATGCCGGAGTGGTGGCACCTGCCTTTGCCAGGACATGCAACGCAGGGAGGGGACAGTGGGGACCTTGGATAAGCCATTCTCTTCAGCAAAGCAAAGCACTGACATGGGACCTGAAGCACAAAGGGAGAAGGAGCAGGACAGGGATGTGGCACAGCCCATGGCTGAGGCTGCAGCAGTGCCTACCACAGCTGCCCCAAGCCATGTTGCAGCAGCATGGCCCATGCCCTGGCTGTGCTGGCCCCAGCGTGCACCAGCTGGGCTGCACTGCCCCTGGCGAGGGCTGCGGTGGGCCTGGGGAGCTGGCTGAGCTGTGGGAACTGGTGGCACAAGCGCTGCCAGTGAGAATCTGGCAGCCAGTGGGCAAGAGAAGTCAGGGTGGGAAAGTCCCTGTGGGGCTCCCCAGGAAGGGTGGGCATCCGCAGAGGGACTGTGGGGTGCCGGCGCTTGCCATGCCTGTACTACACTGCCACAACATGCACTGCCAGCCAACACCTTCCCACCACAGTGGCAGTGACCTCCCAGCTGGTGCAGCTGCTGAACATACCCTGCTGCAGGGTGGGCTTCTCACCCGCCGGAGTCCTCGCCGCCTCTGTGGCTGGGACCTCACTGGCACCAGCATTGATTTCTGTGCTGCCCTCAAGCATTTCTTGTTCTCAGTGTCTGAAAGGAGTGGGGACTGGGGCCAAAACTGTGGTGCTGGTACCAGAGCGGCCACTGGGAATGCACTGTGCCAGATCTGCACTGCCATCAGACACCTGCCAGGCTCCCACTGGTGGTTTTTTCTTTCCCTGCAAAGCTGACATTGGTGGCAGCAGGAGCCAAAGACGAAGTGCTCTCTGCTGCTGTCACCTCTAAAGACTCCAAACACAGAGGATATGGAGCAACAGCTGGCCAGGGGTGAACAAAACCCTGGGGGGTTCCTGTGACACCCAATGCAGCCAGAGACCACTCTGCTCCTCCTGCTCTGTAGCAAGGCCTTGGGAATGCAGTGAGACATGGAAAAAGGACCTTTCCCTCTGCCGTGGCAAAGCCAAACCCAACCATGGTTACCAGCCTCTTCCTGCCACACCTCGAAGCTGGAGACAAGCTGACACTGCCTGCACCAGCTCTTCTCTATGGCTGGTAGTTTTAATTAGGGCAGCATCAGTGGCTCCTGCTAGGTGAGGGCACCTGTTGAGATCCCCTTGATCCCAGTGGGATCCCCTTGCCTGCCAGCGGCGAGGAGAAGCCTGAGCTGGCTGCACCACTGCTCTACAACAGCAAAATGGGGTTTTTGTCTGGGGTGCCCTGAGAAAAGGACCGGCCGACCCATCTCGACACGTCCCTGACTTTCAGCAGAGCGGCGGTACAGGATGGCAGGGGGAGCGCGGAGGTGGCGGGTGCGCTCACAGCCCATCATTAGCAGAAATCCCGCCGCTCCCAGACCCGAGCGGGATGCGGGAGCAGCCGAGGACAAGCCACGCCCTGCCCGAGCGGGAGAGGCTGTTCTTGGGGAAGCAGCAGGGATGGGGACAGGGTTCTGCAGGATAACCGCACCGTCAGCACCACCGGCATCACAACAAGTGGATCACGGGCAGGGCAGCTGCCCGGAGAAGCGTTTGGCCAGCCTGGCTTGCCAAGCTGAGAACTTATTGGCAATCCCCTAGCCTGCATAAAGCCAGAAAGACCCCAAATCCTCCCCCAAAAACCACCCAAAGCCACGAAATCCCAAGTAGCCCCGCACGGAAAAATCTCCCCTGCTGCCTGCAGCGGCTGCCCCGTGGCAGTGCCCATTCCCGCTTGCTGCCCGCTGTGCCCGTGGCCACTCACCGCCCGCGCCGCCTGCCCGCGCCAGGGATGCTGCTCGGCAGCCGCGCAGCTCTGGGCGGCCCCGCTGCCCCGGGGCAGATATAAGAGCCGCTGCCGCCGCCTTGTTTTGCATTTAGGGGAGTGTCGGCGCTTGGAATCCAAAGCACTTGGCGGCCACGCCAGCCCCCCCAGCGCCCGGCTTCTCACCGCGCTCCATTAGCCCTATTAGGGGATTTTCTTCCTTGCGAAAGGGAGCTAAATTATTCATGGCGCCTCGCTAAAAGCCTGGGGATGTGCCGCTTGCGACGCTGGAACCGCCTGCCCTGCCCGCAGCCGCCCCTCACCCTGCGGTGACGGGTCCCGCACCACCGGCACACAGGACGGTGGGGACAGCCCGGCACCGGGGTCATCGGGGAGAGGAGGCGGCCCCCTGCGGCTGACACAGCCCTCCTGTGGTCCCCAAAGGTGGCCTCCTCTGGCCAGGAGCCCTGAGATGGAACTGGGATGGTGGACACTGGCAGCGGATCACCCCTGAAGGCAGCCTATGGACAAGGTGGGTCCTGCCTGTCAGGGAGCCTTGTGCACCAGATGTGTCCCGTGGTTCAGGCCAGTTTGGGAGACAAAACGTGCCTGTGGATGGGGCTTGGCAGTGCCGGTGGTGGTGCTGGGACGGGCTCACCCACAGCGCCACTCAGCCATCCCTGTGCTGTCCAGCCTCACCTCCTCCTGCTGCGCATGGGATGGAGCAGGGGGGGCCACAGCTCTAGCCCCCTGCCCCATGGCAGCCAGGCCACTGGCAGTCCCACACCACCAGGGCTACCGTGGCCCCAGAAACACCGGAGCGGCTGCTGGCACAGTGCATGGGCAAAGAGCTGCCCTCACTTCAGACGGTAAAAGGGTGGTGGGGGCAAGTGTTGCCTCCTGAACCACTTAATGACGCTGGTCCTAATGGCAGGAGCAGCAGAGCAGCTGGCTGGGTTCCTGGAGCTGCCCTTGGGAAAAGACAGCGAGCTCCTCCAGGCACAGCATTGGCACAGGATGCCCCACACAGCCCTCTGGCCATGACCCAGCCACGCTCCGTTGCTTGGGCAGCCCATGAGGATGGTCCCCTCCACCCAGCCACACCACAGGGTCCCCACGCTGCGCTCCCAAATCCGCGAGCAGGTGAGAAGGTGATGCCACACCAGTGATGCCCATCTCACATGGAGGGACTCTGGCACAGTGGGCAGGTCAGTGCTGTGCCAGCAGCACCCAGGCAGGGGCTGTGGCCACTTGCTGGGAGGATTTTGAGGAAGGGAAAGGGCTGGGTTACCTGTAGAACTGGAGCTGGCGCTTGGGGCTCCCGTACCTCGCGCTTCCGACAGCAAAGGGGAGAGAGAAGAAAGATGCCACAAACCCCATTAGAAAGAAAGAGCAGGACTGACTGGCAGAGCCAGCAGCCATGGGAAGTGTCAGTGGCACCCACCCATGCCACATCACGGGCACAGTGCAGTGGGCATTGGCATGACCCCAGAAATACCCACTATGCCCATAACAGGCACCAGCACCCCAAAACGCTGCTGCTGCCATGTGGGGATTTTGTCCTGGAAGTTTTTGCATTAAGTGTGCTGGGGCAGTTTTGGAGTGTCAGGGCAGTTTCAGGGAGTGCGGTGGTTCTGGGGTGCCATCGGCCCGGGTTTGAAGCCCCACATTGCCCCACCACCACCATCCTGCACCCTTACCTGTAAATCATCCCTGGGGAGCCCGTCTGCCGCAGCGAGAGTCGCGCTGGGGAGTCAGTGGTGGATTCGGGATACATGGAGCCACCCTGGGCTCCCCGGAGCCACTTGCTGCCTCACCCCTGCCACAGGGGAAGAGAAAAGAAGGAAGAAATGAGGGTTTTTTGGGCACGCGCATGACAGCGCTTCCTGTTGCAGAAGCTCGCAAGCCGGATGGGCATGTGGCATGGGCAGCGGGGTGGGCACAGCAGCCCTGCCAGTCCCGGACCACGGGGCTCACACCCTGACCTGCTGCTGATCCCAAAACCTCCTCACTCCAGCGCTGTGCCCCTGACTTCTCAGCTTGGCTGCTCTCCCCAAACTTCTGGCGAGAGCACTCAGGAAATGGTGGGGAAATGGGGGCCTGAAAAATGAAACATTCTGAAAACCCTGAAGCAACCCCTGAGGGTCCTTCTGCATGGGACATGCCAAGAAGAGGAAAACAGCCTAGCTCTCTCCGCAGCCCACACGAGACTGTGTGCACGGGGATGCAGGAACTCCAAGGGAAAGGGGGCCCTCAGCCCCAGGCAACCCCAATTTTTCCTGTCCCTGTCCCCATGCCAGGAACACCCAGCATGACTCCCTGGGAGCTGTGCTCCTGCTCCCGCAACACTGTCAGCAGTTTCCAGTATCACAGAAAATGATGACACTTCCTTACAGAACTGGGGCTAGGATTTAAATTTATCCCATCTTTCTTCAGGCTGGTGAGATGCCATCTTTACACTACAGGTCACCAGCTGCTCTTTCCCCCAGACTGAATGATCTCCAGGCTCTTTCCTAGCTGCCCTGGGCTCAGCAGGAGCATGGCCTTGCACAGTGTGCTCATGTCCTGGCATGTGTCCCACCTGCATCCTGGCACAGCATGTCTGCATCCTGCACCCCTCCTGCATCCTGGCACAGCGTGTCTGCATCCTGCACCCCTCCTGCATCCTGCACCCCTCCTGCATCCTGGCACAGCATGTCTGCATCCTGCACCCCTCCCGCATCCCGGCACAGCATGCCTGCATCCCGCGCGGTGTGCCTGCATATCGCATCCTGCCTGCATCCCAGCAGGGAATGCCTACATCCTGCATCCCAGCATAGTGTGCCAGCATCCCGCATTGCTCCCGCATCCTGCATCCCTCCGGCATCCCGGCACGGCGTGACTGCATCCCGGCGCAGCCCCTGCAGCCCACGCAGCCCAATGGCAGCGGCTGCGGCAGCCGAGCCCGTCCCCGCGGAGCCGCCCGCCCGCCCACCGCAGCTCCCGGCCCCGCTGCGGCCCCGGCACACATCCCTCCCCATCGCCCTCCTCCCGAGCGCCACGGCAGCGTGTCTCCCTTGGCCGCAGCCACGCCGGGGCCAGAGCCCAGGCAGGCTCAGTAAAGCCGGGTTTATTTTTGAGAGGTCAGGAGGGAGCCGCTGTCTCCTGGCCCCGCAGCACTGCCCTGCACGCAAACCAGGACCCTGTCGAGCCACCCAGTCAGGACCCTGCCGAGCTCCCCGAGCCCTTGCGATCCCCAGCTTCTCCCGGAGCTGCTCGTGTTGGCTCTGCAGCTCCCACGGCCTCGCCTGGCAGCGAGCAGTTGCCAGCAGGCTCTGTGGCACCCACTAGCTGGGCACTGTTCTGCCCGCTCATGCCCGCTCAGTGTCACTTTGTTCGTGGGGCATAAGGAAGCCGAGGGGAGCTGGGGGATGCCTGCTGTGCCCCAGAACAGCCGTGCACTGCCACGGTCCCGGACCACTGAGTGGCTCAGGATGGGCTGCTTCTGTGTCCTGGGAGGCTGTGGTGCCAGGAGCTCAGCTCTCTGCGATTTTCAGCAGGACCTGATGTCCCTTTCCCACTGCCTCCCAGAGATGCTGCAGGGACTGAGTGCAGTGGCTGGCAAGTCTCTGGTGGCGCCGGAGGGACTTTGCTGGGAAGTGTGGCTGGACCACAGGCACACAGTTCAGGGCTCTGCACCCTGAGGAGACAGAGCATTCCAGCCTCTGGGGCCAATGCACCCCTCTGAGCTCTCTGGGCCAAAGGTGCTGCCAAAAGCCCAGACCACTCCATGCCAGTAGTCTGGTGCTTCCCCAAGACTGCTCCTGCACCTCCAGGTTCCTCACAGCACAACTCAGCCGCGAGTCCGCAACTGCGGTATTTTCTGCGGGGCAATAGCCCCAAAAGGAAGAAAAGTGTTTTCTTCTGCAGGATGCACCCAGGAGCCATGTGAAGGGTGCAGGGTGCCCCAACACTTGTGGTCCCACTGGGCTCCATCTCTGTCCCTGGCAGCATAATGGGGCACAACAGTGTGGGCTCTGCGACAAAGACAGTTTATGCCCAGGAGGCACCCAGGAGCCAAAGCTCCGCTGGGCCAGCCTAAGGGGGGACTATGGACTGCAGCCTCCCAGACACACTGCTATCCGAGCAGGACAGGGTGAAACTGCACATGGAATTGATGGGAATGTAAGGACAAGACCGCTGCTTCTGATGAGCCTCATCCCTCAAGGGTGAGGACCTGGGAGACCTCTGCCCTGGGCACACCAGCATCCTGCCCAGATGCTCAGGTGAGGGATGCAAGGAATGTGAGATGGACCATCTCTCCATGCCAGGTGCCCATCCCCTTATTTCTCCCCATTTTTAACCGTGTTTGTAGCAAATCCCCCCCTCTCCGACGTCACGGAGAAGGTGACTTTAGCTCAATGACTCACGCTGCCCTGCTCTGTCGCCTCGGCACCTCCTGCCGGCACCTCTGCGCTCATGCCCCGCGCTGGTCCCGTGCCCCCCCGGCTGCAGGGGCGCCGCAGGGATCCGCAAAGCAGCAGCCCTGCCCCTTCCCTCGGCCCGGGGAGCCTCTGCTGCGCCGCAGCACCCTCCGACCCGCCGGTCCCCTCCGACCCCTCCGGTGGGCTCCGGCGCCTTCACCAGCCCATCATCGCGACAGCGCAGCGGGCGCCTGCCGGGGGTTCAGTTGCGACACGTGAGGTCGCCCGTGACCGCCGAAGCGCCGGCACCGAGTCAATGACAGAACCCAAAAACACACGCGGCGCGTCAGCCGGGGTCACTCCGGCTCTGCCGTCACGTACACCAGTGCCAAAGTGCTGGGGTCCATCAGGACACCGAGCCCACGCGTGTCCCCCTGCCGGGCACGGCCGAGCCCCCGCCGCGGCCCCACCGGCACTGGGCACCGCACCTACCTGGCTCCGGTGCTCGGAGGGAGGGAGGGAGACGCGAGGTCGGGAGGCACAAAGAAACGAGTCAAAACCCGGCGAGCTGCAAAGGCTCCGCTGCTCCGGGGAGGCGACGCCGGTGCCGGCGCAGAGCAGCTGCTACAGCCGGCGGCAAACGCAGCGGATGACGCTTCCTACCCCATTCCCGCTCCGTCCCCGGGAAAAAGGCGTCTGGCGGAGGGGCGAGCCGAGCCCTCCACGCCCCAGGATGCGGCAGCACCCAGGGATGCTGCAGAGCCGTCCCTGCCGCTCTCACATCCTGACTCGGCAAGTTTGCCTCCGCCGGTGGCTGCAGCCGGCTCCCGATCCCGCCGGTGCCTTAACCGTGTCGGCGCCGCAGCCCCGGCACCGGCAGCGCGTGGGCGAGCGAGCGGCTGCCACCGACCGCCCCTGCGCAGCTCAGGCGGGGGGAGGCTCGTCCGAGGCCGCAGGGAGCCTGGGCAGGAGCTGCATCATCGCTGCCACAAATCACGCCGGGTGTTTTTCTTAAAAAAAAAATAAAAAAGAATCAAATGCAGCATCGGCAGCGATGCTGTGGGGCTGCCTCCAGTACCGGGGTCAGTCTCGCTGCTGGCCACCCGTCCTCCTTGGCTCATGCCCATCACGCCCGTTCAGTGCCTTTGGATTTTTGGTCACCTGGGGCAAATCCCACACCCCACGAAGCGTGAGGCTCAGAGACACCCCAGTAACTGGAGCAGGCTGGTCCCTGCGGTGATCCCACAGCAATAACAACACTGATGTGGCTGGATCTAACAGGAAAACTAGAGGCCAAGCCTGCAAAAAGGGGCCAGGGTTTTGGACACACTGCTCACGCAGTGGTGCTTCTGGCAGTTATAAATTAGGAAAACCCAGTTCTTCTCCCTCAGCCAAATCATGCTCAGCTTCATGGCAGCATCTTGGCGCTTTTTCTGCCCTTCCAGCACAGTCCTGGCAGCGATGGGGCCAACGAGCTCGCTGCCTGCTCCAAACCATGCCGACACCGACAGGGACCACTTGGCACTGCCGGGGTGGGTGAACCCAGCAGGCTGCCCACTTCTGATGCCACAGCAGCTCCAGGAACAGCCAGTGACAGATGGGGAAGGCCATAAACCCCGTCCCGTACAGGGATGCTCCCAGCACCAGCCCATCAGTGGTTCTGCTCTCTCAGCAGAAGGTGGGAGCCCTGTGCCAAGTTTTTCTGCTCCCGCTTTGCAATGCATCCAACCTGCAGAACCACACACCAAGAGCAGGAAGTGATGGCCAGCTTACCAGCCCTCCTCGTCAAAACAATAATAATAACTAATAAAACCAGCAGCTCTCCCAAACCTTCCGTTGGCAGCTGCGTGCAGAGGCGTTTCCTGCTAACCAGCCGTAAAATCACTGCATATATGCAACAGGCCTGTATAGGGATGTGATACAGACTGGGTACATCTCACCCAGCCTGCTCTGGCACTCACCCACCGCTCCCTCAGCTTTTCTGCTGTGCTGTGGCTCCCGGCGACACTTCGGGAGGAAAGCTGTGCTTTTGGGAAGTGGGCTGGGTCGAGATCCCATGGCATCCGTGTGAACTGACCTGGGATGCTGACATGAACCACGACAGCTTCACGTGCCAGCCACGGGCTGAGTGGGCAGGGGGCAACAGGGGTCCCCATCACGAGGAAAACAGCCTCAAAAACTGGAGGCTGGAGAGGGGCTGATGAGCCAGAGGCCCGAGAAGAAAAGCTGAGGGAGCAGTGGCTCCAGACAGGATGCGAGGTGACCGGGGACCCTCTACAGGGCTCGGGGCTCCTTCCACCCGCAGACCCCCAGCACCAACGGAGACAAGGAATGGACCGAGGAACTGCAGGAAATTGAAGGAAACTGAAGGAACCCTCACGTTTGACCCGCTGTGCACAAAGCGGCTCTGAGGAGGAAACCGGACGACGCTTGGGGAAAACCCAACATTCCCACCCCGTGTCACCGGGACTCCAGGCCCGCCGCTCCCGGTGTACGGCGACAGGCCGCAGGCCACCGGAGCATCACGCACCTCGTCTGGCTGGGGGAACGAACCACGGCTGCACGGCGGACAACCAACCCCGTCCACTCCCCGCAGAGCCCACACGGGGCCGAGAGCCGGCGGCGCGGCGAGGAGCCCACTCCCCGCACCGGGGGAGAGACGGGAGAGGCAGGCGGCGGAGTGGCCGCGGCCGTAGCTCTGCCCGCGGCCCTGTCCGGTGCCATCGCCCCCGCCATTGCCCTTTCCCGTCCCCGGTCCGGGCCCGGGTCCNGGGCAGCGCCGGCACTTGGCAGATAAAGGCGAGCGCATTAGAATGGCGCGCCCCCATTGGCCGCGCCGCCGCCGCCGCCGCTCATCCCATTGGCTGCGCCGCAGCAGCCGCCGCCGCCCATTGGCCGCGCCGCCCTCCTCGAGCGCCGCATGCAAATGACGAGGCCGCCGCGCCCCTCCCATTGGCTGCGACGC
>VWZG01005397.1:721891-862712 GCA_013396735.1 Grallaria varia | reverse complement strand
GCCGGCAAGGATGCGCGGGAGGCGGGTGGCGGGGCGGTGAGCGGCGGCGGCTGCGCGTCCTTTCCCCCCTCGGCGCGGCGCGCGGTTGGTGGGGCCCGGTAAGATGGCGTCGGGGCGCGGTGAGTGAGCGGGGAGGTGCGGGCGGTGTGGGCGCTGCGGGACGATGCCGGTGCCGGTCCCACGGATGGGGCTCCCATAGGTGCGGGCCGGGCCGGGCCAAGCCAGGCCAGGCGCGTCCGTGTGTGTGTGCCGACCGTGCGCGGTCCGTGTTCCCGCAGGGTGCGCGTCCCTCGGCGCTCCAGCCCCGCGCCCGCCGTAGCCGGCGCCGGGAGGCAGCGGCGAGCCCCGCAGCGCCATGGGCGAGTGGGAGCGGGTGTTCGGGCAGCCCCCGCCGCTGCCGCCGCACCCGCAGCGGCGCCGCGCCCGCCCCTCGCCTCGTTCCGCCGCTGTCCGCTGCGTCCTCAAGCACCTGCACGGCTCTGCCCTGGCCCAGGTAGGGGGGCTCGGCCCTTTGCGGGGGGACCCCGGCAGGGATTTGCTGAGCCCGTGGCTTGTGCCCAGTCCCGCTGCTCAGAGAGGCACAGAATAGTTTGGATTGGGAGGGACATTAAGGATCACCTCCTTCCCCACCCCTCCCACGGGCAGGGGCGCCTTTCCCTATCCCAGCCTGCTCCAAACCCCGTCCAGCCTGGTCTTGGACGCTCCCAGGGATGGGGCAGCCGCAGCTTCTCTGCCCAACCTGTGCCAGCGCCTGCCCACCCTGCCAGCCAAGAATTTCCCCCTAAGATGGGACGTTTAAACCCCTTCTCCCTTGTTCCATCGCTGTCTTTTTTTTTTCTAAGCCCCTTTCAGCATTCCTGGCTGTGTGTGCTGGCCAGACCTCCCAGCAGTGGAGACTTTCAAAACAAGGTGTTTTTAGGGGGAACTAACTGGAAATCTCCTGGAAACACAAATCACAGCTCTGCTTCCATCCCATGCCTTCTTACCTGCAAATCTGAGTTAGCCTTTAAATAATTTTTAATTTGTTTTTTGTTAATTGAGAAAAGTATATTTAAGTTAAAATCTCCATGTGGCACTTGTAACATTTGCTGCCCCTTTATTCTGTGTTTGATGATCAGTGTTCCCACTTTTCCTTTGCTCTGTTAGTCCCTCCCTTCCAGGCATGTGCTGCAGCAATGCATGAAGGTGTGCATGAGCAATTTGGGCATCCCTTAGAAAATGGGAATTATCTGTCCTCTCTCACCCAAGTGTATTCCGAGCTGCGGGGGTGCAGAGCTGGTGTGTTGTGCCTTGCAGGGAGCTGAGTACCAGCTGCGCCTCTCCCTTTTTGATGCCACCTACCACCACTTCTTCGGGAGGACGTGGAGGAGCAGCTGGCAAGCTGCCCGTGCCACCCAGCTGCGCTCACCCAGGGCGACATTCAACGAGGTAGGGAAAACGCAGCTCCAAACCCTTTCCCTTCCTCACACTTCCCGGCCCTTTTCCCAGGGTGCACCCCAGACACTGCCTGGTTACTTAGTTTTATGCATGGTTTATTGGGGTGCTGGGTTATCCCCGGTGCTGGTGCCACCGTGGGAGCAGCAGTGTGTCACCGTGTGCCACCTGCTGTGTTCAGAGCCGGCAGCAGAGAGCAGTGTTTCCCCACGCATGGGAAGGAAGGGACAGAGCAGCTGCCCACCCTCCAGCACAGCGCTTCTCTCTCCTTATCTGGCAACTAAACTCTTCCAAAGCTGGGCTTCCATCTGCTGCTGATGCCAGCAGGCATTCCACTGCCCCATAGTGTGACCTACAGCCCAGATGTCATGTTTTCCAAGTCATCACTCCTGTTTCCACTCCTCAGCACTGCAGGTGAAGTGAAGCACAGCTTGGCACTGTGCTCTTCCTTCTTTTACATTGACAATTGAGGGGTGTTGATGTGTGCATTTCTTTCCCAGGTGTTTCAGTACTATCCCACCCTGCCTTGTTTTGAAGAGGGATGGATTAAAACTAGGGCAGAGAGTGCTGTGGAGAAAGCTGGATGCTGGGAGGAGCTGCCTTTCTAAACATATTCCCTATGTCTGCAGCTTCCCGGGTGTTTGCCATGTGGTTGGGAGCAGCTGGCAGGAGTTTTGGGGTGTTGGGGGACTGTGTTACAGTCTCTCTGTGGTGGCTGATTGGCATTGCCTGTCCCTGCAGCTGCAAGGCTGAGTCTGGTAGAGGGGTAGGATCTTTCAACTGCGTGATAATCAGCAGGTCAGTGTTGTGAGGCGTTCAGGTGAAGGTGGAATCCTTTTGTGACAGGTGAGGAAAGGCACTGCTCCTCTGCCTCTGTGTGCTGCCTGCACACTTGCCGGCCATGCCAGAGCAGGAAGGTGGGAGGGCAGGGTTCAGTGTTGCCCAACCTGGTGGATTCCATCCTCAGGGTTTAGGGGAGTGGAACATGCTATCACAAACCATTGTGGCCATTTCAGGAGGGGCTGCTGAGCTCTGTGTCACACGGGACCCCCCTGTAAGGGCTCCCCATGCCTTGGCAGGGGGAGCCGTGATCTGCAGGCAGAGGTCAGGTCATTAAAGCAGCACCATGCAATGAAGACTAATGGAATAATGATTTATATCCCAGGGTTGATGTGGGAGTGTCTCTCTCCATTATCCCTCCCTGACACCCTGTGATTGCAGTGAATGTTTTCTCTGGAACAATGTGGTAATGAGTTTTTAATAGGAAGATTAACCTAGCTTTAAATCCTGTCTGGGAAGGTGAGTGGTATCCTGTGTTTTCCTGCCCTCAGGTCCAGGCCACCCCCATCTCCCTGCTGCAGGAGGGTTTGCAGCTCCTTTGTCAGGCTCTAATGCTGTAGGGACAGGGTGCATCGAGGTCCTGCTTGTATGGGATCTGCAGCCTGTGAGTTACCCCGGAAAGTGGATGTTGGCAACAAAAAAAGTTTAAAAAAAAAAAAAAGAAAAAAAAAGAGAAGTGTTTGAGATTTATGAGGTTGAGATTTCCTAGTGGTGCCCGAGGTCATTTGCCGTGAGCTTCTGTCTGGAAGTTTTAATGGATGTTCTGGTTGTGCCACTGGCTGTCCCAGTGCAACAGGCATTGCTCTGCCTGCAGCTGCTGCTGCTGGCTCTGAAATATCCTGACTCTTTTCTTTCCCATCCCAGACTGTTTACTTCCACACCTCCTTGAGCCACCCGGGCATCGTTGCTATCGTGGAAGTGGTGGTGATTGCCAAGAAAGGGGATGGGGGCTCTCAGCACCTTTCCTGTGGGTTTGGGATCATCCCCCTCTTCCACTGCGGGTCTGAGGCAACAGACATGACCACTGAGGACAGAAGGTAAGTTCCCCTCCTGCTGCATGATAGACCGTGCTTGGAATTGGGGTGGCCATGGACATGACTGCTCTGGGAGAGGAAAGGGTGGTCCTGGGGCTGCAGAGACAAAACTGGCATTTAGAAACATGTAGTTCTCCACTCTGGGGAAGCAGTGATGCATCTGGGAGGAATGCCTGTCCCTTCCCTAAAGGACAGGGCTTTTGCAGAGTGGGCAGGTGGGTTTTGCTGCCGAGCAGAGGCCTTGTGGAAGATGGAGATCTAATGCAGGATGGAGATGTGCTTCAGCATGGATTTTCTGACCGCTGTGCACGTGGTCTCTGCTTTCAGGCTGAAGCTGTACCATGGGACACCACGCGCCCTACTGCACCCGCACTTCCAGGACCCTATGGAAAGTAAGCAGCAGCCAGACATGGCACCTTGGATCCTTCTTGTTGGCTTCTCTTACCCAAATGTGTGTCGTGCTTGTCTGGTTGATGTGAGACGTGATCTGTGCCTGGTAGTGCTCAGTGGACATCCCTTACTGCCAGCTGGGAACAGCCTGACTGGGCAAACCCAGGTTTTCCTTTGCTGCTACCACATGTGTTCACAGATAATGGTTCCTTCAATACTGTTTCCCCAGTTTTGGTCATTTTGGGATGTTTTATTTTCTTCAGAGAACAAATACCTGACGGTGATGGAGAAGAGCCACCTGCAGTATGCCCTGAAGCCCCACCAGCCCTTGGAGACAGTATTTCACCTCCTTCCTGAAAACCTGCTTATATCTGGGCTGCAGATGGTTCCTGGCTTGCTGCCAGCACATGGAGGCACAAGTAAGAGCTTATTCCCTTTCCCTCTGCTTGCTTCTCCTGCTGAAGGCAGGGAATCCCCAGGAGTCTGTGGGCAGGGCAGGCAGGGTGCTGGGGTGGGATTTCTGGGAGCACTGGTGGTTTCTCTGCAGTGCTGCCCCTTTGCAAGAGCATCTCCCCTGTGCGGGGCTGCAGCTCTCACACTCAGAGCTCAGCCTGGATGATGTTAAAATGGATCAGTTTGTTCCCTGTCTGTTAATTGCTTCGCTCCTGGGAAGTTGGTAGTGATAAGTGCTGGTTGATTTAATTACAGTCATTCAGCAGAGCCTTAGAACAGGCCTTGCAGGTTGTTTAAACTCCTTAGTGGTAGATTGCGGGGGTACTGGGGTCTGTCAGGTTTTTGGGGATGAGCTCTTGCCTGCTCAGCCCTCGTTAATCTCTCCCTATGGAAGGTTGCCCTTTGAGCTGCTGCAATTAAAAGACGTGAGTTGAAGATTCAGGGGGTAAAAATTCTTCACAGTTCTGCAGCTGAATTATTCTGCAGCTTCCTGCCTGGAAAACCCACTACTGGTGGCTGTGGGGTTGTAACTGTTGGCGCTGAAACCAAGTGAGGTCTCCAAAGCTGCTGAGTTCCTTGCAGGTGCTCAGCCCTGTGCTTGGAAATTGAGTGGGCAAAGCCACCACTGGCACCGCATGGCACCCCAGCACAGCAGAGGTGGCTTGGTGTTTGCTCGGGAAACCTGTGGCCACCACTTTGTCTTTCAGGTGACTGCTTCCAGAAACCCCGACTGATGAAGCCGGTCACCTGCTATCTGGAGCAGTTGTCTGTCCAGCTGTATCCTTCCCTGGAAGAATTTGAGGAGGAACTGCTGGACTTACTGAACAGAGATCGTTTACTTCAGGTAAGTAATGTTCTGTGAGGGTGGTGAGGCCCTGGCACAAGTTGCCCAGAGAAACTGTGACTGCCCCATCCCTGGAAGTGTCCAAGGCCAGATTGGACAAGGGTTGGAGCAACATGATCTAGTGGAAGGTGTATCTGCCCAGGGTAGAGTGTTGGAACAAGATGATCCTTAGGGTCCCTTCCAACCCAAACCATTCCATGATTCCGTGTTTCTAGGTGCTGCTGTTGTGGTCAGTGCTGGGAAAGGCACAGTGCAGAGCAGTAATGCCTGTCCCTTGTTTATGGATGGGGTGGAAAGAGTCAGATAAATGGTACTTGTGCATTTGTTTCCCTTGGAATCTCCAATTTGTTTTGCTGTGGAAGCTTTTATCTTGCTTTCCTGCTGGATTAGCACAGGGGTTCTCTGCATAGGCTTTGTGTTGAACATCCAGACACTCCTAAGCAGAATTTGGGTTTGCTCTGCTGTGAGAAATGCAGAGACAAGCTGCAGTGTGTATCGAGTGCGTCTCTTTGGAGTGGCAGCCACTGGCCAGGTCCTCTGTTTGCCAGGTTTGCACCAACTCTGCCACAAAGACAAAACACTTTAATATCCATCAGCTGCTGGGGGAGTGGATCCTGGTTTTTGAGTTTCTGAAGGATTGCCTGAGGTGAGCAGCACAGGGAATGACACTGTGCCATCCCTCCCATGCCACCTGAGCTGTGACAACTTTCCTGCCACAGGCTAACTCCGCGCCGGATGGTGAAGAGGTGGCCGTGCGGGAGCGGCGGCTGCACGTCGGTGTCCACAATGGCCTGCGCTTTGTCCGGGCACCACAGGTTGCCGTGCTGGTACCAGAGGCAGAGGTGGTGCCAGGTGGCTGCCAGCAGGCACCCAGCTCCAGAGCCAGGTAAAGGGCCAGCCTCCTGCTGCTGGTGCCGCTTCTCTCCTGCGTTGGAGACTGCCCACAGCCACTTCTCCATCCTGCACAGGGATGCAGGTCAAACCCTGGTGCTGAGGAGCCGCATCCACCTGAACGAAATGGTCCCTCACCCGGCATTCGTGGTCTGCTTCCAGCTGGAATATGTCTTGTGCAGTGCAGGGAGAGCTGGTGGGAAGGTAGGGCTGAGCGTGCATGTGCCTCATCTCCATCCCCTATGAAGGGGCAGAGGTCCTGCTGGAGGAGTGAGCCCTGCTCGAGATCTCCTTCCTCTGCCCCTGTTTTGCCATCCTGCTCCTCCACATCATGTCAGCTCCTCGTTGTGTGGCTGGGCTGCCTAATGAAGGGCCCCACAAAGTGTCCAGGTATTTTCTGCAGCACTGGATGAAATGTCCTGCAAATGGGCTTGTTGAATCATTTTAATCACCTGGGTTGTATTTCTCCACCATTTAGATGGAGGAGTGTAACCTGCAGTGGTATCATACTGTTCTGGCAAGCTGATTTGGAAAATTTCAGCTTTTTTTTAATAGAAGGAAGACTTTTATTTAGAATTTAGCATTGCTGCTGAAAAGAGATTAACCCTGCCTGCTCTTTTTTTTTTTTTTGCCCCTGAATGCTGAGGTTTTTGGAGGTGCTCCAGCCTGATGGTCTCAGACCATAAAGCCAGGAGAAATCTCTGAGCTTGGTCTCTGCAGTCAGTATACTCTCACCTACTTACTGATTGTTTACTTGCATTTCAGTTTAACCTTTTTGCAGGTTAAACCCAGCTCAGCGAGCACTGCGTGTCCTCTTCGGAGACCCTGTGCTGTTGGAGCCATCAGCTCCAGGCTGGCTGAATCAATGGCCATGTGTGCTTTAATCATCCTGCTAAGATATTCGTTGAAAATGGTACAAATGTCTCTTGTTAGAGCTGTCCGGAGCCAAAGTGGGGGACATGGGTATTTACGAAGTGGGATGTGTGTGCCTGACCACAGGGATTTGTGCTGAGAGGGGATGCTGAGTCTTGCTATTGGTAATTGTGTTGAGTTCAACTCTGTTGGAAAGGTGAAGCCCAGGGACCCACAGAGGCTTCAGGCTCTAGAGACAGGTCTGTTTGGCAGTGCTGGGAGCGCTGGCAGAGCTGGTTCCTGCAGCACAGCCCTGGGGCAGAGTCGTTAATCCCAAAGCTGCTTGCAGAGCTAATCACCTTGTCCTTGTCCTCCATGCCATAATTAGCTGTGAGGGGGATGACAGGCACTGGCAGAGACCTCTCTTGGTTCTGTGCCTCTCCTTGTATTTGAGGGAGGCTGTGGATGCGCTGGGTAAGTGGAAGCCTTTCCCCTCTGCTAAGGATGGGGGTCAGACACGTATCCCTTTGTGCTGCTGCTTGAGGGAGGGGTTACAGAGAGATAAGGTGCTGGAAAGTGAAATGTCTCCAGAACAGCATGAAGCACAGAGGCTTCTGTGACACCAGAGCCATGTGAGGGGAGGTGGGGTGGGAGACTGGAGCTACTGTCTGTTTAGCAGCACCCATTCCCTGGTCCTGGTGGCGAGATGAGCGTGCCTGGCACTCACTGTGCTCCCTCGTCCACCAGGCTGTGTCTGGCGGTGCCCACGGTGAGGCGGCTGACATGTGCTCGGTGCGCTGGGCTGTCTGGAGACCTGTCCCAGGCACCAGCGACACGGACGTGGTCCTGCCCCTGCGTGGTGGTGCCTGCCGTGGCCCCTGCCAAGCCTTGGTCTACCGGACCCCACCGAGCAGCAGGAGCTCCCGGCAGGTAAGGGTTTGCTGGCCTCTGGCATCTCTGCCTCCTGCTGTGGGGCTCGCGAGCTGCTGTCAGAGGCACCAGGGAGGCAGCCTGTACCATGCTGTCTGAAAGCATTTCGCTTCCAATGCCAGGGGAAGCACGTGGAGTCTGGGACTGTCCAATTCCATGTTTCTACTGATTCGGAAGAACATCTTGTAACTGCTGCGGAGAGCCTATGTAAAGACAGGGACGAGTCGGAGCAGCCTCCTACGCCATCGCTGAGTGAGTGTTTTCCAGCTCGCTGACATTTAAAATATAGAGTGTGGCACTGGTGTCTGCTTGAGAGAGAAAACATGACTTCAGCGAGTTTCACTGAGCTAGTTATGAATTACTGGAGTGAACCAAGTTTCTGTCGAGTTGAATTCATCTGACTTTTTAACTTTCTAAATTCCCCTGTGATAGTATTGCTAGGCCATGTGCAGAATCCCCAGGGACTGCCAGCACTGCCCCAGCCCGCTCCCATTCCAGGTCATCCTGATGGTGATGGGCACAGTTGCCACACCAGCAGCACGTTCTCACTGCCAGTGCTGCTGCTTCACTCTCCAAACTCAGTCTTTCTGGGGACAGGAGAGATGTCAGTTATAGGCTGAGGAAAGAATAATAATCTGGTTGTGCTGTCAGTGAGAGAGTGTGACAGCAGGCTGGGTTTGTTGTGTGTGTGTGTGATGTGCTGATGCCTGGCTGGGGAAGAGCAGGGAGTGTCTGTGTGGGTGCACAGATACATCTGTCTGTAGTTTGGGCTGCCTGTGGTTGGGATTCCAGCACCCGTCTGCTCTGTTGGAGATGGAAGGAAAACTGCTGTGGGTTTGAGTTTGGGCGTGAGGTTGTGTCCAAACACTGGGCTCCTGGAAATCCTCTCCAGCTTGTGTTCTCTCATCCTCCTTTTGTGATTGGTGGGAAGCAAACTCCCCTTTCCTCTGCAGTGCCATTCCTAATGGAGTCCCAGTTATGTCTCAGGGTAATGCTCCAGACACTGGCAGCATTTAAAGTGTTACAGCTCCGCCAGGTCTCTGGTGAGCCACTTGGTGCCAGCCTGTGTGGTGTGGGTGGTACCTGTTCCATGCTGGCTCCAGTGCTGTGGTGCCTTCCACGAGATGGCAGTGGCACCATAGCTTTGCTGTGACAAATCCTTTCTTTCTGCTGGTGAGGAGCCAGGATTGCTGGGAGGGACTTTGGAGAGGAAATCTTTTGGGGGTAGATGAAGGGGTTTGGTGATGTCAGGGTATGTGGGGTTTGCCTCCCGTGGCACAGGCTGTGTCATGGCTGGTACCTTTTTGATGCCGTTTGGAAGGTTTTCCTGGTGCCTTTCAGCTGGTGATGGCTGGAATGTTGATGGAGTTGTGGTGTGGTGAGGGGAGAGAGGAATGAGTGCTGATGGTGAACTTCCAGCCTGGTGATGGTGTGGTGTGCTCTGGCTTGGGGGAGTGGACTGGGGCACAGGCTGTGTGCCTGGCAAAGGGAGACCCCTGGCAGGGCAATTTTCAGGGATGAGCTCCATGACATTTCCCTGTCTCCAGAAGGCTTGCGGCACCAGGGGGAGCTTGGGAAGCGCAGTGGTGATCCTGGAGCTGTGCTCCTCTAACCTGTTCCCCAAGCTGCTGAAGAGACTATTGGGTTCACTATTTTGTAGAGCTATATTGGAAAATACTCTGTCAGTCTGGCCCAGGGGAGGCCAAGGGCTTCTTCTGCCAGCTCAGCTGCTGGTGGTACTGATCCTCTCCTTAACACAGGCCAAAGCCATCCCAGCTGAAAGGAATCAGTATTTTAGGCATGAGAGAGATGGGGTGGTTTCCTTTGCACAGCATGGAATAGCTGGGATATACGTGGTGGGGAAAGCAAAATAAGGTCTCAGTGTCACGTGGATGCAGAGCTGGAACATCTGTGCCCCTGCTCTGCTGCGAAGGACCTGCGGCTCCACAAGCTCGGCTGTGCCGGTGCCAGTGAGCAGCCAAATATAAACACGATAAAGCTCCCACTGTTTCGGGGCACAAACACACGAGCAGATGAAGGCAGTGACAAGAAATAACAGAGATGCGATGAAAACCTTAAGTATCCTAAAACTTTCACGTCTCATTAAGCATCCCACTTAGGCAGCACTGCATGGCCCTGGGGCACCACGGCACTGTCAGGATGGAGGAGCTGCTGTTTGCAGCAGAGTTAGCCTGATTCCCAGCAAAATAATGGATGGATCTGGAGATGTGCTATGTTAACCCTCAGGCAGCAGTCTTATTGGAAAAATAAGTCAAAAGAAGTGGTTGAGCAATGGTGAGCTGCTTTGCTGTGCTGCCTTCACCTCCAAAATTTAAAAGGGCCAGTGGGAGAATGGGGAGGGTTTGGTGGCAGTGGGTGCAGCCGTGGTGATGGGACCTGGAGTGACAGCTCCACTACAGTGTCTCTCGCATTCCTCTCTGCAGGAGTGGCAGCCCCACGGCGAGTGCCAGCCTCCTCACGGGGACCAGGGGTAAGTGCCATGGGCACCAGTGGATGTGGGCAGAGGGCAGTGGCAGTCCCAGGGGATGGCCCACATGCAGGAAGTCCACCCTGTGCCCATTTGCCTGTCTGCTGTGGCCGAGAGGGCAGAGTGTCCTCAGATCCACCTCTTCCAGGCAGCAAAACACACCCGGCCTGTGACATGCTGGGGGAGGTTCCCTGAGCTCTTTTCACACCCCAGGAGTGTTGGTGAGGGCAGCTCTGGTTTTTCATAGCCTGGATTTGCAGGGTCCTGTTGTCCCCAGTATGTGCTGACAGTGACACATGGTTTGTTCATGCGGAGCTGCTGGGATTTAAGGAGAGCTATGAATGCCAAGAGCCCTCTTTATGCAGTTTTATATCTTGATACAGGAATCAATGCACACAAATATTTTTGATGAAATGAAATGCCTCATAAGGCTGCATTAAGCAGTTTGATCTTCCTGCTGCATTTGCTATCCCTCCCCTTGCCAGGGAGCAAGCAGCAGGGAAATGGCAGCGGAGGTGCAAACTCTTCCGTGGCCAAGCTTTAGCATGGAGGGGCTGCTGGCCCACCTTGCCTTGGGGGGCTGCCTTGGGGCTGTGGGTGCTCATGCCTGTTGCTCTCCCTCCAGCTGTCTGTATCCCAGCTCATGGCCTCATCACGGGGCAGGGGCCAGACCCCGCCAAAGGAGGGGGGCATCACCCACCTGGAGGCTGACCTCGGCTCACCAAACACTGACCCCTCTGCCAGTGACCAGCTGCGGGCGCTGCCCTTCACCCCACTGCAGGTGCCCATTGCTGCCATGGGATTGCAGGCAGGCAGGTGAAGCTCAGCTGCCTTTCTCCAGGCTCCTGTGTCCCCATCGGCTGTCCCACTGGGGTCCACAGAGCTCCTTCTGTGCAGCTAACTCCTATTTCTCCATCAGTTCCTGTGTGACACTCTCCCGTGCCTCCCTGGCACGCCTGCACGCTGCTGGCTTTCCGGAGATCCTGGACCGCAACCAGGAGCCAGTGGAAATGTCAGAGCCAGTGGAGCGAGGCAATTTCAACCCACGGCTGGAGGAAGCTGACCCTCTGCAAGGCAATGAAATAATCCTGCAGTTCCTGGCTTTTGGCAGGTGGGATGGCAGCTTGTGGTGGTGCCTGCTGTGGGCAGATCTCAGGGGCCTCCTGGACAGAGTCCTTTCCCCAAAACCCCCCAACCCGCTTCCCTGCTTGGGCAGGACAGGTACTTGCAGAGATGCCTCTTCTTCCAGCACCTGCCATAGGGATGAACCCCAGAGGGTTTTATGATCATGCTCTTGTCCTTTCCAGGCACTCTTAAGTCATAATCCATTTTTTTTAATTGGATCCATGAGCCACAATGTGATGTCAGAACTTGTTAATGCAGGGTTTCTCCAGAAATGCAAATGCACTTAGGAAAGTTGGCACCTGAGGGGTGGCTTTGGCTGGATAAGGCCCCACTTGTGTTTTTTCCATGGCTGGCAGCATGCTGTGAGAAGGTAACACGCTGCCTTTGCTGGGCGCCTCCATCACAGCATATGGCAGGAGACAGCTGGAATTACTAAGCTTTTTGGAAAGTTAAGGCAAACCGTATGGCTGCTGTCTTCAGAGAAGTCCAAATACTTGCGATGCTGCCAATCTTCTTTTGTTCTTCTGTCTCTTGGCATGTGTCAAATGCACGAGGAGCTCGTGATGGAGTGGCAGCACTGTGCCACAAACTAACCCAAACCCCTCTTCTCAAGGAATGCCCAGGGCAGCGTGGAGGGGCCATGGCCAAGAACCATCTTCCTCACCTTCCAGTTCTACCGTTTCCCACCGGTCACCACACCACGGCTGCAACTGGTCAGCACGGATCGGGGGACGGTGACTGGGCTGACCATGCTGGCACAGCATCTTGTGCGGGTGAATGAGGACGAGTCACTCAGCACTGGTAAGCTCTGGTTGTATCATCTCTATGTGGCTGCTTCTCTTAGGCAGATTTGGGCTGGCCTCCAGGCTGAGGGATGGGCTGATGTCTGTTAATAGCAAACCTCCGTTGGTTTGCACATCATGAAAAACATTCACAATGTCCCGTGTTTGAAGTATAACACTGAATGTCGGTGGCCTGAGGTGCACATGGAGGCTGCCCAGCTCCCACCCTGCCAAGCACCATGACTGTGATGGTGCGTTGTCCTGCAGGATCACCGGGCTTGCAGCTGAAGTACATGGTGGATCCTGCTTTTCTGCGGCCTGGGGAGCAGCACTGGTTCCTGCGGTACCTGGCCGAGCACAGCCTCCAGATCGACGTCTGGGATGGAGACTCCCTGCTCCATGTCGGGTCTGCTGCTGTGAAACTGGAGGTATTGGTTAGACTGAAGGTCTTTCCCCTTGAGCCTCCATGACTGTTGATGCTGAAGGACCCCCCTTCCTATGCAGGGTGCCAGGGAACAGCCTGGCTCTCCCTTTGGTCCCATGTTGAGATGCCTTTTTGTTGCCCTTAAGTCTTCAGTAACAGAGATGCTGTCAGCTCCCCTGTGTAACTGAGTCTGGTGTCAGCCTGGCAAGCCCCTAATGGTGGGATCTGTTGTCTTCTCCTCCAAAGTGATAGCAAAGCATTAACATTCTTCCCCTTCCCTGGAACTCCAGTAGTATTTTAGGGCTAAACCTCCCAGAGCCAGGACATCCAGTGGCATTCTTACCCAGGCCCCTTGACTCCCTGGACAAGTCTACTCAGTAACTCATACCTTTCATGTCCCTGCCTTGTCCCCAGCCTCTGCTGCGCCAGGGCGAGGCGGCTGTCAGGACCTACCATGAGCTGGAGGTGGCCACGACCGAGTACGAGCCGGACGGGATGGTGCTGGGCCGGGAGGCTCTGCGGCACGGCGCCCTGCGGCCCCTTGGCGTCCGCGTGGCTGTGAGGGGCCACCTGCACCTCTGCCTGGCCAACGTCGGTGAGAGCCCCCTGCTCACACGGCCCCAAGGCTTGCGTGGGACATACGGGGTGTGCGGGGCTGTACCTGAGCGAGAGCCAGGCTGGCGAGGGCGTCATCCTTCCCAGAACCTGCTGGCTGCTTTTATTTTATATATTTAATTTCGTGCCCTATAAATGTGCAGTGACTCCAGGTTTTAAAATCTTATCTTCAGAGGAAAGATTAGCTCCATATAAGATATCTTAAATCATCATTTCCATACTTTGCCTGCAAAGGGCTGATAAGCTCCTGGGAAGGAGAATCTGAAATCCACAACCCAGGGAGAGGTTTAACTTGCACCCTACCAAAGAAGAGGAAGGGAGGGAGGAGGCAGAACCACTGCACTAGGACAGCAACTGCCCTTTCATTGGTGTTTTTTCCGTCCTCTTTTTTATTTTTAAATTTCAAAATACTGTTAAAAACAGGATGGCAAAACTTGGTGCTCCTGCCCAAAGGATGTGGATAGGATGGTAAGCTTGGTTTAGAGCCTGACTCTGCTTGGCACAGCCTTTGCAGGAGCAGAGAGACATGGCAGCACGTGGCTGTGCTGGTGGCAGTGCCACAGCCTGGGAGGGAGAACACAGAAATGAGAGCAGGAGCCAGTGAGGGGCTCGGGATGGCATGTGCTGTTGGTGCCACTCTGTTGCTGGGCGGGCAGCCGTGTGGTGCAACACACTTCAGGGAGCAGAGTGGGGCTCTCGGGGCGTTGTTCATCTGCAGATAGTCCCTCCTGCTTGTGTAACTTGGCTGAACAGAGCTGCAGGGAGGTGAAAGTTTGCAGCAGATCTCATAGCGATGAAAATAGACGGTTTCCACTCACTCCTATCTCTGCTTGTGTCAGGTCACCTGTGCGAGGAGATCCCAGGGCAGCTGCTGTCCCACTCCCGTGTTGTCCCTGCACCAGACAGCACCATCACCATCCCAGCTGGCAGCTGGCACTCCCTGAACCCTGCTGGTGGTGAGTCCTGCCAGACCGGGGCTCATGGTCCCGCCATGGGTTCAGGTGGGCAGGGTCTCTGCTTCTGCATTGCCAGCTGTGGGTCAGCTGCCACCTCTGGCACTCCCCAGCCCCACAACGTCACGGGATCCTGGGGGCTGCACTCTCTGGGGGTCCCTTGTTGATGCCATGGTGGTCTTTCCTCACAGGCAGGCGGACGGTGCGGGCGCGGAGGTTGATGGATGTGGATGGTGAGCTGGAGTCTGTCCTGCGCAGCTGCCGCCCAGACGTGAGCCTTGCACCCTGCTGGTCACCTCCAGTGAGGCCACGGCCACCCACCGGCACCAGCTGTGGCACATGGTGCTGGTGTGGCTGAGTGAGGCAGGAGGGCACAGGGGCCAGAGACCCCACGGTGGCTCTGGGCTTACAGTCCCTTCCCTCCCAGCAGGGCTGGCCAAAGCAGCATGCCTGGGACCTGCAGGTCATCAACGCCTATCGAGATCACATTAAGAGTGAGAGCATCTACCAGATGCTCAGCCAGGCCATCACGGCCACCCGCACTGTCCACGCTGTGCTGGGGACAGCTGAATTCTTTGAATTTGCCCTGAAGAACCCATACAGCACCCAGCACACTGTGACCATTGAGGTCGACCACCCTGAGCTCAGGTGGGGGCCAAAGTTGGGTCTCCCCTCTGTGTGTGGGGTGATGCCAGGGTGGTACCAGCTCCCAGCCAGTCCTCACCAGCACCTCTGCTGCTTGCTCCCCCAGTGTCATACTGGACCCGAGGGAGTGGCGCCACTTCAAGGAGCTGACCAAGAGTGTTACACCGGTGGAGGAGGAGATGTTTCATCTCCGTGATGACCACAAGCCTCAGGTCTACCTGCGCCCCAGTGAGACTGTCCACATCCCCTTCAAATACCAGACATTCTCTGCAGACCCTGCTGTTGTTGCAGCACAGGTAGGCATGGGCCCCTGTTTCGAGCTGTTCCCGATAAAAAAGTGTTCCCTTGGCTGCATTTGCCAATGCAGAGCAGAGTGCTATGGCCTCAGAGAGCACTGTGCAGCCACAGCATCCTGAGGCAACCCACTCTTGCACCCTGCAGGGACCATCTGGGCTGGGCACCAGTGCCAAAGCAGACACCCCCTCCCTTGGGAAGAGCAGGACCGGGCAGACTAAGCTTATCCAGGTTAGGGAGCCAGGTGACACATTCTCAAGGGGCTGCGTGGGAAGAGCAGCATCACTGGAAAACTCCATCCATTTCCCACTGGCCCCTGGGACAGGTCTCCTTCCAGGTGAGCGGAGGGAAGCCCATTGCACTCCTGCGAGTGAAGGTGGAGCCGCAGCCCCACGTGGTGGACCAGACCTTCCGCTTCTATCACCCTGAGCTCACCTTCCTGAAGAAAACCATTCGGCTGCCACCCTGGCACACCCTCCCTGGTGAGTCTATGGTGTGCCTGGCACGGCTCAGGCTGTTCCCTGTGGTTCATGGGGCCTTCCTGGAGGCACAGCAGCATCCAGAGAGCACACTGCTGCTTCCTCACCCCTTCACAGCCCTGGGCTTCTTGCTTGCTCTCCATCCATCTTCCTCCATTCATGTTATCCTGAATTCCCCACACCAGTACACCCTTGTGATTTGCTGGTTGTCCAGTGTGAGGGGTTCTGTGTGGGGCATGGGGGAGCAGTGTAGGCAGAGGAAAAGCTGAAGGCAGTTTCCTTGGTCCCTGTCCACAGGCACACCAGTGGGGATACAGGGGGGACAGCCTGAGATGTTTGTTCGCTGCAGTGACCCTGACATCATCTGTGAAACCAAAACCTTGGTATGTTACCCCTTGGCGGTGCTGTCCTTTGTGTCCTTCTCCTATGGGTTGTTTTGGTTGGTAGAGAGCTGCAGACATGGGTGCAAACATGGAGCATCCCTGAGTACCAGAGCGTGGCAGTGACGCACTGGCAGCAACGAAACAGGAATTACTTTTGACTCCCAGTTAAAAGGAGCTGCATTGTTTTGGCGGGGGAGGCTGAGCGTTGCCCCTTATCGCATCGCGCAGCAACTGGTGCTTGCTTGTTCTTTTGAGCAAGTACCAGATGATTCAGATACTGGGGAAAAAGCAGCCTTTTGTTGGGCTGGGATAGACCTTTCCACTGGGATGTCTGTGCCTGCTGACAGTGTGCAGTGGGGCAGTGTGTCCTCGGTGTCCCTGCTGGGGGATGCCAGGGCAGTGGGGTAGCTCCGTGCCCAGCTCTGTGCCACTCTGCTCCCTCCTCGAGCCGGAGGCTCTCCTGGGCTGGCTCTGCAGCTGGGAGTCATGGAAGGGAAAAATAAACTTGGGCATGTCCGTGCAGATGGTGATGAGGGATAGTTGCTAATTGCTGTTGTGGAAATGTGTTAACATGGTAATTGGATTAGGGCTTGTTAGAAAACTTGCAGAAAATTTGCCAAAATTTGATTACAGATGCAGACCTGGGATGCAGTAGTTGTTTGTATCCTCTTTTGTAATTAAAAATACTGGAAGAGCTCAGCCAAGCTGTATAATAACTTAATAATGTAGTTTAATGAGGTGCTGAAAGCATCTGCTTTCCTAAGGGATTGGTGGTGGGTTCCTCTGTTAATGGGAAGACACCCCTGGGGCCCTTGTTAGCTGTTCTTGGGGTCAGCTGCTGGGATGATGCTCTTGTGTCTGTGCAGGGGCCTGGCGAGCCACAGGACATCTTCCTCAAAGTAGCAGGAGGACCAAGTCCGCAGATCAAAAAGTTCTTTGTAGCTATTTATACGTAAGTAGCAGGACCCCAAAGGGGTGGGGAGCACTGACTCCTGTGGTGTGTGATGAGCCCTGTCTGTGTGTGCATGCACAGGGACGCCTGGCTGGCAGCACCTGTGCAGATCTGGCAGTTCTACCTGCACTCACTGCAGCGCCTGGACGTCGCCTGCACGGTTGGGCAGCTCACCCGCCTCTCCCTGCTCCTGCACGGCACGGCGGCCCCGCGGAGGGTGCGAGCCTTCCCCTCCCACCCCCAGGAGCTGGAGGTAACCCTCGTGACCAGCCTTGGTCAGCCCAGGGAAATCCCCTCTAGAAAGGGAATGCCAGCCCAATTGGAATTTCGAACAACTGAGAGCCGTAAAGCGTTCGTGATAATTATCTTTTGATTAGAGCTGTCATGTGTAGGATCATTGGCGTGAAACCCCGGAGGGCAATTATCTGCGTTAATGAGACCGTCTGAAGACTCACAATTTCTTTAGAATTCGTTTGGCCATAATTGCGAATAATAAAAGGCACAAAAACTCCATTGCTGTCCTGTAAAGGAAAGGCAAAGGCTCCCCAGGCAAAGCCTGTGTAGGGGAACCCTTGGACTGGGCAGGTGCTGGCTGTCCCTGAGTGGCTCCTGTCCTTCCTGACATGAATTAGTTCCAGAGTGTTCCTGGGGGTGGGATTCAGTAGTGGTGGTGTAGGGGCGCAGGTTTTTACAATCAGTTGGGTTGAGTTGATGCCCCAAGCTGGATGTTGCAGGGCTGTGATCAGCTGTGGGTGGCTGTACCTCCAATTGTTGTTCTGCAGGTGGATCCGAACGGTGCCTTCCTTCTCCCTGCTAACGGCATCCAGGACCTGTACCTCGGTGTGAGGCCGCGGCGGGCTGGCAGCAAATTCATCTACCTCAACCTGGTGGACGTGGAGTACCACCAGCTGGTGTCCTCCTGGCTGGTCTGCCTGTCCTGCAGGCAGCCGCTCATCTCCAAGGTACAAGGGCTCTCATGACTGAGAAACATGGTGATGGCACTAGATCAGTGGTCACAGTCCTGCCAGTAACCTGGGGCTGTCTCCTGATTCTTCCTCTCTTTCCATCTGTGTTTTTTTTGGTGCTTGCCACCCTGAGCACACATTTAGCCCTTGGGCTCTTGAATAATCTCACTGAAGCCCCTGGTAAAATGCCTTTCAGGCTGTTTTGGAGGCAGCCCCACGCTGAGGAGCAGCAGCTCGGAAGTATTCCCGGTTGTGAAATTAGAGCTGCAGCATGCTGCTTTCGATTAGCGCTGTGCTGGCGAAGGCCTTGCCTCAAAGACAGAAAATTAGATTTCCTGGCTAATGTGTTCCTTCTAAAAATATTTTCCTGAACCCCCCGGTACCAGGAGAGGTTCAGATTGGCGTTTACACCGGCGCCCCAGCGTCCTGCCACATGCTGCTGGTGCCATGGGGCGTTAGAGAATCATAGAGTAGTTTGAGTTGGAAGGGACCTTTAAAGGTCATTGAGTCCATCTAGTTATCTGAAGGAGTGCCATGGCTCTCCCTGTGGACATCTGGGAATCAGATGGAGAAAGAGCTGGCCAGTCTCCTGTGCTCTCTGAGCCCTTCATCCTTTGGGCTTGTAATTAATTGCTGCTGCTTGTGCTCAAAGGTGGGCTCTTTCTGCCGTCTGGCAGAGCAGATGTGAAGTGTGGGAGGAAAGGCAACGTGTGGGAGGCAATTCTCCATGGTTGGTTTGGGAGAGAGCCTGTTGTTCCTGCTTCCCACCCTGCTGTCTGTGCAGTCTCCACCACGGCTCCTGCTTCTCCGCAGGCCTTTGAGATCTCGCTGCCAGCAGGAGGTGGGAGAGGCTGCAACAAGCGCATCACCTACACCAACCCCTACCCCTCACCCCGGCTCTACTTCTTGTGCACCAACCGCCCTGACCTACTGCAGTTCAAGGAGGACTCCTTTGAGGTATGTCCTGCTGCCAACACTCTCCCCTTGCCAGTCCCTGGTGCTTCCCTGGCTGGACCGTGGGATGCTTGGCAGGTGCCAGGTGTGCCACTTTGGGAGGGGTGGGCAGGTGTGAGGGGGCCTGGCCAGGTCCTGCTGCCACCTCCTGCCCGCTGTCCCACAGGTGGCTGGAGGGGAAGTTTACACCATCGGGCTGCGCTTCGCCCCGAGCCACACTGTGGGAGAGGAGGAGATCCTGATTCACATCAATGACCATGAGGAGAAGAATGAGGAGACCTTCTGCGTGAAGGTCCTTTACCAGTGAGCCCACCTGCCATGGCAAAGCAGCTGGTCACTGTGCCAGCTGCCGTGGCTTCACTGGCAGTGCTGACTTGGGGGTGCCTGTGTCTGCTGAAGGGGGGGGTCATGAACCCGGTCCCCTTGTAGTCACCTTGCCAAACCGGGGGTGTCTCTGTCACTGGGCTCCCTGGGCATTGCTGTGAGTGCCAGTGGTGCTACGTGGCTCCATCCACACAAAGCGGGGCACGTGGATGTTTTACAGCACTTTACAATCACAGGATCTTTATTTTTCTTAAACATGACAATGTGTTAGGCACTTTGGAGTCTTTTTTTAACTTAAAAAGTTTGCAGATTTGATTCTGTGGGATATTTTTAAAGCATTTTGTATTCTACAGTGAGTTTTGTACATGCTAAAGTGGTTTTCTAGGATTTTTGATATTTTTTTACTCATCCTTGATCCATTAAAATTGCTGTGCACAGCTGGCAGTGTGCGACAGCATTTTCTTCAGGGAGAGGTGGAAATCTGCAGTGTCCCTGTCCAGTGGAGGTGTGTGCTGGAGATCCTCTGTGTCACCCCCATTCCCTGGAGCACCCTGGAGGTCAGGGCAGGGGCCATGAATGGGAATGGTGGACAGGGCAGCCCACCACCCCTGGAAATGCTGCCTCGCTCTTCTCAGGCCCGAGGCTGGTGAATTAGTTGCCCCGATGAAGTCGGGTGCTGAGTTCCTCTGCCTCCCTCACACTGATGGGAAATGACAGCTCATATTTTAGAACTGATTATACTGTCTGCAGCGCAGAGAGGCCCCGAAGTTGTGTTATTAAAGTAGATTAGCTGAATAATTTTTATTACATTTTCACACAACGATATTTCTTGAGGCTTATGAATGAGCCGTACCCGCGGCAGAGGCTGCTCCAGTGGTGAATGATGTGTCAGCATTGAGGGGACGCCGACGCAGGGACTCGAGCTGAGCTGGTACAGGGCAGTAGCCCAAAATCTACAGAACTTAAGAAAAAGAACATTAAGAGAAGTTGATAAAACCTTTATTTTAGGAAAGAGAAGTGTGCTGCTGCCACTCGAACGTGGGGCGAGCATTGGAGCAGCTTCCTGGGCTCCCACTTGTTAATGAAGCCATCCCCACTAATGACAATGAACTTGGAGTGCCTGTGCCCAGCATGCAGCTTGGTGTGCTTTTCCCATTTGCATTCAGGTCAGGAAGGAAACTGAATTCCAGTAATGACAGAATCAGTTTGCACTAAAAGTCTCAGCTCGTGTCTCATCACCCAGGTATGCAGGGAGGGAAAGGATGGGGAAGCTTTTCCATGGGTTCAGTAACTCTTGGGAGTGCTGTTTCCTCTCGGATCAGACACATGTGGGACCCTTTGGGGACCAGAGTGTTGCTGCCTTGGTGAAGTCACAGCTGGGACAGCAGCAGAGGAATAAGGAGAGGGGGGAAGACCTGCCCCCAGCACTTGGGGCAGGGAGGGACCACTGAACAGTGGCCACTAGTAATGAGGAAAGAAGTTCAAAAAAAAAAGAAAAAGAAAAGAAACAGATATTGTGTGCAAAGCTCCTGCTGCAACTGAAGCCCATGGGGAAGCTGGCTCCCAGGGTGCCAAAGCCTCAGCAGGGTTCACTGCCAGACCAAACTTTTAAACCCAGCTTGTTTTCCCTATTATGAGGAGGAAATGTGATTGCCTGAGAACCCTCTAATTAAACAAAGCCTCACCATAATATTTGCTGGGAGCTTGCCAGCCCTGTAATATGACATTACCGGGCATCTTTATTAGCTGAATTGAGTGTTTAGCATCTCTGCCAAACCCAGAGCTGATTGAGGCACTTGGAAGCGGCACGGCAGCATCCAGCAAAGGGTGCTGCAACCTGCCGATGATACTTGGCCATGCAGAGGGTGGCTGCATCACCCCGGGGGACTTCCTACAGAGCCAAACCCCCTCTTGGTTATTTCTGTGTTACCCAAATCCAGCCCAGCAGCTCCAGCATGGGAGTTTGGGAGGTTTATTCCCTGGTTCTCCCACTTGTCTCCCCGGAAAAGCATCACCAACTTGATAAAACTTGATTTAATGGTTACAAAACCTGGAGATAAAGCTGCTCTTAATGGATTTCTTTAAGATCAAGGCTGTCAAATACCAGGCTCACTGTGGTGAGAGTGACTATATTAAGTGCACTCAATCATGCCCAGGCAAAGGTTCCCTAAATGAGATGCTGGCTGGAGGAAATGCATTTTATTAGTGTTTCCAGAAAAAGGGGCTTGGCAGGAGGGAAGGGGAGCCTCCAAGCTGCAGCAGCCAAACTCCTGTTCTGCTGCAATGGATGGGATGTGAATGCATGTCTTCGCTCCATGATTGGGTCCTGCAGGGAGGAGGTTGATGGGTGCCATGGTGACATTGCAGGATGGTGACATTGTGTGGTGGTGGCCTCTCCCTGGGGCAGGTGGCTGGTCTGGGGCAGCACATACTCCCAGGGAGGGATGCTCACCTAGGGATGGTGCTCACAAACACACCTCAGAATCCACCCTATGGAGCTTGGCCCCTGCTGGGTGTGATGGAGAGCAGGGCGTTCGTGGGGATGATGCTCAAAGGCTGTTGGGGGTCTTGGATGAGATTCACCCCAGCCATGGGGTGAAGGAGAGGGACCTTGGCTGCTCTGGGCAGACCAGAACTTAAATGCAGATTAGTTTTTCACAATTTACAGACCCAGACCAGAGCTTAAACACAGATTAGTTTTTCATAACAATTCGCAGCTTCATAACAAGAAATTTGCAGCAGTTCTGAACTGGTGGTTGCTTTTAAATCATTTCCCGTCTTTCTGTCTCAGGCTTGACATTTGATGACAAATTGAGTCTCTGTGTTCATTTACCCACTGATTTATTGTACGGAGGTGGGAAGCTGCGGCCACCTTAGTGAAGGTCAACGCAGAGTGTTTGCTTGTAATTTCCAAAGACTATTAAAGTTTTTAAATAAACCTTGTGGGTGCTGTAAGCAACGAAGGCCCCTCTGGCGAGGCTGCAGCAGATCCCATCGGATGACAAGGAAGGGTTTGTGGGAGCAAGAGTGGATCACTTGACTCATCGATATGAGGTCCCCAAAGGGATGCATCAGAATGCACCCCAAATTCATACTTAGGGAGTACCTATTTTAGGGGCACAGCAAGTCAGGTGCTCACAGCCGCTCCTCACCTCCCAGCCCAGATCAGCACTGGCTTCCCATTCTGCTTTCCCCTCGCTCACTGACCCTGTGCTCACCCCTGGGAGGTTGTAGGGAGCTGTCCCATGGCTCCCCCAGGACTTTGGCTTTGCCTCCTGCCACAGGACACGGTTGTTTGTGGCTGTGAATCTGTTCCTCGGGTGTGAGCAGAGCAGGCTTCGCCAGGAGGTTCGTCTGCGCAAATGTCACACCGATCTTATCCTGGGAGAAACATCCCTCAGTAATGACTGTAAATGAAAAGTCCTGCAATAAAAGCCTCGGAGGCTGCAGCCTTCTGTTTGTCTCCAAAGTGCGTGCAGAGGGAGCTGGGAGCGGGAGGTGCTGGTGGCTGCGGTCCCCGCGGTGTGGGGATGGTGTCAGGGTTTGCCTTTGCCCAGGGTGTGGGCCAGAGGATGCTCTGAGCTCTGCCTGCACCAACCATCTGCCCCTGTGCTGCAAATTAATGAGCAAATTCAGAAAAAAAGGAAAACAAAGTATCTCCAGGGATAATTTGCACGCAGAAAAGGGGCCAAATGAATTAAATAAATCCTTTGCCATGACACTGGCCTCGCTCAGCTCCCTGCCTCTCACAGCAGCTCTTCAAACCTAATGGTATCAGATACCCTTTTGGCACCCATTTTCGGAGCCTCGTCCCACCCCTGCTGCTCCTTAATGCAGCTCATCTCCTGCCCATGGCTCCCAGGGCCTCTGCCAAATCAGCACTTCAAATTAAAGTCTTCCCCATTGCTCCCTGGTTTCCATGGAGATCTGAGTGGATGCTCTTTCTTCTGAGTCAGTGGAGGGGCTCCCTCCCAGGGATGGCCCTCAAGGGGTCCCTGAGCATCCAGGAGCTCTGCAGCTGCCTTTGCCCTGTGCTGCCACTGGCAGATTTTGGCTTCGGTCCTGGCATGGTGGTGCCCCTGTCCCAGTGCCCCGTACACAGTGGAGAATCCTGTGGGTGCTGGGAACAGGCTCCTGGTGTAACTTTTCCTCCCACATTGGAGTTGATCCCACCTGATCCTGAGCAGGGAGCTCGGCCAGAAGAAACTCTTCTCCTGTGGTGGGAAGCAGCCCTCTGGCTGGAGTAGGACCAGGTTGGTTTGTTTGGAGCATCTTTACTTAAACTGTGAATAGACTTTGTAGTCAGTACACAGGTTTCCTGAGCATTGCCTGCAGCTGTTTGGCCAAGGCTGCTCCAGCAGTGGGAACGGCAGTGGGAATGCCCTCACATGTGTGACTGAATGGGCAAATAGCTGCAAGATCTAAGAAACGGCAGTAATTACAGAACAAAATTGTTATTAATGTACTAATTTACATGGGAGCCAGGCCGTATGTAATTACAGTTTGGGATCATGATAAGGTTAATGCATTTACCTTCCTGAGTATTTATAGACACTTGAAATTGTTCTCTCTGTAAGAGCCACGCATGCGTGTTGCCAGCCTTGTGGGTCCAGCAGCCGAAGGGAGGTCAAGTGCACGAGGTGGTTTGTTGCTTTTTGCTAATATTGCTTGCAGGGGAATTTGGGGCAGCAGCAACCCCAGCTGAATGGCCCTGGGGCATCCCAGGGGATGCTCCCCAGAGGGGATGCATCCCACAGCTTCCCAGAGCTTCTTGGATCATGGTGAAATGAGTTTTCTGTGGTGTGTGCACAACTCTGCGGGGAGCTGTCCCAGGGGCCATCAGCTCATGGCATTTGGCTACCTGGAAGTCCCCCCAACCTCTGGGCTCAGCAGCAGCCACCCAGACTGGCAGAGGGACCAGCAAACATGACCTGTTGGTGCTTAACAAATCAGAACTTTTCAAACACCTCGGAAACTTTCTGATATTGGCAAAAAGCCTCTGCTGATGAGGATGCTGTTCCCCACACCAAGCCCACGTGTCCTTCAGCAGCCACTGCTCAAGTGGCTGTGGGCATGGGTGCCCCAGAAATGCCAGGTTGGAGCAGGGCTTCGAACACGTGTGGTGGCAGGAGGGGAGCCTGGGAACTGCTGCCACTGTGCTGAGCATCCCTCCAGCACGGGTGGGAAAGGGAACAAGCAGGGCAGGATGGGACCTTGGAGTCCCCGTCCTCAGGGACGTTCTGGCTTCTCCCCAACGCCTCAGGAGCTCTGCCCTGCTCCAGCCCACCTTTATTAATGTCACGGTGGGAAATGTCAGCCAGGTTTGCCAAGCATCCCTTGGCACTGAGCCCTCCTGGCCGTGCTGGCTGCCGAGCCCACACGTGCAGAGCCACTCGCGCGGCCACCAAGTGTCACCAGGGATGTTTCTCCTGGTGTCACACGGGGAGGACAGCAGCAAGCTGCAGAAGGTCAGAACAGCCCTAAAAGGATGTTTCTGTGTGCACACGGCTGTATTTTTGGCTTCTTCAGTATCCAACCCACACGGTGCTAGTGAAAGGCTGGAGGTGCCTGGGAACGGGCACCTTTAGGAGTGAGGGAAAAGTTTAATAAGGTTATGGGAGGCCTTGAGGACCCCTGGGCTTGGCCTTTCACTGATTCATAGGGAAATAATGTGTGAGTGGCTCTGGGAAGCCCAAGGCTCCCCCTCCACTGCAGAGCTCTGCAACAGGGTGGTCAGAAAGGGAATTGCCAGAGAGGAGCTGATGAAGCCCAGAAACATCCCAAATATTTCTCCAGAAATCAATGTAGAAGTTTATTCTTCTCTTTAGAATGGGAAGGGAAAGAAGAATGAGAAGAAGGGGAAGGGAGTTCTAGGCTGCCTGTCAGGGCCGATTAACCACGTTGTGTAAACAAACATAAGTTTGTGTTACGTGTGTTATTTTTGCAAACAGCACATGTCTGAACTTCATGATGACAGAAGTGAGTAACTGCACAGGGTTATGCAAATGAAATACTTAATTATGTAGGAGTCATACAAAATAAATTCTAGCTCCACCAAATGCCCTCTCTTCTTCCTCCGAATCCGTGTCTCTTCCAAGTCATCGACTCCCAGCTCTCCCTGGGGGACAGTGCTACTTTCCCACTCTTGCTTGGGAAAAGGATGGGAAGAGGCATCCCCATCCCTGGAGCATCCCCTAGAGAGGTCCCCAACCCATCCTATCCCATCCTATCCAGTCCCCAGCCTGTCCCCACCAGCACAATGTTCTGCTGTGCCACCTGCCTCTCTCCTTCCTCCAGCCCCATTAATCACCCTCGAGGGCTCCTCATACTTTATCAGGCCCAGATGTTTCCCGCTGTTCACTACAAATGTTAATTATCTCCTAATTACTTCTGAGCAGAGGCTGGGCTGGCAGAGAGCGGGGCGAGAGCCAGCCAAGGGCATTTAGAGCCTGGGGTGGTGAGACATGAACCAACAGCTGCTTCTGGCAGGGAGTTTGGTGGAGTTCCTTATTATCTGCTACCAATTCCCAATCTTTACCAAGGAGTTGCCTGGGCAGTGCCCCAGGATGGAGATGCTGATGCAGAGCCCTCTCTATCTGCCAAACCCCCCTCCACTGGTGCTTTTGTCAGCCTGGGGCATTTGGGTGCTGGACAGGGGTGGCTGTGGTGGCTGCGGGACAGTTCCTGGGGCTGCAGGGGTGGAAAGCTGGTGGGCTTGGGCATTACTGGAAACCCCCTCTGAAGCAGGGGAATGGCTTCTTTGGGGGATTTGCATCTGGAATTGAATCCATCTGTGACACCATGCAGTTTCTGCAATCCAGCACCTCCCCAAGCTGTCCCTTGTGCCAAATCATCTCCCCGTGGTCACTGTGCTCATGCCACCACTGCAGCCCTGCACAGGGACCAGTCAGAGCACCACTGGGGCAGCCTCTGCATGGCTGGGAAAGCCTCAGCCCCTCCAGTGGAATTCTGCCGGCTTGGCCAACACAGGGCAAAAATGGTTTTAAAAACCCCAGCCCAAACACAGCAGAGCGAGCAGGAGAACAACTTCGTAGAAGGCTTATTTTTAGTTCTCTCCAGAGCAAAATACAATTAAAGTGCCAAACCCCACCTCCAAATGTGAAGAGTTGGAAGCCAAATGTCACCCAGCTTTGATCCCCTCAGAGGCAGCACTGCTGCTATCAGTTTAGAAACATTAATTTGCATATTCATGTCCCCTAATTTGCTCTTCGGGAGCTGGAGTCTAACAGCTAATGAAGAAAGTCTTCCTGTGCATGCAGAGGAAACCTGGAGTCTATCACAGATGCACCGGGAAAAATAATCAGACATTAGCAAGTGTCCATCCCAAGAGAAAGACTGTCCAGACCAAACCACTTGGCAAAGACCAAACTCCCTTCCTCCCAAATCCAGGGAAGGGGGTGAAGGAGCTGCAGCCACTGGGGGGACGTGGCAGTGGCTGTGGGGCCCCAGGGCCAGGACGTGCCAGGGAATGCTGGAGGGGGATGCTGAGGGAATGTTGAGCTGGGGTGATGCTGAGGTGGAATGCTGAGGGAGATGCTGAGGGGGGATCCTGAGGGGGCTGCAGACCTGCTTTCCTCTAGAGCAACAAGGGGCATTGAACCGTGGAATGGGAATGGGTTGGTTTCAAGGAGCACTGAGCACCCAGGGAGCTGCCAGGACCAGGAGGAGCTGCCTCAAGAGCCAGAAGGCTGTTGTGGTGGCTGGCTGAGCAGGCAGCATTATCAGCCATGCTGCCAAGCGATGCGTCTCTTCTGCTCACCCTTAATTCAATTTCTTTCAGCAACACAATAGCTCCGTTTTATGTCTGCCATTCATCAAGAATTAAACTCATTGCCATAATTGTTGGTGGGGAATCGACTCCGAGGGGGCACTGAGGCTTGGAGGAGGCGATGACTGCTCTGCTCCTCATCCCACAGAATGGAACACGGGAAAATCCCAGTGTCTGTATCTGTTGGAGCTAAGGGGATGTGCAGGGATCCACTGAGACCATGGGATGTCGTGTGAGCGTTCCGTGGCTGTGGAAGGTGGGCGCTGAGGAGGGGGCTGTGCTCAGGGACTGAGTGTCCCTCTCACCCACCATCGTTGGAGCAGTCACAGTTATCTCTGGACAGGACTCAGACCATGCAATTCCCTTCTTTCTGCTCAGCGCCTGGGAGAGTTCCTTCTATCTGCTCTTCCAAGGGCTGCAATTACAGCTATGTTGTCCTTCACAAATGAAGATGTGGTTGTCAAAAGGCTTGAGAAGCTGGGCTAAGGCTGCTGTCTGCAGTGGGAGCCGTGCGGAGATGGGGAGCTCCTGGAGGGAAGGTGTGCCCCTGGACTGTCACAGCTTGGCAATGTGTGCCAGCAATGGGGCTGGAAAAAAGCAAACCTGAGCACTGACTCCTTCCTGGTGAGGCAGGAAATCATGGAATCCCAGAATGGTTTGTGTTGGGAGGGGTGTTAGAGCTCATCCAGTTCCACCCCACAGCCATGGGCAGGGACACCTTCCACTAGACCAGATTGCTCCAAGCCCCGTCCAACCTGGCCTTGAACACTTCCAGGGATGGGTATCCCGGATAAATATTGAGTGTGCTTGGCTGGGAAAATGCTTCCTAGCATTTCAATGTCTCTTACAGCTCGTTAGCCTCTTACAGTGCATTACCTCTTGACGGTCTAGTATTACTAATTCCTTTGGTAATTATGGCAATAACAATAATCCTGGGAAGCTTGCAGGCTGTGATGTTCCATGCTGTGTTGTTCCATGCAAATTCCCATTGGGAAGTGTGGAAGTTAATGGGACCTGTCTGCATGGCTGGGAAATGCCAGTGGGACAGCAAATGCTGTGCTGGCAGGTTGGCAGGGCACAGGCAGAGTGGCAGGGTCGTGATGGCATGGGAGCAGAGCTCTGGTCCTCCTGTCCTCCTGTCCTCTCCAACAGGGGCGATGCTGCTGGACTCTGTCAGGGAAACTTCTGCCCCAGTTGAATCCCAGATTTTACTGAAAGTTGGGAATTTCAGCCCAAGCTGCAGGACTCCTTTTGAGCAGTAGCATCAGAGGCAAGCTGTGCTATCTCTCTCTAACATCAGCTCCCCTTCAGAAAAACACAAAGAAAAGAATCTTCCACTTTCTTTTCTTTCAGCAAACATATTTTAAATAAATTACAGGATTAAAAAAGTTAAAAGTTTAATCGACTCCCCCATTGTGTGCAAATTCAAAAGGAACATTTATCAGGTTGGGCTGCAGTTTGTGTGTGCCACTGGAAGATTTTTAATTTGCTCAACAGGAAACGATGTGCAACGTTGATTAGATGGGAGCTGCAATTTATTCCCAGCTGTCAGCAGTTGCAGCACCCTCAGGGAGTTTGGAGCCTTGGGGAAACTGCAATCCTCTGCTCTGTCACCAGTCTGGGGTGCCCCTCACGGGACCTGAATGTGTTTGTGGTCACAGTTCATGGGGTGGCTCCTTGTGCTCCATGAATCCCTCCCTGTGCAAGAAGTTGGGTGAGGAATCCTGTCACATCAAGCAGTGGCATCGCTGGGAGAAGCAGTGCCGTGGTCCAAAGCACCCTGGGGCAGGGATCAGGCACCATCCCAGATTGCTCAGCTGCCCCCAAACAGATGTGGATTCTGCCACCGCTCCCTGCACGCCTCTGGCATCTCCAGCCCCTCAGATGAAGGATGCAGCACACAAAGCCAAATCCTCTTTATTACCATTATCGAGGAAGTGAAATCTTTTTCCTTAAGTGGTTCTGTATCGTTAACAGCAAAATAAGCCATTGCTGACAGCCAGGCTGTTCTGGAGAGCAAGCCTGCATCCATCCTCAAAACTGGGACATGCCAGCATGGTGATGTCCTTTCATCTGTCTCCTGTGCTCCCTTTCTCCCTCCTGCCTGTCCATTGGGGACCCTGGGAATGCTGGCAGCAGTGGCAGGCGGCTCTGGAAGAGTTAAGGGTCTGTGTTTCTCACTCTTCCTTCTCAGGGAAGACAAATGATTCATTATATTCCCCATCATTTTCGCTGATGCCTGGCTGCCTCCCACCGTGATGTTGGGTCTACACCACACAAGTCATTAGTGTGATGCCCAAGAAGAGCTGTGGAGAGCCGTGTTTCCTGTTTGTTTGTGGTGGCTGCTGCCAGGGGCAAACCAGCGTGAGCAGTTCTAGTTTTCTTTCAGGTCTTCACAAAAATGCCAACACATGGAGACGTGGCATGAGAATATCACAGTGATGCCTGGCTTTTCCTGGATCAAACAGAGGAAACTGTGGCTGTGAGAGGTTTTGCAAGTGGGTGGATGGGGGAGCTGCCCCTGACCCCAGGCATGGCAGGGACAGTCACAGACATCCACTGCCCGTGCTGGGGGTTGCTGTGGGCACTGCCAACTTCCAGCGTCCATTACTGTAAATATCCAACTCATCTCCTGAGCAATATTTACCCCTTGGATCCATGGATGATAATGTTCATTTTAGCAGGAGTCAGGCAGCTGTGGGCAGGGCGGTGCAAACTGCATCCCAGCCATCAGAGCTGTCGTGCTCCCCACACCTGTGAGGAAACAATGGTCCATGAGCTGGCAGTGGAGCTTTTCCCTAAAATCACTCAATTTTCATGCACCAGAGAGACTCGCTGCTGAACTGAGTGTAGGACTGCGAGTAGGACTGCGAGTAAGACCACATGTAGGTAGGAGGATGCAGGGGGTATTTGTGATGAAGTCTGCATCCAGAGGTTTTTCAGGTGGTCAAGGGATCTCGGATGAAATTACTCAGATCCAAGGAGGCTGTGGGAGTCTCCAGCAGTGGTGGGATCAGCAAGGAACCGCTGTGCTAAGTGAGGTCAGTGTAAACCATGGAATGATGATGGTGTCTGTCCATCAGAGGACTGATGTCCACAAAGATCCAAGACCCCAGTGCAAACCCTACAAGCCCGTGAACTCCCCGGGGCATTCCAGAGCTCAGCCCAGCTTGGATGAAACAGGTCTCCAGCAGGGAGCGGGATGGCAATGAAAGAGAGAATCAACAGGACCTGGGAATGCGTAAAGAGCAGTGTGTGTTTTAGCTTCTCTCTGGAGGGTTGTGTTATTCCTGTTAATATTTTAATGATCCTCTCTGGGGCTGCTCAGGGGCACCAGGGCTTGAAGTGGAAAGGAAATGGTTTGGTTTAACGCACTGGGCAGAGAAATGAAGGCGGCTGTGACTACTGAGGTGCATGGAAATCAGGGATAAGCTGCCTTAGGCACTGGTGATGCCCCTGGAATCAGCCTGGCAGCCCCTGGAGCATTGTCCCTCTAGCCATGCTGTCAAGTTCCAGGGAGGAGCTGGCTCCCTGCACGGCACTCACTGGTTTATTTTGATAGGCAGGAGGCATTCCTGTTCACAGCCGTTTAATGTAATGTGGGAATTGGTAATTTGGGATCGTGGCTGAAATCACTTTTGAATACATAAAACATAAATACAGCAGAAGCAGAGAAATGAGCCATAACTCTCCCTAATGGAGCCCCGGCCTCCCCGCTTTCCACGGCGCGGGGAAAAATGGCCCCACTATTTTCAGCCATTAATTCTGCCTTGGCCCGAGTCATGCTGCTCCCGGTTTCCCCAGCACTTTTCGCAAAATAATGAGGCTATTTATTAGCAGCAACAAGGCTGCACAAAAAGAGGCGTTGAGATAGTTTCTATAGTAACTCCCTGCGAAAACATTTGGTGCTCATTGGAGCGAAGCTGTTCTGCTGCCCTGACTGCCCAGCAAGTGGAGCAGCCCCGGCTCAGGTCCCTGCACTGCCCTTTCCCCATCCCTTACATCATGAACTCCATATGAGAGGGTGCAGGAGCAGCAGCGTTGCCATTTTGGGGCTTATTTGGCGGCATTTCCCTGAGATGTTTCTCAGGGAACCATTGGGCAGGTGGGAGAGGAGGTAGACCCTGACAGCCCAGCGTTGGCTCGGTGGGCTGCTTGTCAAGAGAGGTGACACCCAACAGCTCTGCTCTCCCTGTGAAGCATCTTCTCATCTTCCTCAGCTATAGATCACATTTTCATTGGGCATTTAATGTCCATTCTCAACTCCCTCCTCGGAGTGGGAGCAGAGTGGCCCAGTGCAAGCTCACGAGCACCCTGTGGTTCCCCAGGAGCACCAGCCACTCCAACTCAGAGAGAAGCACCCCAGGCTCAGGCTGCTCTCTGCATAGCAGCAGAATTTCCAGGAGTAATTGGATTTGGCCATTCAGTTACTTCCACAAATAAGGGAAAACTCGATTATTCACGTTTGCCAGTCGGGTACCGCGGGAACTAAGCACAAATTCCATTGTTCTTAAGCACAGTCCTACAAACGGTTTGTATTGAGTTAAAAACCAATAAAACTCCCTTGCACTGCTCAATTCCTACATTCCCGCACATGGAGGGGAGGGTCTGAAGACCCACATTTCACTCCATCTGATTCCATGTGGGTACTGAATAAATTCCAGGAATTCAGGGATGCCTGAGGATTAAGAGGAGACTAAATTTACTGAGAAATTAGTTACTCACTTGGTCCTACCTGGCAGCCGGACAAACAGAGCTCAGGGAAGGAGGATAAATCAGTCCTGACCTGTCGGTGTGTGCCGGAGGAGTGGAGGATCCTCCAGCCCACGTTCCGGCTTGCCAGCATCTCCCATCCCCCGCAAAATCGTTATTAAAGCTGGCAAGCCATCAGGAGAAATAAAGATTTATCGTGGCGTAATTTCCCAGGCGGGACAGAGATTAATGCCGAGGAGAGGGGAACCAGCAGCCGTGTTCTGTTTGGGGAGTGGAGGAGCTTTTCACTCCCTGTGGCTCTGGGCTCCTGCCAGCAGCCAGCAGTGGTCCAGCTGTAGGCACAGCCTTGGGCCTCCATCCCAACCCCACTGGCACCCAGCCCATCCCTGAGGGGCCATCCCAGAGCACCTCTGCCTTTTCCTTTCTCAAATCCTCTTAAATTTCACTTTTTCCAAGGTCACTTGTGGCCGTGCAGCCCCTGGTGAGCAGCTCCCCATGTGCTGGTGGGACCCCAGCACTGCACCCGGGGCACAGGGAGAGGAGGAACATGAGGAAAGCTGCAGAGAACTGGGACAGTGCAGGCCCTTAGTGACTTTTACAGAGAAAAAGGTAATCCACGGACTGAGGAAAGTGATATCACTCATAGAGAGTGTCTCACAAAAGGCCCCTATTTTTGTTGCTGCTCTGCATGGAGGCGTCACGGGAGGAGGGAGGGGTTGCAGTAACGCACTTTTCAATTTTGGCTGCAAAACTTTCATCATTATCATTTCAATTAAAATTGCTCTTTGAAGCAGTTTGTCTTCAGGCTCAGCCACACGAATCTTTGCTTTCATGAGCGTGGAAAACTTGAAAAATAAAAATGACCCTGTTTAATCCAGCCCTGGTTTCAAGGACGGGGCTCGTGCTGGAGTGTGGTGGCAGGATGGGATGGGGTGGGATGTGGGGCACGGTGTCCAGAGTCTGGGGGCATCCCTGGCTTGCTCCAATGCAGGGAAGTGCTCCCAGAGAAAGGGCAGCACTCACCCCAGTGTGACATTGAGCGAGGTGCACACCCCCCCCATCACTTCTCACATTAACGCGAGTTAAATCAAGTGGAGCTGCCAATGCCCCTCTGGATTTGGGCAGAACCTGATGTGCAGTGGGTCACCCATAAATTGGTGGGAGCCTCCAGGGGATGGCAGGAGGATGGGTCCTTGCTGCCAACACTCAGTGGCCTCCTCTGCCTCTGCTGGGATCCTGGGATGGGCTGTGAACACCCATGAAGCGTAGATTATGAAATGTTTCCATAAAACCTACAGATGTTCAACACTAATTTATGGATATACTGAATTATCTAACACAAATGTAAATAGGGTTTACAAAGAGATATCAGAGAGGCACCTACAATCAAGTCAATCTTCTTTGCAAAGAAGCAGGAGTGTGGAAAAGGAGCGTAGTAATTTATGCATCTGCATGTCCCATTCCATCCTCAGGAACGCAGTTACCAGTGCCTGGGCCCGTCCTTCAAAACTGCTCTCAATGTCATCTTTTTAATGAAAATTAAGTGCTTTGGTTGTTCTCAACAGAAGCTGTGCGGACACGACTAATTGCAGCACTGGGACATGGCAACCTCATTTGAAAGGAAGCAAGTCCTGGGAGGATTCAACGCGGACACTTCCAAACAACAGACACCATGGACTTAGAAGGACTAAAAATATTTCCCCTGCATCTGTGCGAACCGTTTCATTTCCTCTTCATTTTCTCTAATTTTCTTTGTTTTCAGCTTTAGCTGATTTGATGCGTCCTAATTACAAGCACATCTGCCCACTCCCACGGCATCCTGACTGACCCATGCTGGCATCCGGGCTGGAGGAGGGATGGAGGAAGGACAGGCAGCAGGGCTTGCTCTCCAGGGATCTGTGGACATCTCTCTAGCCTCAGATGCTGCCCAGGAGAAGGAGAACTTTCCATACTCCAACTTTCCCATGCTGGACTCCTGGGCTGGGATGCCCAACTGTTTCCCCACCATACAGTTGATTTCTCGGGAGCCGACAGTGTGGTCAGGATTGCACCATCCCACCTGGTCCTTGGGTTTGCAGGTAGGATTGGGGCTGACTTTTTTGGCTTAGCCATCCCTTAGGAAGAGCCCATGTAAATCCAGTGCTCAGAAGTCATTTATTCTGCTGCTAATTTATGACAGTGTTTTTCATTCTGATCTTTAAGAAAATCCATCCTCACACTGGGGCTAAAAGCAAATCCCTGGCAAGATTAGGTTTAGCCTAGAAAAGCTCAGCTCACAAGCAATTACCCAGGGCTTCCGAGGTGTTTTGTCTCCTGCATAAGGAAATCAAAATCCCCAACCAACGATTCATGGGAAGAAGCGGCTCCGATACAAGAACAAGATGCGTGTTGTGTCCTTCCTTTAATCAAGTTAATGGTCATCATTTTACATGCTAATGTCTCCTCTGTGGTCTATCAGCCGTGCAGCTGCAGCCGCCTCCAATCCCCGTGTTTTACCAAAGAGACCCAATTACTGCTGGGCGCGGTGTGGGCGGATGTGGAGCATCTCAGAGCAGCCCCCGCAAGCACCGCGGCCACGGCAGAGCCTCCTCTGGCATTGTCTGCGCCAGGGAAACCATCCTGAGCTTTAGGGTGGAAAAACGAGGAGCGATTTGGCTTGTGTGCTGCTCCATTGGGGTCCCCAGGTGGGCTTGGGTATGGCAGGAGGCTGTGGGGCACTGTGGAACCCCAGCTCAGGGGCTGAGCTTGCTCTTGGTAGGTTCTCCCAAGAGCCAGAGGCCATACCATGAGTCCCCTGGGCCACTGCTATTCTCATTGCCATCTAGTGGCACTCACTCATAGCTGCCTTTATACTTGTTTTCTCACACAGTCCACAAAAATCGATAATAAAATAAAGCAGCCCAAATATTCAGTGTTTGCCCCTGCAATCTTTGCTTGAAGCTGCTTGATGGAGGGGTCTGGGGGGCCTGTGCTGCAAAGTGCCAACTAAAAGCAAAGCAGAGGTGGGTGGTAACACAAGGGATGCATCAGTTCCCTGGATTTGTTCCCAAGGGGTCAGTTCCATCTTTACCGAGGGGAGAGGCACCCACTGTCCCATGGGGCCTCGGAGTCACAGCCATAACCTGCAACAGACTCGGCTGGAGCATCATTCCAGACAGCCCCTCTGGCAGGACCCGCATCTCTAGGGCAGGATGGGGGCAGAGGAGGGGTCGTGCTCTGGCAGTGTGCTGGGAAACCCAACCCTGTCAGGAGTGGATGGATGCAGCACCCTCACGAGAGGCTCGGCGGCTGCTCACAGTCTCCAAGGGCTGCGAGATAAGGGGGCTGTCAGGGAAAAGCCAGGCCAGAGAGATAAGAGAGCTTATTCCGTTCAATTATTGGGCAGATAAGGCAGCACAGGCAAGCCCAGCTTTCCTAATCCATCTCAACCAGCCGCAGAGTGCTGGTCCCTTCCCCACGAGCTGTCCCCACGTGGCTGCTGTGGCACTGGCCAGGGGCTGGGGATGCCCACTGCAGGCAGAGCTGCTGTCCCACTCAGCCCCTCTGGAGGCAAGCTCAGCCTGGGACTGCTCAGACTCATATTTCCTGTGAAATATGGCCCTGGCATTTCTCAAAACCTTTGCACAAAGGTTAGCAGGGAACGTGATGAGATTTGCTTGATGACAAGGAGTTGGGATGCGCTGTCAGCAGGGACGATGGAGCACTCTCCTGGGAAGTGGTGGCTCACCCGTGGCTTGGAAGGCTGGTAAAGAGAGCTAGTAGAGGAGTGTGGAACCCCCAGCATGAGAGACAATCGCCTTCCAGGAGTCTGCAGGCAGGGATCTACAGCTTCCTGTGCTGCTCAGAGGGTGCTTGGAGAGCAATGCATCCAAACAAGGATCGGATCCCTGGAACGGGTAGCCAGGGTGTGGAGATCAGGCCAGGAAGAGTGCAGGGTTCATGGAGGGCAATGGCTCTGGGACAGGCCACCCACACAGGGCAGCAGCATCAGCCTTTGGGGACAAACACCAGTATTCCCAACACTTTCCTCAGTGCAGAGATTGAGCTCTGCTGGAGCGCCCCTTCCCTCCCGGGATGGGCAGGGATGGGCCAGTGCCAAGGAAGGAGCAGCACACAGAAAATACCCTCTATCTGTGGTTTGACCTGGGTACTTCTAATTTACTTGCACAATTAATTGGAACTGTAAATCTGTAGTCATTCTTACAGAGTGCACAGAACTGGAAGTGGGTATTAAGGTCTTCCCTGTGTCATCTCCCTGGCTGCTGGCTGTCACCAGACCTGGCTTGCTCAAGCAAGGATGGAGCTGGACTTGGTCCCTGTCTCGGCTCTCCATCCCCAGCTGGTGGCTGGTGGTGTTTTCTCTGTGGCACGTGGAGCCAACCACACACAGACCCCAGAATGGACACTGTGCTCCCCAGCACTGCCCTCCCTGCAACGGGATGAGTGACGGGATGGTGATGCAGTTTGCAGAAGCTGCCTGTACAGTATCCCTAGTCCAGGGCTTGGATCAAATCCCTGCCTGGGAGAAGGGTTCAGGCAGCTCTGCCTCACTGTCAGCCACAGGAGTGGGAACAAACACAGCCTGAACCCCCACACGTGGCTGGACTCACGGGAAGGCAGGGCTGTGGTGTCTGGTCACTGGGCTGGGACAGCCTCACACTTTGGGGAAACTTCCTCAGATTTTTAATTATCCAGGCAATTAAGACTTTAAATCTGCCAGGTTCCAGCAGCACCACCACCCTCTCTGAAGGCAGCTCAGGGATGCTGAGCCCGGGTGAGGAGCTCCAGGAGAGCGACTGGTCACTGAAGCCACCACTGGTGACAGGTCATGCTGCCTGTGGGAGCCTGTCAGCAGCACCCAGAGCAGGGTGAGTGGCTGCGGGTGCAGGCAGGGGGCTGCTGGGGTGCTCCCAAGAGCTGCTGGGACAAGAGGAGCACCTGGAAAATGCTGATGATGCAATGAAAAGTCAAGTATTTTCTGGAAGGCAGATGGATGAGGAGCTGCATTAAAATTATCTCAAGGTATGGAGGTGAGAGAGGCAGCTGGGTGATGAGAGGTGTGTACAAAGGAGAGAAAGATGAGGAGGAAGATGGGAGAGGAAGCATCCAGCGAGGTGAGGATGGAGAGATGAATCAGGGAACCCACTGGGGACACTGAGGTTCCATTTGTCCCACGAAGTCATCTGGAGAACCCCAGAGAGGTGGCAGTAGAGACCCAAACTCTTAATAGACAGAAACATCACAAAGTGCTCCAGGCCACAGCACAGCAGCTTTTCTCTTTCCATGATGGGAATCTCTTCCACAGTGTTATAGGGGAATTTGATACAGCCATAATGTTTGCAGGGGGACATGTCTCCCCATGGCTGCCTTCTGTCTTATCACAGATAAATATCACTGCAGAACACAAAGGAAGAGCGAGCTCAGCCTCATCTGTTGTCCCGCAATGTAATTAGCAGGCACACGACAACCAGAGCCTGAAAGATGGGATACAGGAATCCGAGGGTCTCCCCCAATGAAAGGGAAAACGAGGAGCCTCACCCAATGAACGAGCTCTCTAAATATAACCAGGGCTGTAAAACTGTGTCAGGGAATAATTCATGCGCAGAAATAGCTCTAAAACGAAGTGGAAGCGTGAGAGCTGAATAGAGCAAACCCCAAGGAGCCATAAGGAAATGGCACAAACACGGCAGAAGTGAAGGAGCAATCCAGGAGCAATGATAAGAAGGATCCCAGGATAGTTCCTGCACATCCAACCTCCCTTTCTCCCCTGCCAAGCACCAGGCTCCTTGTGCTGGCAGCACAGAGGTGATTAATTCCCACAGCTCCAGGCACCAGCTTGAGGCAGCACTGGCACCCCCAGCACTTTGGGGTTATTCTGGACACTTAATTTACTGTGGTGTGATTGGATTTGATTAAGAGGTATCGACTGGGTGGGGGAAGGGTAAAATTGTGGCCATTTGTCAGTGGCCAGGCAGTGAAATCTCTGCGTTAATAAATCAGGGCTGATGCTGTTGGAGCACAGCTATTGTGGTGCAGAGATATGGTCAAGCTCCTTCCCCTGGCACTAGGGATGGATTAATCCCATTAAAAGTTGTGAATGATTCCAACATGGAGCTGCCTCTGGGAAAAAACCCTGGAGCTGGAGGGTGAGTGTTGGGGTACCACAGGCCAGGGATGATGCACCCTGTGATCCCCCAGTCCTGGATGCAGACAGGATGCCCAGTGCAGGGCAGCAATTTTGGAGGCCACCACAGCTCAACTTCAGGCAAGTTTCTTGACTAAGGTGCCTTCTCCTCCTCTTGGGCAAAAGGGGCTGCTCGAATGTGCTACCCCTGGAACTGACTCAGATGGAGGGAACTGCTGCATCTCCCATGGGATGTTGTTGACACCTCCACAAGACGCTCCCAGCATGTGGCACTGGAGCACCCCCCAGATGTGGCTGTGGCTGCCACTTTGATTTAGGGGCACCGTCCATGAGCAGCTCCTTCAGCAGCTGTGACACACAGGAGAATTACGGAGCGACCCTCGCTGGCTCTCCAGCAGCGTATTGACACGACGGGGACCGGAACGACAAGACGTGAGACTTCTGATGCATTTGTATTATTCCCAGCACGCTATCACAGCTCCCAGAATGGGGATGTCAAATGGCTTCCTCCAAGCATTTTGTATGTCTTTAAAAATGAAATGGGCTGCGCTGATGCCTTCAGATGTCTAATGGGTGATGTGAGTGTAAAAGTGCCACTTCATGCTTTGAGATGTTGCTACAGTAAATCAATCCCATTTTCACTGCTTTTATAAGCTGCAAATATTTTCTCAGGGCTGCTGTGGAGGGAGGGGGGCAGGAGCCAGGGGCTGTCAGCAAAGCCAAGCGCAGCTGGATCAGTCTCACAGTCCAGCTCGGCTGCTCCCTCATCCCGTGGAAGATGTGTGACTGTCAGTGGCTGTGAGCCCTTGACTCTTGCCTGAGCTGCTCGGCATCCCAGGGGCCCAGGAGACATCCCAGCACTGTTATCTCCTGCTTCGCCCGGGCTTTTGCACCACCCAGCAAGACCTCCCTCTGTGTGTCTGTTCTGTCCCTTGTAACAGCTCACATGGAGCCAGGGGAAGCTTGATAGGTCAGCACAGCATTAAAAATGATCTACGATAATAAAAGAGGAGGATAAGAGGCCACTGCCTCACAAGGAGTCACTTCTTAAGGCATGGAAGGGAATGTGATTAGCAGAGCTGCTGTACCACACACTAGCTCTTGGGTTTGGGGAGAAAACCAGCACGTTTGGGATTCCTCTTTGTGGGTGGTTGGTGCCATCAATAACCACCAACACTGTGAGACCTGGTGAGCTGAGCAGCAGGAAGGGGATGCACATGGGCTCCCTGAGCATCCCCACGAGAGCAGGAGCTGTGGGACTCCTGAGGTCCCAGGAGTCAAGTTCAGGGGTTGAGGGAATGGGGAACCCACTCCTGGAAGGGCTCGAGGAGGAACCTGCTGGCTCCTATCCTCTGCTGAGGGGTTGGATGAGGCCGACAGCTTGGTCAGGGGCTGAGGGGTGCAGGAGTACCCACTGCTCCTTAACTCCTCCACATCTGCACCCATTGCTGCTCTGCACTGGCTTAGGCATCTCGGTGACTAATGCAGTCGTAATCAAAATGGACCCTAATAATTACGGCAGCAAAGTGATCCTCGCATTTTCCTATTTACTAATCTTCAGCTTCTCCTTGTGACCTTTACTTCAAAATGTTTCAATATAAATAATGCACTTCTGTGAATATATTCTTCTGATTATTTCCCAAAGCCCTGATTCTCCATGTGCGACGGTCCCTGAAGTGGTAATTTGTTCTCCTTCCTGGTAATTGCAATTTTAGAAATAGCTTTTCCAAATGCTCCCAGCCTGAGATCTTTTTTGATATCTTTCCTTCATTTTCCCCACTGTAATAAAGCTGTTCCCCAGGCTGGGGAGTGGATCCAGGTCTGGGGGTGCCCCAGGGAGCTCTGTGGGAGCTCCCACCACTGACCAAGAGGTTTGTGCCACGCCAGGAGACTCCATCTTTCCATTAGGCACCTTATAATATATTAGGGCGTTAGTCAGGAGTAATACCCTCAGATCAACTGTTATTAATTCTGGTTGCAGCTGAGGTTTGGTTGCTGGGGGTTGGGGCAGCGTGGAAGGAAACGAGTCTGGCAGGAGGGATGGCAGTGGGAGAGCTGGGCAGAGACCTGCCCTTCCAGCAGCTCATCCCTGAGGCATCTATTCCAGATGCACATCGGTCTGGGAGTTAATCAAAAGCTCATTCCCACAAGGCAAATGGATTTGGGCTCTGGATCCAGGCAGAGTGGGGCACGAGGAGGGTGGGATCCTCCAGGAGGTCTCATGCCCAGGGACCATCCCCACCAGAAGGCAGCCTGCTAGTCTGGGCACATCACCTGCAAAAGAAGGGTGTGCAGCAGCCAGGGCCTTTGATTTTGGAAGAAGGGGGGTCTCCAGCACACCTTTCCCCAAGGGAGATGCCATGGCATGGCCAGATCCCCTGTCAGAGGTGCCACAGCCTCTGGTCCTAACCTTGTGCAGCCAGTTCAGGGAAATTGTCGGTGATGAATTTAAGCTGAAGGTTAAGAGCCAACAAAAGCTAGAAAGTCAGTGACTAATCTATTAAGCTCCCCAGTAACTTAATTTACATGTTTTTAATGATTACTTCCTACCTGGGCGCTCTGAAAACTAATTGGACTTGAATCGTTAAGTGCATTCAGAGGTGGACTCAAATTAATAAGCACCACTCATGTCTGCTTTTAGATGCAAGAGGGAATCAGTTCTGGCTCTGGGGGCTGCCAGACACCTCATTGCCATGCGGCCACAGCCACGCTCCCCGGGCCAGGGGGATCTGCTCTCTAATAACCAGGACACATTAGCCTGGGCAGAAAGCTCTGCTGCACCCACTGCCATTTAGGAATTAAAATCCCAGTTAAGGGCTTGATGCACTGCCTGAAAATTGAGGGGTTTTTACATCCATTGTAAAAGAAAAACTGCTTGAGATTTCAAATGGGGTCCAGGCCAAGCATTGCTCCCAATTAGTCAGTGGAGTTCTCAGCATTGAGGGGCTGGTGAGGCTCTGTGGTTTCTTCTCTGCCAGGTCATGAGCTGGATTTCCTCCTTCTCCTTCCCCTCCTTCTCCTCACCAGCTCAGTTGCAGATTTTATCAGCACTGGTCCCAGCCTGGCTGCTCCCTCAGCATGCACAAAACCCACAAATCTCAGCCTCAGCAGGTGAGTGGGACTCCAGCTGTGCCTCTGCCCAGCTCCTCACCCCAGCACTGAGAATTCCCAGGGGACAGAGGGGTGGCCAGGAGGCAGTGGGCACCCTGGGCTCAGCGAGGGGTGCCCACAGAGAAGGGCTTGTCACTCACATTGCACCACCCCATGATGCAGGAGGTGCCTGGAATCTGCGCAAGAGACACAGCTGAGGTGGTTCTGCAGGAGAAAGGGAAGCTCCTGCTCTGGGGAGAGCAGCCTGGCTGGAATTAAAAGCACCCACTTAGGGGATAACCTGAAAGCCCTTTTAATATAATTTAATAGCAAAAGGCAAAATGAGGCTTTGAAATGCGGTGCCAGTTCCCTACTTAAGTCAAGGATGAACACTTGTCCGGGATCAGTCCGCAGAAGGCAAAAAAATACCAGCATTGTATTTATTTCCCTGAAAAGTCTGGCATCTTTGCTGGCCCTGTGAGAAGTGAAATGAACTCACCCAACATCAGATGCATAGGGCAGTTCTCAGGCAAGGAGGAGCTGCAGCCATGGGGCACGTGGTCCCCACAGGCCCTACGGAGCCACCAGGGGCCAGAGCCAGCTCTGCCACCACCACCATGTGCAGCACCAGGTGAGGGACAGGCTGCACCAGCACACCAGCACACCAGCACAAAGCTGAGAATTTCAGTTCACCATCAGTTAATAGCTGAGCAAACGAAACACAGCGCTGGTATTGGGGAAGATGCTTGCCCCTAAAGAACAGTTCTTTTAATGAGCTCATCATAATGCTCATTAATTTGTATACATCTGGATGTTCAGGTTTGCAAACGTGGAGGGAAATAAGCTTTGTGCTGCGTTGAGTCATACACACACCATTCCTTCCTTGCTTCTTCGGAGCCTCTCGTGGGTCAAGGAGAATTCACTGAGAAAAGCGAGTTTCTTGGAATATTCCCTACAGCTGGGAGGTCCCAGGGCCTCCTGACTGCACCACATGGGCAGAGATGGAGCTGTGGGGTCCTGCTCTCTCACCTGCCTGCTTTTCCTGCTGAACACATTCCTGTATTTCCTTTCTGAGCAGTGGGGTTTGCAGCTCAGCTCTGTGCAGCGGGAACACGGGCGTTGTGCCTTTTGCAGGAGCAGCCCTTTCCAACTGTGGCACACGCACAGTCCTTGCCCGTGTTCCCAGGGGATACCGTGGCAATGCCCCCACCACACTGTGGCTCCCCAGTCCCCGAGGTGCTCGGGGGGAACTCCTGGGGGATGTTCAGGCTGGATCATCTCCCCCCACGCAGGGGACAGGGAAGAGCCTCCCTCCAACCTGCCAGGCTCTGCTCCAACACAAACACCAGCTCTGCTGGAGAGAGCCGGGTTCCCTCACTGTCCCTGGGGACTGAGCCTTTCATTCTGGGCTTTTTCATTAGTGTTCAGTGCTGGAGTTGCACAGATGCTGCCTGCTCCCCCCTAATGGCAAGGAAATTATGCACCTGGGCCAGCAGCCAGCATGACGAGGATTTATGCTTTTCAAGGTCTTTTATTAACTTGGCAACATATGGCTTTATCCTCAGAGCATCTCCTCCTCCTTCTCCTCCTCCCCATGTCGATGGGGCTGGACCAGAGCTCTTCCTGGTTCCCTGTGCCCTTCACTCTGGATGTGGGCACCTTGCTCAGGGAAACAGCCCTTTGGGGGTGAGTGGGAAGGTAAATAAAGGACATGAAGCAATGTTCTTATTTAAAGCATATTTCAATTCCCCTCTCTTGCACCGATGCAAAAATCAGACTTGAAGACTACCAGCAGTGAATATTTAAGATGCAGAAAGCTGTTTTCTTTTTGAGCTGTACCTGGATTTGAGTAGGGGCCCTCTGGAGCCAGGATTGCTGGATCTATGCTACAGTCATGGGCCCGTGCCTGGAAAGGGGAGCTGCAATTGATTTTTGACTTTAAGATTCAGGCTGTGGCCGCCTTCTCCCTGACAGCAGCTTTGCATTTAGTGAAACGCAGGGATGCTTTTGGAAATGCACCATGGAGACAGCGGGGCCACAGGCAAGGAAAACAGCCCTTGTCTCTCAAGCTTTGGGTAACTCCAGGAGCAAACCCCAGGGCTGAGTTTGCATAGGTGGAGGAGCAGAAGGGAGATCTGCCAGGGAAAGACCTTGACAGAGGTTTCCACACTTTTATGAGGAATGTCTAATGCTGTTGAACTTCAACCAAATGGAAGCACGTCACGGTGCTGCCTGACTGCAGCTGTGTCTCTTCCCTCTCCCACCTAAAACATGGCTGAGTTGCATCCAGCTAAATCTCTCCTTGCCTGTGGACAAGCACAAACACCAGTGGCAATGCCAATCCTGGTGGTGGGTGAATTGGCCCCCTCCAGGGCAGTACCCATCCCACAACACCCAGGATGATCCAGTGACAGTGCTGGAAATGCCATCAGAAACAGAGGGGAGGTTTGGAGCTGCCACTTCATGTAGATGAAATGTTCCAGGTGCTGCAGCATGTGGCACGGTCCGGCGAGGCATGGTCTGATCCTGCTGCATCCCACGGAGCCATTGGCTCCTCCATGCTCTCTGGACAGCAGGCTTGGCTTTTTCCTTTGCACACTTGCACAGTTCCCAAACCCCCTTTCCCGGAGGCGCCGTCTGGCTCTGCCGGCTCGCTCAGACCTGCCGGATGAGTTGGTTTAACCGCGCGCCTCGAAGTGCGGAGCGCGAGGCTACAGTGGCATTCGAGTAGCGTCGAGTGCTTTCAAGAAGATTACACCCGCTGAAGTAGTAATTAATGTTTGTTTTATTATGTTCTGGGGAATGATCGGCCAACAAGATAATCCAAATAAAGCCGAGCATGTTCTGAGTGAACGCTGCTTAAAGGCTGATTCATTGCAAACTGGCCCATGCAAAGGACCAATAATTAAGAGAAAAGGCACAAGTAGGAGCATACTCACCATTTATCTGCTTTTTATGTAATTAAAATGATGGAAATTATGGCTTAATGAGTGGAAATTGGATGTGCTCTTGTGAGTTTTGCGTATCTTGTTTTCCTACAAGCGTGAGTCTCCAACCGTGTCCCTGCAGTTTTGTCCCCAGCCTGCAGGCACGGCCCGATTGACAAGGGCCACCTGGGGACAGAATGCCAAAAATGATGGTTGTGGCAACGCTTTCACCTTCTAAACCCTCACTCCCAAGAGTCTGCACCATCCAGGGCCAGGGAACGAGGGCTGGGAGCAAGGCTCCTCCTGCCAGACCTTGGCCAGACGCTCAGCACGAGCGCCGCTCTCTGTGATTAATTCCTTCCTAATGTGTCATGAAATGACACACAGTGAAATTACTGTGTCACGTTATATGGTAAATAAACCTGAGGAAGGCAGCACATCCAGCAGGCTGAAAACCACCCTGTTTTATCCCAGGGCTGAGAAGTACAATGGGGAGAGGCTGCTCTGCCTGCGTGGTGGGAGCTGCTGGTGCTGCTGCTGGCAGAGCCCTGGTGGCTCCACAGCACAGCCCGAGGCTTTGCAAGCTGGTCCGTCATGGTGTGTCGGATAAATGATGGGAAGAAAATTGTCCTCCATCTGTTGAAATGAATTCCACTGCATTTACTTCTCTCACCAGCCGCGCCAGGGCAGAACGTGGGATTAAGCTCATGGAGGCAGAGAGGGGTAACCGGGGATGCCAGCGGGGTCAGCACGGCCATCCCATACAGACCCTCCACGCTGGCAGTGCCAAGCGGACCCACGCACGCCAGGTCTCACGCCGAGGGGCGACTTCCCACGTGGGCTCCTCCAGGGAGCATCTTCCACAAGGTGGAGCCTGCGGGCAAACGATGCGTGGCCGGGAGGACGCGGGACGGAGAGCGGCGAGCGGCTGTCTGCGCGTCCGGCTGTCCCGACACACAGCGGGCTGGCCGTCCGTCTGTCACCCAGGCGATGCCCGCAGAGTCATGCGGAGTGGTCTGTCTGTCCATCTGTTCGTCTCCCACGTGCTGCCCCGAGGGCAGTACACAGCGGTCTGTCTGTCTGTCCGTCTGTCCGCCTGTCTGCCTCCCAGGTGGTGCCAGGGGGTGATGGAGAGAGGGGACCTGGTAGCCCCGAGGTTAGGGATGCCACCTCAAGGTAAGCCAGTGCCAGGCATGGTGACTTCTACCTGCGCTCGACGGGCATGGAAAGCTGCCCTGCAGAGGTTTTGGGCTTCTCATCGCTCCCGTGGCATGCTGAAGCTGTCTCAGTTTCCCTCTCAGCCCGCGGGCTGCGCCTGACACAGGGGCTCCCACTTCAGGTGAATTCACCTTTCTGTATCAATATCTCACCGCTTTGCCCATTAATCCTGAGAGGGAAGTGCAAACCCAAGATGGATTAAAATAAATGCCAGAGCCCGAGGAGAAATGTCAGCAGCTGGTGGGGCTTGTGGGAGTGGGGGACCAGCTCACCTTCCCGAGGGAAACCTCCCCCTGTGCACGCTGAGCTGGAAAGTCCTGGGAGGAAGGCTGGGGTTCACTTGAGGGGGGTCCCAGCCACCACCCCCCCCATTTCTGGGCCCTGTCCTGCCTTTCCCTCTCGCTGGGAAACCTGAGGCAGAGCGGGGCAGCTCCACTCGGCTCTCTCTCACTGGGGAGAAAATAGCATCCTACTCCATGCCATTTCTACATTATGCTAATGCACAGCTGTTGAATCCTCCTTCCCAGCACGAATTCCAGCAGGTCCTTCCTCCTAAGTGGGAATTACTTCCATTTGCTGGTTTTTTTAATTACCCAGTGCTTAGGAAAGTAGCTCCGTAGATAAGCTGGCTGCTGGCTGTGGCAGCCTGGTGACCTCGGCACAGGCAGGGCCCTGTGGTGGGCAGTGCCAGGGGCCTTCTGTTGATGCCAAGGGCTTTTTGGGGTGATGCCGAGGCCCGAGGAGCTGGTGGAGCTGTCTGGAACGTGAGGCAGCACTGGGCAGGAGAGGGGGCTGCGGCACTGGGGGATGGCAGCGCTTCATTAATGCCAATGGAAATGGAAAGGGGATTTGGAGAGCGGGAGGAGGCAGATCAGCAGTGACAGGGAATCTGGAAACAGCCGACTTTTGTCAGCCTGAGGAAATCGGTACGGAGTTACTGGAGACGTAAGGAAGATGGCTTTGATATGGGATGTTGGGGGTGCCCAGGCTGGAGACCAGCTGTGCCAGCACCACACCAGGGTGGACGAGACACAGACCTGCTCTCATGCCCATCACGCCTGAAATCAGCCTGATCACACATACCTAAAAATAGCAACAAATTTTAGGGATTAAGGTTCTCCGGTGTTCTTTGGAGAGGTCTTGTGTAGGATTTGAGGAGACTTTTTATTTGAACAATAGGTCAAATGTGAATTCACCTCGCTGCAAACACAGGAGCTCCAATTTGGGAGGCTTTTAGCCCTCTTGCAGAAACAGAGAAGAAAGAAAATCCTTGCTGTCTAATTATGCTGGTTACAGGCAATCAACCTCGCAGCCATATTCGGATGACTTTTATTTGACACTGATTGATCACACTTTAATCGCCACCCCTTGTGGCGCTTTTTCCCCTTGTGGGGAGAGAAGTTTTGGAGAGTTCCAGTGAGCACAGGGCTGGCTGTTGTGGGTCACAACCAGTGCCTTCCCCTGCGCCTGGGAATCGCCTTCACAGGGCTTGGCTGAGAGCTGGGCATGTTCTGAAGGGAACAGATCTTTGCCTGATCTGCGCCTGGCTCCGTGTCACAGTGCCTGCGGACAACAACTGCAGGCAGCAACCCACTGGGAATGGAGCTTCCAAAGAGGAAAGGAGCAGCCAAACTCACCTTTGAACATTCCAGTATCTTTCAGTGTACTCTAGCACTCCCTCAGCTAATAGTGGAAGAGCTCTCACAGTGAGAGATGTGATGCCGCTGATAAGAAATGATGAGGATTTTTAAGATAGAAAAACACATCGATTCTGAACAAAGAGGCTGGATATACTGCTGTGGAGAAGTGTTATAGCTTGACCATCCCGTGCCTGTTCCCAGAAGCCACAGAGCTCAGCAGGGCCACAGCACGACTTCACGTGTCTCTCCCATGCCAGGCAGGAAAACCTTCCGCTGCAAAAGGAGGGGAGGAGTGCGATGAGAAATTACATTCTGTGGAAATGCTGGTCCTTGTACACAGGGACGACGGTGCAAACACCCATGGACCTCCTTCAGAAACACGCAGCTCAGCGCCTTGAGCCTCAGGAGAGCTCAGTGTGTGAAACTGTTTTCCACAGGGGGCCGGTGGAAGTGCCAAGGGTGATTCTCTCACAGTGGCTGCTGGTCATGGGCAGGACAGGGTGGTGATGGGTCAGGGGGCAACCCAGGCACGGGGGCCTGGATGAGATGCATGGGCAGCACCCGAGGGGAGCAGGACATCCTGGTCCTGTGGGATAAACCTCCTGGGGGAAGGAACGCAGCTGACACCGGGGTGGGTAGGCAAGAGTGTCAGGGTATTGCAATGTGACCATGATGAAGGAAAACAACACCGCATTTTCAGACCTGTGTCGTTCAAATGACACAAGGAGATGACCACGGTGCCTTTCAGCAACTGTGCCTTTAAATCTGCATTCTTAAAGCATTAATGCATTTAATACCCAAACGTTTAAATACTGTTGTTTTTCAGGTTTGTTGCAGAGCATGGGAAGCTACAGCTCTACTTATGGCCTGTGAGGGGAAAGGAGTGGTACCCTGCCCAGAGTCAGAACATCATGGCTCAGACTCCACATGTCGTGCTCCAGCGGAGGGCTGGGAGCAGGTAATCACCTCCTTCTGTGGAACTGTCAGCAGGGTCAGGGCTGATGCATTGTAAATCAGCACCTTGATGGAATGGCACCTTGTTTTACTCAGCCTGCCCTTGTCAGTTTGAAATTCATGTATAATTCCACTGCTTGCTGCTGGGGAGGTGGCTTTCCAGGCAGTAACTGCTTCCCTTTGGCACCCAAACACGAAGAGCAAACCAAACCACGGACTGTCACTATGGCGTGGACATGCTGGGAATCCAAAGGTGGGGTGGAGTAAAAATGATTCCTTTCTCTTCTGAACATGCGGCCAGCTCTGAGCTCCTACAAACAATCAACATTCAGTGCCTCATCTTTGCCATCCCTGCACTGGCAAGGGCTCCCTGCTGGCTCAGGAGAGCTGGTGCTGGCACTGCCCTGTCCCCTCTGAGCCTGGCTGTCCCTCCCTGCACAGTGGAGAAAGTGATGTGCAAGGTATGGCACCTAAAAAGCTCAGACCAGGCCGTGATTATGAAACAAATATTCAACATCTCACCTTGGTCTTGGTGCAGTCCTGCCTGGCTGGGGCTGCCCACGCAGCTCCACCAGAATGGAGAGCCCAGGTGATGCTAACCTAGAAAAGAGAGAGAAAAAAAGGGAAAAATCTCAGCTTTGTATTTAACAAGCAGCAGATGATATGGTCGTGTCTTGTTTGCTTGGAGCCAAGCGAAACCCCGCTGCTCTGGAGCAAAACGGTGAGTTATTGAGGTGAGAAATGCGTGGGCTGGAAGCTGACCCGAGACATCCCTCCCCTCCCGCCCACGGCTGGGTCCAGCCACCGCAGGGAGAGACCAGCTCTGTAACAAGCACACCAGAACCATCCCTCAGCCTTAGGCAAAGACAAAAGGGAGATGAAAAAACAGAAAACCCAGAGTAAGAATTAAATCGTGAACTCTTGCTGGTGGAGGCAAAGCATAAACCAATAAATGGCAGAAATGCGCCTGATAAACCCCGTGAGGTGAAGATGAGAAACGTGTTGGCTGCATGTGGGAGTGTGTGGGATGATGAAAGGCTTTGGAAGTACCTACAGCAGGAGAAAGACCACGGGGAGGAATAAACCGGGTGCTTAGTGCAGGTTTAGAGGAGCTTTAGGCTTCAGTCGTGGTGATGCTCCTGCCTTTCCCCAAGGAGGAGCAGAGCCGGGAGAAACAGACTTTGCTTGCAGGGAAAACACAGCAAGAGAAATCTGAGGGTTCAGTGTGGAGCCCGAGGTACCCACAGAGAAGCCTTTGCTGCTGTGGCTGCAGGCATCACCTGCCAGCGATGGATGGGTTGTACTTACTACGAGTTGGGCTGAGTCTCTGCAACCCCACTGCTGCCCTGGATCCACGTGGACAGTGGCAGTGACTCCAGGTCCAGGAGGGGAAGCTGCTGAAGCTCTGCAGCCAACAGCACCATCCGGCATCCCCGAGGGCTGCAGGCTGGCAGCCCCAGCAGTGGCATGGCCAGGGCCAGAGAATGAGACCCTGTAATAACCAGCCCCACTCTAAAAGCAATATCAAGTACTTTTGGTTATCTGCAGCTGGGAACACACCCAGCTTCAGATATTCCAGTCTATGTAATTGAATTATTTAGGGGCTGGCATGGCGTGATGAAATAGGCTTTCTTCCTATTTTTAGGTTTCCATCTACAGGGCTGGAAATTACAGCCATTAAAATGTTCTATTAGTAATGATATATAAAGGGGAAAAAACTGATCAGACTTTTCTAGTGCACGTAGAGCATTAGGATATCATTAATTTTAATGATAGAGCCCAAAATTACAAAGCTATTACAGTCATACTTGAAGTTTCCGGAAAAAAAAAAAGAAAAAAAAAAGATAATCAGTCTGAATTGTTGCTAATGAGTTAAAAAATATTGAAATCATATTTAACGGACCTTAAAATTATGGCTGATGTCCCTGTGAGCTGACAATGGCTTTGGCTGCCACCGTTCCCTGGTGCTGACAAACAAACGTCCGGCACGAGGCAACAGTGAGGGGAGTCCAGGAGGATTTGCCAGAATATTCTGGAGGGGAAGGGAGAGAGGCCATGCCCCTCAAAGGGCTGCTTTGGGCCTTTGATTCCCCTCTCTCAGCCCTTGCTATGGGATTCCTGCTGCCCTGGAGAAGGTTTCCAACTCCATCAGCTGCTGAGTGAAAAAAAATAACTCCCAGCCCAGTGCACTCTGAAGTAGCAGCAATTAATGGCACTTGGATGACTGGTTTTCTTCTAAAGAATAAATCATTCCCTTTGGGAAAACGAATGGTGGAAAAGAAGGAAATTGGAAAGAGGAATCCCCGAGATGCTTCATGCTCCCTGGCGTGAGGGGAAGGGATGCAGCACCTGCAAAGCTGCTGCGATTTCCCTGATCTGCAAGCTTGAGCAAGGGGACTGCATGCCATGCTGGTGGGAGCTGGATCCTGGATTTATTGAGACATGCTTGCAATAATTCAAGCAGCAACCCCTGACCCTGGAGCAGCACCACAGCTGAGTCTCTCTGGAGCAGGGCTGTGACCGAGGGGCAATTTACTGCCTTGCCCTCGACAGCTCAGGTCATCTCCAAGTCATCAAACCCTTAACTTCCTCACAGAAAGAAGGAAAAGCCTTTTTTCCAAAGGAAAAATCCTCCCTGCTGAATCTCCCATGGCTCCTGTTTCCTGGGGGCTTTCCCAAAGCCCCGTGAAACACCTGAGCCGAATACCTGCAATAACAGCACAGGCTTATAATGCTCCGTGTGACGTTAAGGCCATTTTCCAGGTTTCTGATACTTGAGACTTTGCAATGGAAGGGTCAAAAACTTTTCAAATTCATTAGGCTTCAAAATAGCTGCTTCGTTAAGCACCGCGGAGACGGCCGATAATGGGAGGCGAAGCAGAGCGCCCTGGAGATTGGATGTGCACACCAGGCTGATAAATGGCTTCTCTGTGGCTATTCCAGAGCCGGCAAGGGGAAAAATGCCATCCCACGGCTGAACAAGTCTGGAGTTTAGTACGACAACTCTGGAGCTGCCTCGGCTGGAATAAAACATCTCTGCCTTTGCCTTGAGGCAGCAATGTGACCTTCGGGAGAGGGGCTGCAGGAAAGCAGCCAGAGGCCAGGAGGGAGCTGCCTGGGATCCAGAATCTCTCCATCCTTTCTCAAGGGCCGCTAAAGCATTAAACCTGCCCTGCTGCCACTTCCTTGGACAGCCACGATCTCAGCACGAGGGCTGTGGGGAGTCTGTGCTGCTTGTACCCCTCCCATGGATTTAAATAATCCGACATGTCAACCTGACCTCTTCAGCCCAGGGAGAGGAGCCACGGCCTTGGGTCCTGCACCTCCAAAGACCTTCCACTGAACTCAGGAGGGTCAGCCCCGCTGCAGACCTGGGATGTGCAGTATGTCAGGGCACTGAACTGCCATCCCCTTCCTGATGCATCAGAGGGAGGATGAAGACAGACGGTTTTCTCTGACCACAGTAATAGAGTCAGCAATTCCACTTGGATAAGCACATGGATTTTATGTCGTCCCTGCACGGCGTTGAGCAGAACACGCCAGTGGCAGAAGACGCACAGCGCTCTCTGTGGAGCAGCATTTCCTAAATGGCAGCTTGCTGTTTAAGAAGAAAGAACTTGAACGCTTTGGAAAATAAGAATATCCCAAAGCTGAATTTTAAAGTGCTCATCTTGCAGCTCCCAAAGAAACCAAGTTCATTACCAGCAGCAGTGAGTGCTGGGTGGCACCGGTCCAAGCAGTGCTTGGCACGCACACCACTCAGAGTGGACCCACAGTCCTGGGGTAGGTGGAGGTGCTACTCATGGCCTGAAAGTTCAGCATCTGCTAGGGTTTTTAACATTAAGGGTTTTTTTAGTTCCTTTTTAACCCCAAGACTGGCACCAGCTTCATTCCCAGCCTCACTCTGCCCCTGAGAGGCACCTAAGGCCAGGGGTTCCATTGTCCCCCACCATTCTGAGGCTCTCCCCTGGGGTCTCAGCTCTGCTGACAGCTTTTCCACACTTGTCCTTGTGTCACAACACCAAGGTGCTTTCTGGTTTTTCGAAAGCAGAAGCTGAGATAAGCACCCCCTGCTCATGCATGTCCTTCATGGCATGCTTCTCCTGCTGCTCCTGATGTTCAGGGGTTTGGGCATCTCCTCTGGAGAGCGCTTGGAAAAATAAATTGCTTTAAATGAGAAGGTGTGTGGCATAGATGACGTTCTAGGGGAAGCACACGGGAGACGAGCCTGGCTCTCGGAAGGAGAGGACTCCCCAGCAGTCAGTGGAAACAGCTGAGCCTTCCCTCCTGGAGTGGGCAGAGTGGGGTGTGGGGAGGGGTGAGTGGGAAACCAGGGAGACTTGAGGGTTCTTCTCACAGTTACACAGAGCCTGGTCTTGCTGAGGGCCGGCAAAGGGCATCTGTGGGCTCTTGGATTGGTGCCACCCAGCAGCAAGGTTTTCTATCCAGTTCTCCCTCCTTTTGCGGAGCCGATGCTCCTGCTGTCTGCGGTCATCTCTCCGAGTCAAAACACCTCTCTCTCCTCAACACCCTTCCCGGAGGTGCTGCACGACCTCCTGACAGCGCCGGCGTCCTTGTCGGGGAGGGACGTGCCACTCGCCTCCTCCTGCCCTTGCCTCTGCTGAAATTCAGGTGAAAGCTGATTTTGGCACGAATCGGGGCTGCAGGGCACGTCCATCCTGCTCAGCTGCTCATCCTGCCCTGCCTCTCCTTGGAGCCACGGGATGGCAGCTGAGCTCGTGGCTCAGTTGTTTGGCCCAGACCTGCTCTGGTTCACCCTACAGGAGCCGCGACTCCCGCGAATGCCGCCCGAGCTTCACCAAAATCTATTTGCCTGATCAGATTTATGTAGCAATTCCGGGACGAGGTGAATAATGAAAATGACTCATGAATATTTCATTCCTATAAATCACATAATTCATATCTATTCACAAATATTTGCTTTGCCTTATAAACCGGATGAATAATTTACAGAAATACGGAGCAACTATTTTAAAGGAAATATGAAATCCATCGACTACATTAATCAACAAATATTATTCAACTTTTACGGGTTCAGCTTGCTGACAGACACATTCCCTGTTTATGAGAGGAGCTGGAGCAGGAGATGACATTCCCCATATTAAAACATGTGGAGACAGAGCTCGGTTCTCCCCATGACAGGTTTTTCCACATTGACCTGCTCAGCCTCGGCCATGGCAGTCTGAGCAGAAGCCCCAGATTTGTGTTACCAGAGGGGCTCTTTGAGGGGAGAGGGGTGGACTGGTAAAAAAAGAGCTTATTGATCTCACATTCTCTTGGCAGGCAGCTCTGACAATAAGCAGTAAATAAACTGTTAATTTTTCTAATTTTGCCAGTAATTCCCTCAATTACTGAGCTTTTTTAAAAAATCAGCTGCTTAAGCAGAGTATTAAGCAATGGCATTAATCCACCTGTATTTGGATGATAAAGTGATTAATCTGACTCATTTAAATACCATGATGTTTTGTTGATGAGTGTCCTGATGGCAGTGAGGACTTTGCCAAAGGGCTCAATGGCTGGGCAGGCAAGAGGGATGTGTGGGGACAGGCACAGCCATTGTCACCTCCCAAAAAGGTCACCTTGGCTGCTCCAAATTCATCATCAAACAGCTCCGTGGCAGGGGCTTGCAGCATTCCCATTCTCCCCCACCTTGAGATCTTGGTCCCAGGAAGCTCTCCTAGGCTGGGAGCAGAGGGGATGGCCAGAGCTGGAGGCACCTCCCATCAACACATCACGTCCACCCTGGAGATGCTGCTGGGCAAGGCAGCCCATCAGGCACCGGGCAGGAGCGCAGGGCACAAGGACATTGTCACCTCCTGTTTCTGCAACCAGACCCCAAAGCATCTGGAGGATGTCAGGGCCAGTGAAATCCCAAGTGAAGTCATGGGGAAACCTGGCTGGTGGAGCTGCAGAGGGCAAAGCCCCCTCTGTCCCCTGAAAGTGCCACTCACCACTCCATGGGGAATTTATGCGCCTGAGGCACTTGGTGGCCATCCCAGTGTGGAAAAACAAGGTTTCCTCATGGGAAACTGGGATTAACAGAGTGAGAGGTGGGCCTGCTGCCGCCTCCTCACCTTCTCAATGCAGGCTCAAGGTGAGGAGGGACAGGGCAGCTTCATGATGCCTAAATTAAACAACTCTTCAACCCCCCCTAACACAAGCTGAGCAGGAATGGGGTGCAAATGTCTGGGTCCCTGAAGAGTGGGGACAAGGCTTCTGTGGATCCTGGTATTCCACAAGCCAGTTTTCCCACCCCAATGCAAGCTAAACCCAACATCCTTTTTAGTATTCCTGCCACTGGCAGCCTGTCTTCCAAACTATCCATCTGTAACATTTGTAGGGCTATTAAGAGGGAAATACAATTTCATAGTCACAGATAAGAGATTAGACAAATCAATTCCTCCCCGTGACAAGGGCTGGAGAAAAACTCGTTTCCAAATTGCAGTGGAGGTTTTTGTCCTCCCGGTTTATTGAGCTGTGGGTCCTGCCACCAACTTTCCTGGTCGCGTCCTCATTAAGAGCAAGACGTTCATGACTGATGAGACATCCAGAGGGGTAGCTGGGAGGGACCTGGTGTTGGGGAATCCTTTGGGAGGAAGGAGGCTGAGCCCACCTCGGTGGCTCTCCATGCCCTGCTTTGAGGCAGCTGGCAGCAGAGAGCCCTCCTCCCTTGCCTCCAGTCCCATCTCCAGGATTTGAGGTGGGAGCAATCCCACCCGGCAGGGCTGTGGCTGCCCACTGCAGCCCCTTGTGTTGCCGGGAGCATGCGGTGTGCTGGCATGAAGCGTGTGACGTGCTCGGCGGGGAGCCGAGGGGACTGTCACCCTACAACATGTCACGCTGTGCTGGGCTGCAAGACGAGAGGCTGTCAAAATATTTAGTGGCAGAGATAAACTGAAACCTCTCCCTCCGTGGATGGGGAATTCCACATAACAGCTCTCAAAAACCCTCCAGTGCTTGTGGAAAGCGCTGGCAGAGGCGGGCAGAGCCTGGCGTGACCCACAGCCAGCCAGAGGCAGATGCTCTCTGGGGTGGCCAGCTTAGATGTAGATACCAGCCAGGGCTTTGTGGCAAAGCAGCTTATGCACAACTCTTGGGAGGGTGATGGGCTTGGCCAGTCAGTCGTGTGGTCCCAGCACACTCAGGAAGACTCTGGTTTCCCCCAGCACCATCAGCAAAGGGCAGTGCTGAGAGGTCTGGCCATGGTCTGGGCAGAGGGTGATGTGAGTGCGAGGGGAGAAAGCAGAAGCAGTCCAGAAAGGCTGGGAAAAGGACAGGGACACTGGTGAGAGGGCAGTGGTGTGGTGAGAGGACACCACTGCCCTGGGACCCCAGTCATCCCAAGGGGCTGTGCACTCCTCTCACCTGCACACGGCAGCTTTGCGCTGGAGAACCCTGAATTATTTATAGCCTGTTATCATCCCCCAGGTATTATTTGTGTAACCATTAGTTTCTGTAAAGTGTATGAAAGAAGCTGTAAAACATCAAGCACCTTCTCACTTCACCTGGGAGCTGATTATTTTCCTGCCTGATTTACCAAGCTTCAGCTCAACAGCTTAACCCTTTGTGACAGAGGTGTGTGAGCACGTTGGCATCTTGTCAGCCCTCGACTGCTCCCCCAGGCAAAGCCTGGATCCTTGTCCCCATGCACAGGGCAGTGTGGGACCCCAAAAACCTGCTGCCAGTGAGGGGAGCTGGAAGCTTCCACAGTGGAAGAGTTTAACCAAGCAGGAGCAGCTCTTGACTAGAAAGCTGTGGCTCTTCTCTGGATAAATACGTTTTTTTAAAAAATGATTTATTCAACAGTATAATGAATTCAGTGCCTTTTAAATGTGACAGTGGATAAAATACATCGGCCTTCTGCAGGCGTAAATGTCATCTGAAAAGATCAGGATTTCTCTTCCCTCCCCCGCGCTCGTGGGCCATCCTTTAACTCACTGCCTGTTTTAGAGGGACTCAGGGCAGAGCAGGGCTGGGGTGGCTGTGGGGACACAGCATCCCTGCATCCCCCCATATCCCTGAATCCCTGCTCCTCGCATCCCCATGTCCCCCAGTGTCCCCACCCAAGCCCAGTGAAGGGGAACTGGGCTCAAAAGGCAGACCCCACGAAGCTCAGGGGACTGCCAGGGAGGCAAAGGCCTTTTAGGAGGTTTCAGATGATGCCAACAGGTTTCTCTTCACGCCCAAGTCAGCAAACCCGAACAGAATTAGACCTCAGTGCAAATGTAGAGCCAACCAAAAAAATAAAATAGAAACGACACAGCTGACTAGCAAATAGCCCTGAAACCCACTTAGTGCCAGCGTGGCAATGGGCTTGGACAAGGTTTGAGAAATAACTCTATAAAACGAGCACTTTAAAAACCAAATAAACTGTTCCAAAGACACACAAAAAAAAATCACCCCGGGCGAGCTTGTATCGATTGCAGGCACCGAGCCCGACTAACAGTGCACAGGCCCTGGCATTGCTGGTGCTCATTCAGCAACCACCGGCCCCAGCAGCTTCCCCACCACCTCCTGTAGGAGAGAACAGCCTAAAATCAAAGAAGACGACAGGTGACATCAGCAGGAGAGAAGGGCAGAAGGGAAACCACGGGAGAAAGCGAAGATACAGAAAATACAGAGGAAACTACAGAAGCTGCAGAATAAACCCAACCAGGCACTGCCCGGCATGGGTGTGATGCTGATAAAGGGGAGAGGAGTTCTTCCCTCTAACCCCCCCAAACATGGTGTTTTGGGGTGTGATTTCCCACACAGGTACTGTTCCCACAGAGATTTGTATGTTTTTCTCCTCCTCTCCTTGCCAGGGTTGACATTTGTATTCTTGCAAGGACAATTTTACTTCTGCCACCCCTGTGGTTCCTGTGTTGTCACCATTTTGCTTGTTCATCCCTTCTTTGTTCTGCAAGGGGGTCCGTGCTGAAAGCAGACCCTGGAAAACTGTTGGAAACATGGAAACTCATTTAGAAATGTGAGAAAAAGAACAGTTCCTCTCTAAAATCATTTAAGTGATTGAATTAATGGCCACTGGCCATCCCAGGGCTAAAGGGCAGAGCTCACCCATCCCCACCCAGCTGGCCAAGAAGCTGTTTCCTCAGGCTACAGCTCCCTAAACCAACCTATCCCTCCTTTGGAGAACTGAGTAGCCTTTGGAAATACATGCCAAAGGCAAGAAACCCAGGAGAAGAGTTCTCCAGTTCCCATGCAGGTGGGTTTGGGAGAGGGCAGCAAAGGGGGAAACAGCACACTGGGCAATGCTGACAGCATTGCTGACCTGGCTGAAAGCAAAAATAGCACAGACCCTCAATTTCCAGCTTTTAGTGCCAAGGAAGAGGCAATGAAAAGTGGGATGCCCACACACACCTCAGCTGTTCCCCACCACGGCAGGGAGGGGATGCCCTTGGCACACCAGGCACTGCTCCCTGGGAAGAGCATCCACAAAGCCAGCTGCCCGCTGAGCAGCTGCCCTGCCAAAAGCAGCAGCTGGTACATGGTAAAAAAAACCACGAAAAAAACACATTAAAATGTTTTTCTTTCAGATTATTGAAGCAACTGTAGCAAAAACTTCACATTTAATATGCGTGACCTGCTCCGTGCTCTCCACTAGAATAAATTGGTAAAACGACCTGCCCAGCCAAAGCGTTGGGCTCGGTGAGGTGCCAGGGTCAGCTGTAAATGCCAGGAGAAGAAACTCGGAGTAAACTCAGCACATAAAATATGGACCAATAATCTCATCTTTGCCAACAGACTTTAAATGGGAAACCTGATCCTGGAGAACAGGATAATTCTCCAGCAACAGGAGTTGCTGTGGCCCAGTGAGGATCCATAAGGGAAGGGCAAAGTGTGGGGAATGGTCCCAGAAACACAAGTGAATTCAGCAACCCTTCTCAGCTGTTCCATTAAAAATCTGCTGCCGAACATCGTGTTTTCCAGAGCTCCCATTTAAAAGCGTGTTGCAGCTCGCAGCTTCCTAATTACCTTAGATGTTCTGCATAATTTTTGTTTTTAATTTCAGATGGGAAGCACCATAAACTTGCTAATTAATTACTTTTTAGCCCCAGCGCATCACCTGAAGCACACACTTTGCTCGCAGCCTCTCCTCTCTATGGCACTTCATGGGGAACGTCCCCTGCGATGAGCGCTGGGGCAGCCACTGGTGAGTGGCTGCATTTGCAGGGATTTCACCAACAGCCCTGGGAAACGAAGGAAGGAGAGAACAAGGAGCCAGGTAAGCCGATTTTTGGCTTTGGCAGCAGTTGCCCACCAAGCACAGCCCCTCACAGGGCTGTGCCTGCCCATGGCAGAGGCTCCTCTGAGCAGGGACTGCAGCAGAGGGACACCAGCTGGTGATTGATGGACTTCGTATTTCAAAAGCCCGTGAGCCGCTGAAGAGAAAGTGTTTGGAGAATCTAAAGCAGCTGGAAGCAGAATTAGGGTAAAAATAATAAGCTAAAAAGTCAAAAGGCAGAGGAAGGAGCTGGTAGTGAGAGAAGGACTGCCAGCTTCCAAACACAGCTCCCAAACCTGCCAGCCGGGGCTCACTCTTGAAGGTTCCAGATATCTTGGCAGATTTTGACACTCAGCTCTTCTCTGTCTGCTGCTCCTAATCTTCCTGCCACCTTCTTTCTCCTTGAAAACATTCAGTTTGGGTTTTCTTGATCCCATCCCAGTCCATGTCCAATGACCCTTTAGTTACAGGCAGGGCAGGATGATGAAAATCCCCAAACAAACGCTCAGACTACCTGGGCAGGTGAGTGAGGGGCTGCCTGGAACACTGGCCTGGAGAGTATATTTTCCTTTGTTTTTTGGAATCATTCATATTTTCAGCACCTTCAAAAACAAACAGGCGAATGCAAAAGTTAGGATTTTGAAATGGGAATACACTGATGTGAAAACAGAGAGAGATTTAGTTTCCTTTAATTCCTGGTGAATGGCCAGTGACAGTGGTAGTGGGAGACACTTCTGGACTGGTGTTGAGGACAAGTGAGTCCAAGCACAGTCCATTGCAGGGCTGTCCCACGGCCACTGTCCCCATCCCACCCCGGTCCTGGATGGCAGAGCAGGGCTGGGGGCAGCTCAGGGCTACACTGCACAGTGCATTGGGGAGCCCTGGACCCACAGCCAGCCCCTCCTGGCACGCCCTGCACTGCCCCAAGTGCTGCCAGAGCCCATAAAGCTGTTTATGCCCCTTGTGCTCCATCAATCATTTTTTCATACAGTTGGAAGATTAGAGCTCCTTATACCCTACCTCCAGTCCGGCTTGTCATAGGAGAACTCTGGGGAGAAATTCACAGAGATGTATTAAAGCCATCCAACACTTTCTCCATGGCAACTGGGACCGGTGCAAATCCCATCAACCCTGCCTGGAGCAGGACGAAGCCTCTGCAGCTCTTTGGGTCTCCCAGATAATGGCTGATACAGGGGAAACATCTTCATTAGCTGGAGACGCCTCCCAACCCTCACACACAATAACCTTTGATTAATGCCAGAGCACTTATCACTTATGAAATACATCCGTCTGAGGATCCCTGGCATCTTCCCAGCATGTCTGAGGGATCTTGCCTTCACAGGCAAAGCTCCAAGGGCTCGAGCAGGCAGGGAGGGGAAAGAAGTGATGTGAGTGGGCAGGGTGGGCTTGCAGGGATCGCTGACCTGCCTGGCAGAGTCCAGGTGAGAGCACGTTTATACAAACACACAATTAACACCACTGTGATTAGTTCTCAGAGCCTTGCTCTTTGCAGTGCCACCCTCAGGACGGCCAGCAGCCTCTGGATGAAGTGGGAGAGGGAGCTCCTGCTGCAAGGAGCAGATTTCAAGTCTTTCATACTAAAAGTTATGGCCACGGTGAGGGCTGGAAGGTCTTTAAAAATAGCTCGAGGTCTGCACGTGCACATTGCGAGATGGAGGGATGTCCTACATTCCCCAGCTCACTTAATCCCTCTGCCTCATGACAAAAGCCCTGCTCATCCTCCAGGCAGGTGACTCGGACGGGGTCCTACCTGTAACCCAGGGCTCCACCAGCCCCAGCAGTTGGGGGGTCGGGGGTCTCCTGCCATCCCTCAAGTGGGGCACGTTTGGGGCGCTGGGGGCAGGCAGGACTCCCTGGAGTGGCGAGACTGACATGCTGCCCCCTTGGTTGTGCTGCTCGTGCAAAGCTGTTGGGATGAGTGGGGCTTGGCAGATGCTGCCCAGCCCGAATCCCTGCTCTCCAAGGGAAAGCAGTGTTTGGACCACTGGAATATGAATCTGCAACGTTACTGCGGCTCAACCCACACCGAACTGTGCAAAAGCCGAACCCTTTGAAGTCTGCCATGTCCAATCCATTATTAATCGCTGTAAATCTGGTATAATCTCTCCAAGCATATTCTGCTCCCCACAAACAGGCTGGTGCCAACTTGCTCCAATAATTCCTGCATCAGGGCAACTATTGTGTTTGCTCTTCAGGCAGCATTTCCCAGCAGGAATATTTAAACAATAACAGTCTCTATTTGGTGCAGTTACTTTTGTTTTAGAAGACTACGGTCTAACGTGTAACAGATTTAGAGCTTATGGAAGGGCTGGGATTTATGGTACGCTTTCTTTCTGATGCATTTTGTATCTAATAATCCCTGTGAGGCATTAAATGTCTCAATGTGGGTTCCTCACTTCATGCCAAAGCCAGAAAACTATATTCTTCCTACCCAAAACTTTGGGCTGAATTCTGAAAGTTCTACTTAAAAGTAGCATTGGCAATAACATTGACCTTTGTGGACTAGGAATGACTGGCTGATGTCTCTAGAGAGCTGGGATGACCCGTGGAGAAAGGGAAGTGCACAAGGAGCACTGGGGATGCTCACAGGCAAGGCAAGAGATGGACCAGCTCCCCGTCAGCAAGAGTCATCAACAGCTAAAACACCCCAAAGTGAGAAAAAGCCAAAAATTCAACCCCAAAATAATCACTGACCAAAACGAGTCAAACACAAGGGCAACAAAACAGAGCCCCAGACTGTGCAGGGGAAGGTTTTACAGGTGAGATGCCAATGACCCCCCCAGTGCTGGCCCCAGGGTGGGCATTGCCCTCACCTGGGGATGCCCACGAGCCCGACCAGCCGTGAGGAGCAGCCGGGACACTGTCAGTGCCAGCAACGGCTTGTTTGGTCTCGCTGTCCAATGAGACCCAGCTCCCAAAGCCATTTAGTCTGGGCACAAGCACTGAGGCCCCGTGGCTGGGGCTGAGGCTCTCCAGGAGCCGAGCAGAGGGCGGCTGCAGCGAACTCGGCTTCCAGGCACTTGGTTCTCACTTGACTTTCTCTGCTGACAGGTCACTGCGGGCTAAACGCTCTCCAAGAGGAGCAGCAAATTCCTGCCTGTGCCAAGGGCTCCAGCCAGAAAATGCTTTTTTCCTCCCCTGACACTGCTCATTAATTTTGTTTGTTTTTCTTTTCTTTTTTTTTTTTTTTAAAAAAGCTTTTGCTGTGTCCCCCAGTTAAGATGGGATTTAAAAAAACCCACATAAAACAAGGAAAACTCAAGGCAGAGAGCATTCAGGTGAATCCCTCGAAGGTGCAGCAGGGACTGCTGAGACACCAAACCCCTTCTCAGTGACATTGTGGGCAGCCAGGCCACCATGTCATCACCGCCCTCCTCCTTGTGCCAGCTTTGTTCATGCCCTGTCTGCATTGATAAATCATCAATAAAGGTGTGCAGGGACCTCAAGTTGGATCAATTTATTTCCATATTTCTGTCACAGCTGCTGCAAGAGCTGCAGAACCAACCACAGAGTTTCCTACCAGAGAGGCGTGAATTACCCTGAAATGCCATAGGTAATAAGGCTGCACCCAGGAAGGTTTCTTTCCTCTTTTATTGCACTGGAAACACTCCAAGAAGGTGATGGGATGTGGGAATGTCACAGCAGAACCTTTCCAGCAGGATCAGAGGTGGTTTCCCCACTGATGTTCTGAGGATGGAGCTGAGGTGCCCAACCTCAGAGCTGCATTTTCCTCCCTCATCCCCCATCTCTGCTGCTCTGAGGCCAAAGCACTTGTCTAACCACTGAAAATCAGAATATTAATGTTCACCTCTCAGGAAGTAGTTGGATGTGCCACTTCCAATGAGGCAAGGTATTCATTTCAGTACTCGTAAGAGCCGTCTGAGGCAGTTTCCATCATGATCATGGAGCTGTCTGCTGGCAGCCAAGAGCAAAGAGAGTGTTGCTTTTTTTTTTTTTTTTCATTTACAAAAAGACAAATACACCTCACATTCCTGCTCTTGCCAAGCAGATTTTTAGCTGGAGTTCATCACTTCCCCCACCCCCCTACAGTTGGAGTCTCTCTCAGATCCTGTTTGGACCAGTGATTTTGGTAAATAACCTGCTGGGTGTATTGCCTCCAGCTCAGCATGTGCAGGACCACTGAGATCCCATTTCTAACTGCTCAGGTCAGGATGCCCTGCAGTGCAGCAATGACTAATTGTGTCTCCTGGTGCTCCCCTGCTCCTGGCCCCACTACCTGCTTGCTTGTTTGCTCCCTCAGCCAAACTGTAGGGTCTGGGGTCTGGGTGAGGCTGGCAAAAGGGCTGCAGACCCCATCGGGTGGGACATGGACCTCCAGACCCAGCTCTGCCAAGTGGGATATGACCCTCTGGGAGCAGGGGAGGCTCTTCATCCCGGGTGCTGCTCTGCAAGGGCACTCACCAGCCCTTTCCTGGCGCTTGACAAAACTTACGTGCAGAAGGAAATGAAGGCAAGGCTGGAGCAGGGGCTGCAGTAACGGCATGGATTGGCTGCAGTAACGAGCTTTTCCAAAAATATCCCTCCTCGGTCAGAGATACTCTATTTTTAGAGCTCTGGAGCATCGCACTGACAAAGCGGCGGGGTCAACGCTTACCTTTAAACTTCCAAAATGCCTTTGCCCTTGCACAAGCACCTTGGTGTTCCAGCCAGCTGTCAAGTGCACCAACAGACACCTCTGGTGAGCTCAGCCATGAGACCTGGCCACCACCTCCTCCAGAGAGTGGGAAGGGCAGCTCAGGCATGGCTGGACACTGTCCATCCCATGGATCACCACCACCTCTACCCCAAGCACTTGACACAGGTCTGTGAAAGAAATCTGTGATTTAAATCCCCCCGATTAGATCTCCAAGTGGAGAAATTGCTGTTCTCTGAATTTTTTTATCTGAGACAATACCTCAGGCCAAGCAGTGACTCCCTTGGTGTACGAATCCTTCCCTCTGCTCCAATAGATGAAGCAGAAGAGGGCAGGTCCATGAAATCCTCATGGTTTTGGTAACCACTCAACAACGATGGAAATAGGGAAGATGCCACTCAGAGCTGTAGGACTCCCTTGTTTGCACAGTGAGCCCAGCACAGAGGGTGCAAAATTAAAAATCCAACAGTTCTATTGTTAGGAATAAAACCCATCATTTGCATGTTAAAACACCTCATCATACAGCAGCAGTTTCCTTCTTTTTAACTTCCCTGATTTACCCAGTTCCCAGTGTGAATAATGCAATGGGACTCCTCAGCAGCCATACGAATGCAAAAATGTGATAGGACTCCTTTTTCCCCCTAAACCTACACATCTTCTGCAGGAAGCCTTGCCACTGAGATGTGGAATCCCTGCTGCCAACTCTTCTGCCAGCGGCTCTGAAAGAGCTTTTTAAAGGAGAAGACTGGGGAGGAGCTGCCAGCCCCAGCAATAAACCCTGTTTGCCCAAATCCCAGCACAGCCTCTACAGAGTCCCATTAATGAGACCTCACGTTGCTGCTTTAGGAAAGAGCGAAGTAACTCATGAGGGAAAAACCACGTCTGACATGTGGAAGCAGATTACATCAGATTTGAATAATCTAGGTGACACTTCAATTTAAATAGTCCTCACGTCTGAAGAGGAAAGAGATTTAAGTGTAAACTCATTGATTGGTGCCATGTGAGGGGTGCCTGTATTGCTGCCTCTGCAGTGAGTGGCAGCAGACCCAGCAGGGCGATGAATGCCTGCCTGGCCACGGTGCCTGGTGCCCAGCCCTCACTCCACAGCCACTTTGCTCACTGGTTCAGCCCATTCCAGACCCACTCCTGCCTTTTCCCAAACTGCAGGAGCAGCCAAGCCACTGTCCGGGTGGGCTGTGATGTCCTCGAGGGGCAGGTGCAAGGGGAGATGCTGGTGCTCTCCTTGGGACATGGTGTGCCCGGAATCCAGCCCATCATTGCTCACTCTGGGAGATGTTCCTGCCCCTCTTCTCTACCACTGATTCATTGCAGACTCGGAGGGAAACACAGGTTTCCCTGGGCTTGGAGACTTTGCTTTGTGATGAAAAGGAAGGCTTTTGAGTGCTGGAACAACACGGAGAGAAAGCAAGAGCATAGAAACACCGAGGGGCAGCTTGTCTTCTGCCTTTGCAGCCGAGTTCCATCACTGCACCCACCCACCCGTGTCCTGCTGATCCTGCTCCACGGCTGGGAGCCACCACCTTCCCACTGCTGTACCATGGAGGCTGGGGCTGGGCAGGGTTTTGCCGTGTGCAAAGGGATGCACATATATAATTCCATGGAATGTTTTGAGTGCCATGCCCACTAACCCACAAGGAAGTGATCCATGTGTAGGTGATGTTCACAAGCTGCTCACCGGCAGTAACGAGCCTCCTCTTGTTGGCATTTCCTAGAATTCAGTGCTTTTTACTTTTGTTATGTGCAAATCTTCCACCAAGATCGATGAAAACACCTCACTGGCTTCAACTCACACCTATTTACAGGTGTGTATCTAGATCCGGGCACAGGTCAGAGCAATGTGAAAAGCATTTCTGAAAGTGGCACCACACAGACATTGAGAGACCTGTTACCATTTCTGTCACCCCACAGTGACACGTCTAGGACACAGCAGGACCTGCCCTGAGCCCTCCCACACTTGACAGCTTGAAACACCTCACTCAGACAGCACACCGCAGCGCTTGGGATGTTTGGGAACTCCAGCAAAAGTGAGAAATTCCATTTGCAGGAGGTTCAGGGCTGGAGGGGCTGGCTGTGCTGCTCACCAGCACTGCTCCAGGAACAGGCGTTTTCTATCAATGCAAATTTTTCGCTTGCATTAGAAAATAAAATAATTTCCATTTATACATGTTTAATGAGAATTTCAAAAGCGTATAATGCAGCTAATGCTTCCAGGCTGTGTGCAGGCATCTGGAGCTGGAGATGAGGAGGTCTGCTGTGCTGCTGGATCCTGGCCCACAGCCGGCATCTCCCATCCCCTCCTGGAGCTTGGTCTCCCAAGCTCCTCATCATTTAAGATGTGAAAAGCACCTGGGTCCTTGGGCTACCCCTGCCCAGCTGCCCATGGCAGCAAACGGGTGGGTTGGCTGATGTACGAGATTGAAACTTGCTCATTAACAAGCTGTTAAATAATTAATAAGTTTATGTATAATGGCTTCTGTGTACATAATCTCACATTTTTCAGGAAACTATCATCGCTTTTCAGTTAGTTCCACTCGAAGAAACAAGGGCTCCTGCTTTCACTTGAACAGATGAATATTTATGTTGAGCTTGCTCCGTCTGGGAATGGGGAAAGCTGAATTATTCAGCTTCCCAGCATGTGAAACTTGGGTGGTGGGCACGGCACGTGTCGCTCCAGACCTCCTGTCCCAGACAATGTGACTCTGAAATGCCTGAAAGTTTGGCCAGAGAACCTGTTGATGTCCCATCCCTGGAAGTGTTCCAGGCCAGGTTGGATGGGGCTTGGAGCAACCTGATCTGGTGTATGGTGCCATCCCCATAAATGTGGTCTCTATGGGACCGGGAGTGCTTGTCCACTCCACCCTGGAGGAATGTCCTTCAGTGAAGCCCACCTGAGAAACCCCGACATCCATTACCCATAAGCTGCCAAAATGAACCACCAAGGGGATTGCAGGAGAGTGTTTGGGTACAAAGAGCCAGCAGACAGGAGGGTTTCAGAAAAGCTTTGCTCCCCCCAGAGTGGTGAAGGTGGCTGGCTCCTTCACAGGGTGCGGATCCGTGCCCTTGGAGTGATGTGACTTGGCTTGTCACAGCAGCCCTTGCTGAACAGAAACCTTTTGATCTCTAAATATTCCTCCTCTGTTTTTATGCCACCAATCAGTGGATTCCTGCTCCTTGGCTTCCATGGCGTGACAAGTCCTTCAGCAGCCTCAGCTTGCTGTGGAAACAAAATATTTTGACTTTGCTGTTTATTTCTTTTTTTTTAAAGTGTGCTCTGAGTGAATAACAAATATGTTTTGTGAAGCAGCTGGTGCTTCTTCCTGTAATGCACAAGGTAAGGGAGAAACAAACATATTTGCTTTCGCTCCATCTATTTATTCAACAATTGTAGCTGCCGTTTTAACGGCACAAAAATGTAATTACTGCACGTGTTCTCACCAGCCCTAATTAGTGACATGCTTAAGCATACACTTAGAGACATCGCTGTTCCATGGCAGTGTTCCTGTGGGCCCAGCCATGCCCTCCTGGGTCACCTTGTGCTGATCCAACGCTCGATGTTTGGGCACCTTGAAAACCGGGAATTAATTTTTATCCCAAGAAGTCCCAGACATCAAGAGTTGTGCCTTGCCCCAGAGCCCACGGCACGTGGGAGAACCCCAGAGGGATCCAGTGCAACAGGCAGGAACGGAGCTTTATGGAGAATCACGTCCCTCACTTGTTCATAATCGAGGCTTTGTTAATCCAGGAGACTTTTTTTATCTTTTCATCTTTTTTTCCCTTTGTAATGGCAGTAACAGTAGCTCAGTGAAAGCATCATTAACATAATTAAATGAGCAATTTGCTTATTAACAGATTGCAACCTTTTCAACAAGCTTTGCTGAGTTTTCCCCTTTGAGCACCAGCTCCTCCTGCTCAGGAAGGAAGGGCTTGTCTAAGGAGGGGGTTGAGCCTCGCAATCCCAACCCCTGCTCTGCTCCAGCTCAGTCCCCAAGGCTGAGACCACTGGCCAGTCCTGGGGCTGCCACTCCCAGCCCCACATCCCTGGGCAGGGCTCTGGGAACTCTGATGCCGAGCAGGGAGCTGAAGCAACAGGTAAACTGCTCTGTCATCTCACCCTTCAGGAAAAAGAGCCACGAGGCAGGATGGGAACAGCTCTGACATCACTGGATGGAGAATTAATAACCCCTGCGAGAGTTTGCCACAATTTTTCGCTGCATGTTCAGGACAAGCAGCTGCTGGTTGTGCCCAGGAGATGCAGCTCTGCTCCACAATCCATCCTGCATTGCCCTTTTCTGCCCTGAATGTAGACTGGTATTTTTTTTTATCCTTCAGTTTTCCCAGTGTGCCCCAAAGCAGGTGATACAGAGCCACGCGTGGCTGCTCTGCCCCATGCAGGGCAGATTGGTGCTTATGCTGGAGCCTGTGTGTGGCTCTCAACAACTTGTCCCGATGGGAGTCCACCACTGTTCTCACCAAAGAAAAGCACTTGGTGTTTCCCCGGGGTGGTTTTCTCTTCTGCAGTGCTCAGTTGCCTGGATATCTTACACTGCAGTATTAAAAAACATAGATAATTATTACTGTTCACCACTATAACAGTTTCAAGGATCAGCATCCCTACTTTTCGCAAGGAACACATCCCCAGGCAGTCGCCTTTGCATATAAGTGCACAAAAAAAAGTTCAAGTGAGAAAAAAACCCCAGCAGCAAGGCACATTTATAGGGATGAATTATTTGGAAAATTCTGAGCATCCAAATTCATCGCAGCAGATTTGAATTACAGAATTATAAGCAACAAGTTCATTTTGACCCTCCAGGCTAAAAAGTTATAATTAGCTCCGGCACCATAAAACTGGCTTTTAATTAAATCAGCCTTAGAATGGAGGGAGTTCTGCGAGGTCCCTCCCTCGCTTACATAAGGCAGAGGGCAGAGTGGCCGCCCTGGGGATGCTCCGAGCCCAGGGAACATCCTGCAGGAATTTCCAGAGAGGAAAGAGAGAAGTGGGGAATGGGGGAACTGGGGAACACACAGCCAGCCCTGGATCTCACACAGTCACGGCCTGAGGAGCCATCGCCGCCACGTGATCTGGAAGGATGGTTTGTGTGGGTGAGTTGAGCCGCCTTTCTGCATCCGTGGTGTCCTGGGTTGTGGTGGCAGCAGTTTGGGGACAGCCCCAACACCTGCGGCGTGCGGGGCGGTGCAGCCGCGGGGCATCGGTGCCACCCTGGTGGGACCCTGTCCCAACCCACGCTGGGAAGGGCTTGCTTGGAGGACATTGTTGGTAGTTTGAAGCCTCCAGAACAGCCGGGCAGTATGTCCCACTACCTGTAGCCGGGATTATAATGGGCTGAGTGTATTCCCAAAAAGCATATGCCGCGGTGCCAAGCACGGCGATGCCAGTCTCACAGTTGTCTCTTTCTTCACACTTTCAAAAGGCTGTAGGAAATGATGACATATGGCACCCCAGCGTATGGCGTTTTAATCGACACAGGTAAGGCCAGGGAAAAGGGAGTGGAGCAACATTCCCTGGGGAGGGCACCTGCCCTGATCCCACCGGGATGCTTTGGCTGCCTCCCTCCCTGTGGGTGCACTGCCAGTGCTGCCCCTGAGGCGTTGCAGGACATGCACTGGCGCTGCGTGATCAAATGAGGTAATTAACAGGCACCTCCTCATCAACACCTGTGTGGGGTAGACTTCAGCTGGCCTGAAGTCTCTGTGGAAGAGTTGGGCTATGCCAGGAACCTGCTGCACACGTCAGGGTGATATGCACAGAAGGAAAGCTGTAACACCTGGAACAGAAATCCGGGTTCTAAAGTGATGAGTAATGTTTACTGACATGTGTGGTTTGTGTGTCCAATTAGGAATTAGTTATGTATAGAAAAACCAATGGTCCTTGGACATGTGTCCAGACTCAGGTCTATAAGAATCGCAGCCTCTGATACTCTGATGCAATAAAGTTCCTGTCCTGTTTTTGGAACAATACGATGTCGTTTCTTTGACCTGCCTCTAACTTCACGACGACAAACACCAAAGCTGAACTTCTAGTTCTGAAAATATATAATTAAAGCACACTCTCGTAATTATAAAGTTCTCTTCCACTCAAGTGAAGGCGGAGGGCTGGTGGGTGCTGGAGTCAATCCAATTGTTTCCACTGGGTCTCTGTTCCTCTGATGTGTGGCACAGCCTGAGCATGGTGAGGAAGGGTGGGTGGTGGGGCTGAGGGCAGAGCTGGGGACTCGTCACTGAGACCCCCGTGGCAGAGGCTGTGCCAGTGCCCAAGACAGGCACCAAACAGGGTTGTGGGTGTGGAGGAGCTGAAGGCAGTGCTGCGGCCGGTGCCTTGGGAAGGATGAAATCCTCTGGTGCTGTCTCTGATGATGACTGAAGTTGTGAGCATTTTCAGGAATTACTGTTGGGATCAGGAAGGACAGGGAAGGGTGTCAGCACTAATACCTTGCATAGCTGGGAAAGCAAATGTTGCTATTTTCCCTTAATATCCAAAATTATCTGCAAATACCACTGCTGTCATGTTCTATAAATATTGGCTGTTCCCAAAGCCTACAGCTCAACAGCCCTCCCCAAGCCCACTCCTCCCTCCAGACTGTGCACTGAATCTCACTGTTCCCTTCCTATGGGCAACAAACAGCAGGAACAAAACGGCTGCGGGGATGGGAACACCCAACTCTTCCTGCCAGACCTGGAGATACCTGGACAAGCTCCGCACACAGGGAGGACATGAAGCACCACAGACCATGGGGATGCATTTGCCTCTGCAAAAGCACCCAGGGGGTGATGGTCACCCTGAAAATGCCGCTTGGATCAAAGGAAAAAGGCTTTTCATGCCAATGCTGTGCCAGCGAGAACTCACCATGACTGGGTGGCAGTGGGAGGGCACCGGAGCTGAGCCTGGAGCACCCACAGCAGCCAGCTGAGGGTGGGTGGGAAGAATCACTTCTGGAACCAACCCGTCTCTGTCCCCAAAACAGCCTGATGACCCAAGGGGAATGGCACAGGGGGGTCCGCAGATGCCCCCACATGAGCTGGGCTTTCCCCACCATGGCTTTGGGGACAACTGGAACAAGGCTCTGACCCATACTCACAGGTGCGAATCCAGGTCCTCACCCGTGTGGGAGGTTCAAACCACAACCCTGGGAAAGCCAACGGAGAAAATCTCAACTATGCCAACTTCTTTCTTTGCCCTTGTCCCTTCTCCAGGGGAACAATCGCTGCTGAGGATCTTTGCCAAAATTAGTTCCTGTAAGATCTGAGGGATCTTTCTGCTTTTGCACCAGGCAGTGGGAGTGAGCCCACAAATCCAGTTAGTCACAGTCACTGGATTACATCGGACCTTGTCCTTCTGCCTTTAATAACATGATTGTTTGCTGCATAAGGAGCTTTATGTAACTGGGAATCAGGGGTGATCTGCAGGACTGCACAGACTGGAGCTGCCAGCCCTCCATTCTCTCTGGGCTCGGGTGAACCTCCTGCCCATACCTGAAAAATAAATAACCTCCTTGCTTTGGCAGCTAAAGGTCTGGCTCTAACTCTCTGTGATAGTGCTCTCAGCATGGGATTTCAGTCTGATAATCCAGTTTAATGCATGGATCTGTATCAGGAGTTATGCAGGGATGGAGTTATCCCTGAGAAATGTTTCCCATTCTGTGCCTCTCCTTTGAGGACAACCCTCAGGCACAAGGGGAGATTTTTAGGCTCCCCTCTGGCACCAGGCAGGAGACCACTATGCCCCAAAACCATCCAGGCTGTTCAAGGATGACAAATCTGTTACCAGTTCCCTCATCTATGAAAGACAAGCACTCGGAGGCGAAGGCACTGGGCCTGAAGCATGCACTGTCCACAGCATGCGCAGCGGGCTTGCCCAGCACCATTAAATCTCTTTTTTATCACAACAGAGCAACCTCTGCATTCACCCTCCCATGCCCTCTGCATCCCTTTTTCCTCTGGATTTATGTCTTTTTAAGTGACTCTGCCAATCAGCTCCTGCACAGCCAAGGCTGCACACCTTGATGTGCAGATGGGGAACTGCTCCCAGCACCTGAACCACCCGCCTCACCAGGACTGGGCAAACAGAAAGCACCGGCACCAGAGAACCTTTCCATTTGTGCTTGGGAAGCCTTAATCCTCACACAGAGTTAATCTGTTTACCACCTTTTAGTTTACCTATCAAGCACCACAAAATTAATGGAGAGCTCTAGTGCTCTGCCATCGCCCAGCCTAACCCCTGGGGCCAGCTCGGCCAGCTGACAGCAGGGTGGCATTATCCACACAGTTAGGGAGAGGAAGGCAGGTGAAACTGCCAGAGCATCTCCCGTCTGAAGGCAGCTTGCATTGAAAATATCAGGGAAAACACAGGCTCGGCCTCATCCAGCTACAGGAGGAACTGTGGTCCCCCAAAGCCCGGGTGACTGAGCTGCTGCCCAGCATGGCTTCACACCTGCTCCAAAACCTCTCTGGTAGATCCAGCACTGGACACTCTGGACAGTCTTTGCATGCGTTGGCTTATCCTCTGGCCAAGACACAACTCTGAGTGTTCCAGCGAGGTACCTGTGGGTGGCACACTGGCTGGTCCCCAAACCCAGCAGGGTGAGATGTGGTGGCTCTGGAGCTGACACTCACTGGTGCCAGCACCTGATAGCGTGGCACGCCTTGGCAGTGCCATAACACCCTGAGCAGGACTTGCTGGATAAATAAATATTCCAGAGTCACTCCAGGTCATGCATTTTTCATGAGTTCGTTCTGCTATGGGGAACTGCACCCTTTAAGAAGATGGGATGCATCTGGAACAGAAACAATTTTGTAGTGAATAATTTGCTTGAAAAGCTGATTCTGAACATCTTGGTGAAGGAAATGCAGCTTGGCTCCCCAAAATGATCCTGCAGGGACCCTCCAGGGTGTCAGGATTGCCCCATGGCTCTGTCCAAAGGGGCTGCTCTCCTGGCTTCGAACAGCAGCAATTCATGGAGGAAAGTCACACAGAAATACACATTTCCTGCAGATTCCAGGAGTCTTTGGGGAAGGGCATGAGCCCTTTCCAGCCTGGGGGCTGGCTCAGGTGACCCACTCAGTGCTGCTGGAGCTGGATCCATGTGGATTTACAGAAGCAACTCTGGGATCGTGGTGAGACAGCTGGCACAATATTTATTATTGGGCTGAGTTTCTACCATGGATTCAGATATTGATGGAGTCTGTGCCTCCAAGCAAGGAGTGTTAATTAGCACCCGCAACAGAGAGCCAGCTTTTAATTAAACATAGCTTTGTGAGAAGGACCTGTTAGAGTCATTGAGAGTGATGCGTGCAGGAGGATTTTGGAGCAGGACTGAGTTTGGCAGGGCACAAGGCATCAGGACAGGGGTCCCACAGTGGGACAGGGTGGAGGTGGGGGAGCCTTGGGTTGGGCATCTCCATTACCAGGGCCAAGAAGGGCCTCGGGGCTCCCACTGCTGACACCCCAGTCTGTCCTGCCCACGCTGCCCCCTCCACCAAACACCAGCCCATTCCTGCCATCGCAAATAACCAAACAAGCTGCACGGAGAAGAGAATAATATTAATACGAAAAAGGCATTTATAGTTTTAATCAAGCTTTGGGGGGAAAAGACAGCTTAACACGGCACTTTACACAGTTGATAAAATGTTTGACATTTACGGGTGCCTGTAATGAATCTTGTCTCAATTTTCTCTTTTAAAATGCCACTCCAGATACTCTCTCTGTCTGTAGGGTTTAAAAAGCACTTATCCAACAAAGTGTTATCATGACGGAGAATAGAAAAGGGCAGCTTGGCAGAGCAGCACCAGCTCTGGGGCTTGCTGGCACCCAAGTGGGCACTCTGTGAGGTGGGCAGAGGAGAGGAGAACCTGGGTGACTCCATGGCCCCACTGCAGCCCAGCCCACCAAAACACTTCCATTTTCCCACTGGTCACAGCACAAAGAGCTCAGCCACAGAGCAGTGCTGAGCACCTGGGATAGGATACAGCAAACCCAAAGGCTCTGGAGGCAGAGGACACTGGAAGTTTACTTTGTCCCGAAAGAACAGACCTTGGCTGCTCGTGGTGCCCGCAGCAGGATGGCACGTGGGCTTTGGGTGTTATCAGGGAACAGCAGCTCTCCTGTGCAAACAGAGCTGCCGTTCCATGGGCGCTGATCCGAGGAGCGTTCCTGCTCCTCCTCTGGAAGGACACTGCAGAGGGAAGTATCAGCAGTGAACACAGGCAGCCGCTGGCCCGGGCTTCCCTTTGAACAGCCACTCCAATGTCCTTCGCTTCTCCCTTTCTTCTTCTCTTTTTTTTTTTTTTCAGAGGGAAGAAATGAATTATTCTATGAAAGTTAGTGCCTGTCTCAGGAGCCTGGTATAGAAAATTAGGTTTTAATAGCTTTGAGATTGAGGCTCTTTGGGTCAATAGGACAAGATTCAGACAGTGAAATCACAGGCCCATAAAGGGAAAAAAAGCAAATATTTTGTTAGTCATCAGAGAGTCACAGTCCAAATATAGCAGGCAGGAGCTTAAAATACCGCTGTGCTCGTCAGCTCCTGAAGTGTTTAGTCATAAGCTCCTTTTTTCTCTTGTTGTCTCTCTATGTATTAGCTTTGGGAATGGAGCATTTGGCTTTCTGTCCCTGGACGTGCCTGGGAATTCCTCAAGTAACTATTGGAATTGGAAAATTTGCCCTGAACCAAAAGCACTGGAAGTCCGTGAGGTGCTGCAAAGAGAGAAGCCACTAACTCAGCTGGCCCTTCAGATCACACAGAATGGAGAACTACCAAAGAAGTTCTGCCAACAAGAACTGGAATTATTTGACTCATTATTAAAGGGATGAATGGGTTATGATTATTCTTAATTTCCTATTCAGAGCTCATTACCACCCCTAAGAAGGGTAGGTGTGGAGCCCTTGAGATCCGGCAAGTTACTTTAAATATTCATAGAGCTGAGAGAAACTTGTCATGGTTTGGAGCTGTGATGGAGAAATGGACTAAATGGGCTGGGAAGCTTCTCCCCATGGCTGCTGCTCCCCAAGGGAGCATCCCAGCACAGCACTGCTGTACCAGTCACCTGGGGCTCAGCAGCCCCTGCTGGCAGTAGCACCAGAGCTAAAACACTATTAAGAGACCACCCACTGGAGAGCAGGTCAGCGTTTTATCCAGGTCACTCATTGCTTTGTGGCTCTTCCAGGTTTTAGCTGTGGTGAGGTGAGGCAGAGGAAGGCCATGGGACTGGGACCTGGTGCCTGGCAAGAGTCGTGCTCCTCTGGACACGGGTGATGGCACACGAAGCAGCATGAGCAGGGACTGGCCATGCATGCCCTGAAAATCGCCTACAGCACACACATCCCTAACACATGGAAATGTCACATTGCTTTAAGTATTGCGCCCAACTTCAGTCCTCCAATCAATGCCCGATTGCCTTCCAAGGATAATGCAGTGCATTATTTCTGTCTGACCACTCCAGCTCAGGGCACTCTAATTTCCCCCTCCCGTGCACTCGGAGGACAGCCGCTTCCCACGATGCCTCAGAGCAATGACAGAACAAGCTCATTCCTAATGCCTGGCAGAGCCAGACAAAATGTATTAAATGTATTAACTTTGGCACTTGCCGGGTCTCAGGAGGAGCTCCTGGTGCTGCTCGTCTGCTCTGCCTCCGCTCCCCTGGCTCCTTTGTGCTCTCCTCTTCTGCTTGGAAAATTCCTTGTCCCAGACTGCAGTTGGATGGAGGTCACTGACATTTGTCGGCAGCTCATCTGTGCCCCACTGGGAGCTGCCTGGGCCCACCCAGCAAGGCTGGCAGATGGCACTCAGCCCTTCTGTGCTGCAAAGCAGCTGAGCTGGGCCAGCAGCGCCCGGGATGGAAGATGCTCATTGCTCCCAAGGGCTCTGGTGACCCCAGAGCCAACTCACGAGCAGAGCAGGGAGCACGGGAATGCATCCAGGACAACACGGCCAACTGCTCTGTTGGCTCATGAACATCCAGATTTGTAATGTCCAGATGCTGAAAGCCTGGCTTGGGCTGGCTGTGGGCTGAGCCTCAAGGAAGGAGGCTCTGGGAGGAGCGAGGCAAGGGACAAGGCAAGAGGGAAAACGCCTTCTTGTCCTCATGCTGGGATGAACCAGCTGGCTGTTGTGCAGTGGAGCCAGCAGCAGGACAGCACCACCCAGGGATGCCCAGCAGGGAAATGCACCAGGGCTCCTCTGCCACCCGCCCAGGGTGGAACCAGGGCTAGCACTGACCATGGAGGGGCTGCCCATGGCAATCCCAGCCAGCTCCACGTGGGAAGCACTTCCCAGGGCTCGCTCCCCGGTCACACTCTGCCCAGGATGTGATTACGCTGTCAATAAAAGAAGCACTGGAAGATAACCCCCTGAATGGCATCGGCCATGTGGGCTGCTGCTGCCCAAATGGGAAAATTGCCCATTGTTCTTGACAAATAAATGCAAGGGAAAGCCTGTTCTGAGCAGGCAGCCTTTTCTGGGGACTGCCAAGGACTTCACAGGCATTGCCATGAATAACAGTTTATCTACAGAGTTTCATTCAAAATGAAGCCTCAGACACAGACTCAAATTATGGGAATGCTGTGAAAATGGCTTTATAAACTATTGCTTTTTCCTCTCTGAGCAGCAGCAAAGCACAGGCCAGACAAAAGCCAGCCAAGACTCTAAATGTCATAAATAAGTCAGCAGAGCTGATAAAAATAAAGAATGAAATATAATTCAGCCTTTCAGTGACAGATCCCATCTTAGCCATGATATAGGGTCTGTTGAGACTGTCATTGCTTCAGGAAATTAAAGAATGAGCCCATTAGTGAGGATATTTAAAGATGTTCATATTAAGATTATGACTTCCCAGACTCAGTCTGAGCAGTGAACTTGCACAATTCCAAAGTCATTTTTCACAGTCCTTTTTCAGTCCTGCTCTGAACGCCCAAAATGTGCCTCGTGGCACGAGGAGGGAGTGGGGTTTGTGGGTTACAGCACCCAGCTCAGCTTGTCCACTGCCATGCCAATGGGAATACCTGTCCAGAACCTCAAGAGATGGTGCATGTGAGGGGCACCTGGTGCTGGGAGAGGGACCTGTAACCACTGCCATGTGCCATCCCTTGGCACTGTCACTCCTTGCACACACGTGTGAGCATCTCCACTCTCCCTCAGCTCTTGGAGCCAGGAGCAGTGGCTGCCGTTTGCTTCCGCTCCTGCCTGGCAAAGCAAACACACATAACTTGGCAACAACGGAGCAAATCACATCATAAAAGTGGCTGATGGATGGAAAGGGCCACAGGGAAGAGGAGGAACGGGGAGCACCCGTGGCCTGAGATGGGACTCGTGGATGCCCATGCCCGGAGGGATGTCGGGTAGAAGAGAAAAGCAACAGTAAAGAAAGGTGAAGGTTCTAGCCCTGGTATGTTGAGAAACTGATGGATAATTGTAATTAGCTTTCAGAATTCTTAATTATAGAAGGGGTATAAATAATCACAAAGCGCAGCTTCACTAATGAGAGTCCTTGTGCTCAGAAACACAGGGATGCATTTGTTAGGGAGACTTTGAAAGCTCTGCTGTTAATTAGGTGTCTCGCAGCCAGCAGGGTTTCAGGAGAAGGAGAAACATGTATACATTTAAATCAGGCTTATTGTGAGAGGTACCCAACATCAATTATGGGATAGCAGGGTGCTAAAATGAACGCTATTTGTAATTAGGGAGTGGATCTGAAAGGCAGAGAAGAGCCTTTGCTTCCCCACAGGAGTCTGTCAGAGGTGTTTAACATTGGTCTGGACATGGGAGGAGATGTGACCTGCCTTCCTCATGCTGGAGAGCATCCCACAATGGTGACCTGCTCTCCATGTGCACTGGAGAGCATCCCACAGTGGTGACCTGCCTTCCTCACACTGGAGAGCATCCCACAGTGGTGACCTGCCTTTCTCACGCTGGAGAGCACCCCATGGTGATAACCATGCACTGCAGAACATCTCAAGGAATCCCTTGGTGGGCTGGCATGGATCAGAACTTCAGCCGGACATCACTGCTGGGGTTTGTGCAGCCCCGTGCCACTGCTTTTATTGGCAGAGAAAAAGAAGGGGAGGGGGAAGGCTTGATTAGTTTAATTAAGCATGTAGAAACAGATTGCATTTCCCCACCCACAAACCCCAACACGGCACCTGGGGAGCTGCTGGCCCTGCTCTGGCCCATACCCAAGACCGGAGGGCGGTCCAGCCTTCCTGTGTTTCCTCCTGGGTGCACAAAATAAAACAGCAGCTAAAGGCAGCGAGACAGGACGTTTATTCCTTTCTGAGGCCACCTGGTGTGTTTTCCTGCTGGTTATAAACAAGCAGAAAAGAAGATGACAAAGGCTGGGAGATGCTTTCTGAAGCTGTGCCTGTTTTTGGCTGCTCAGAGAGCAGCGGTGACTTCAGACCCTGAGGGCGATCTCCACCATCCTTCCTTCTTTTTTGGCTACAAATCTCAAGCTCTGCCACAGAAGTTTATGCAAGTAATTATGTTTAGCTGGTATTTGGCTAAATCTAATGAAGCAATGATAAACAGCTCAGCGTTTTCTTCCCTGATGACTAATGAATATTAATTTCGCTGTCAAAAAAGAACCTCTGCTCATTGCAAAAGATTAGATTCCCATGCTAAAACTTGGGGAGGCTGTAGGAGTTCACCAAAAAGGATGGAGTTTCAGGAAAGTCTGTGTCTGCTCCTGTATGGAGAGCAGCAGGCGGGGTTTTGGTGCCTTCAATTGCCATTTGCTCAACCTGTTCTTATTTTTTTGTCAGAAATCCATCTGAGCATGATCTGTGGGGACACACCAGGCTCTGCATGTCCCGTGGCATGGGCCACAGTGACCCCAGGATTTTCCCTCCAGCCTGCGGGTGCCTTTGGCAGGGAAAAGGCCCCCAAATTCTTCTACAAATTATTTTCATCATAGCATGTGGCTCCCTCTTTCTGACACCTTCTCTTTGTGTTTTTGATCGAAACAGCAAAGCCTGGCTCTGCAGGAAGATCCCAGCCCTTCACCTTCATGGGTGGGTGCGAATCTGCCACTTGATGGTCATTTCTAGCAGCGTGGGAATGTGGTGCTGCTGCCCCCACAGGAACCCTGGGACTGGAGCTGACTCTGCACTCCAGCATTCCATGGGATGCTCCTGCTGCTTGCTGCTGGCCAGCCTGGCAGCCCCACAGGCTTGGGGTGCTCCCCTCAGCTCCCCCGGGCTCCCTGCAGCCCCCCATGCTGCTCGGAGCCACGTCTGGGTGCCAGCATCGTGTTAAATAGTTTCTAACTTTAAGCAGCTCGTGGGCTGCAGTGGAACACAGCTCGCACATGATGCCAGGGGAGCAGTGTGGCTCCTCCTGGGGAGGGGGTGGCGTGAAAATGAGTCTGACTGGGTGGGCGAGGGGCAGCAAGACCCAGGTGGCCACCGTGGCCCCCAGCAGGACCCCTGCACGATGGTGTTTGCCAAGCCATCTCCTCCCAGCATGCTGCCAGCTGGCAGCCCTCCACGGAGGAGGGAATTGGATCATCTTCTTCCCAGCAGCTGCTCTCAACAGTCCAGTAGGATGTGTTGAGTTTCTTGACGTTGCTCTTAAGCATCAGCACCCTGTGCCCAAGGCTGTGCCAAGGGCTGGGGAAGCAGCCTGAGCTCAGTGGAGGCCAGGTCTGACCATCTCAAGGGGCACAGGGGGTCCAAGGCAGCTCCTCAGTGCCTGCATCCTCTCTGTAGACTTCTGGGCAAGGTACCAGGAAGCTCACACAGGAGCACACCCAAGCCAAGGCACTGTAAGGGGCTGGTGAAACAGCGTCAGGGTTTACATTGAAAACAGATGCTAAGCTTTGATTTTGGCAAAAGGAAGCATCTCCAGCATCTGCTTGAGAAGATGCCCGGGTTGGGGAGCGTGGGAGCTCCCAGAGCCCAGCAACTGCTTAACGGAGCTCACCTCTCCCGTTCATCCTTGTGCAGCTCAGTGACAACAGGAAAAGCACTGACGAGTTCACCCAGTGACTAGTTTAAAACACTTCAACGTGCTGAACAGTTTGCCTGTATTGTGGAACTTTGTTCTCTGCTATCCAAATTCCCAGCAGTGCTGCTGCTCACTGCGCTCTGCACTTCAAACCCGCTCGTCTCTCCAGGGCTGGGCTGGGAAGGGGATGTGAGCAGTGGCTGCTCTGCCACCGATGGGGACAACTGAGTATTCCTTAGAACAAGAGTGATGGAGAGAGGAGAGAGTATTCTTGCCTGTGCAAACACCATCTGAATTCAGATACAAATAAAATTATGGCAAATCTGCAGCACTGGAGATAAAAATGGTAATGAGTTTTAATAGTTCCCTTTGATTTCCACTTTTGAAATCGACTCTGGGAGGCTGATATTGTATCGGGAGATATTAGATCCCTAACATCGGGCAGCTGTACAGCTTCCAGGGGTGAGGGAGAGGGAATGGCACGCTGCTGCTCTGGAGCATCGTGCAAAGAGCTATGAGAGGCGCCCATTAGAGCAGCCATGCAATTAATCAAGCTATTGATTGTTAATATGCTTTTAATCAATAACCTGGGCAAAGACAGGAGCTGGATTGATATTGCAGGGGTGTGAAGTACCCATAAAATTGTCATCTGACAATCCAGGGAGGTGAGCTGCTCCTCCACTGCTGGTTAGCAGGACGGGTATGGAATCAGCCATGGAAAGGCAGGAGGTGATGCCAGGTTATTGATCCCCAGGTGTGTGTCCCTGCCTGTAGCACACACTCCCACCAGCACCAGCTCCCTTCACTGCAGGTCAGGGTTCCAGCTCACTGTGAATGTCCATGCACGCTCATCAATGTCGAAATCTGGGAGCGGGACCTGTTCCCTAAAACTGAACTCGTTCTGACACCCTTGATAATTAACAGCCTCTCTCCCCCTCATGCGAGCAGCCACAAGTCCAGACAGAACAACAGGGTTGGGAAGGAATTGCCCCTGCAGCCCTGCGAGTATGAAACACCTTAACCCAAATTTCACCAAGAGAGCCGTCACCTCTCTCTGGAGCCAGGTCACATCACGGCCATGAGCTGGCAAACCTCACTTGTGCTAAATGGAATCTTTCCTGCAGTGGGGCTGTGCCTGCCGGGAGCACAAGGCCGGTGCCCTGGGCTCTGGACGAGCCCTGTGTGCTCACAAGGAGTCATCTGGGTCAAATAGCAGGAGGAAAGCTCAAAACCTCTCTCTTTTTTCCCCTCTCTGAGAGCTCAAGGGCAAAATTTGAACATCAGAGGCAGGGACACATCTTCCTGGGCTGACTTGTGAACATCTTGTTGAGACATCCAGGATCAGGTCTGAGAATATTTTAGTGATGCAGAGAGTGATTCAGAGTCATCGGGGTTATCCCCCCTCGCTGAGGGTGCGATTGAAATGCTGGTGGCTGAACATCACCTGGGAAGAGCCGAGCAGTCACGCCAGCACACAGACTGTCATGTTCATATCCCAGGGTCTCCTCAGCCTCGCAGCAAGGCTGAGAGGAGCATCCATCATTTTCATACACGTGCCCTCTGCTGCAGCAGGGCTCCCTCTCTCAGCGCTGCTCCTGGATGCGACCCAGCTGCTCTGGGAGCCTGGTCCACAGCCCTTTCACGGGCTTCCCACACAGCAGGTCTGGCCAGGAGGGATGAGATGCTCGTGGGAAAGGCCAAGGATGTGCTGTGGCTCAGGAAAAGCTGATCCTTATGTTTATAACACCAGAAGTTGTAAGTGCAGGAGATTAATTTATGAAGCCCTGAAGTGACTCAGCCCAGGGGTCTGGGGACCACTGGATGTTTAGGATGGTCGGGGTCCCCCCAGCTCCCACCACGGGGTTCCTCTGCCACAGCAGCACCCCGGCTGTGCCACAGCAAGCTGCCTGCAGGAGCACTGGCTCTGAGCAGGAGCAGTTGCCCAAAGGAATCTCCCAGCACCTTTCCAGTGGGTTCTGTTTGCCTCCTGGCTGCCGGCTCGTGCAGATGAAACGGTGCCTTGTTTCTTCCCTCGGTGCTAACCAGCTGCCCAAAGACAAACTGGCCTCCCTTGGGGGGCACATTAGAAATGCTTAAGCAAATTAGCCATAAATAGAAAATGTAACATATGGGGCTGTAGATAATGTTTCATTATAAATTATCATATTCTCCAGGGAGATACGCCTCTTCCCTTCACACCAAAGACTCTAGGTTTCTTCTTCTGGGCAGATTTTGAGTTTCTTCTTCTTTTTCCTTTTTTTTTTTTCTTTTTGGTAACCGTTTCTGATAATGATGGGACTCAGTAGCTGATTTCCTTGGGTGCAGAAACTGGGATGTGTAGCTCACTTCTGTTGCAAATCCTCTCAAATTTAAAATTCCCTCATTATAAAAGAAAATTAGCAAATATAGTCCTTATGGAAGGCGCCTGAGCAAAGGCTCTGAAGATTAAACAGGGGTGTTTATGCATTGCAGAGCTGCACCAAGCAGAGCTCTGTGGCCGGCACTGCTGGTGCTGCAGGACCACAGACCCAGATCTTGGCCACATGGAAATCAGGCACTTTCCAGACCAAGAACATCCGGGAGTTATTCCTTCTGTACAGCAGATCTCTGAAATTACCTTCTCCTGCTCAGGCTAAATGGCTCAAGAGGAATCTGCTCAGTGCAGATGCATCTCCTTGGGAGCCCATTGATCATCCCAACACCATTCAGCCACTGGGGACACTGGTGGGCAGCACAAAGCTCCTCCCTCCTTGAGCAAGTTCGAGAAAACTGTGTTACTATTCATCCACCTACAAAGTCCTCGAGGGAACAGACTCCCCAGACAACCTGAAATTCATCTTTCACATCTTGAAAATTGACTGGTTTGATGCTTTGTTCTTATAATCTGATAGGTTCGTTCCTACACTGATCCAGAAACAAGCTCCCAGTGGCCACCAGGAAGGTCCCATCTTGCTCCGGGAAGGCATTTATTTTCTTGCTGAAGCCTCCCTGGGCTGACCTCCACCAAAGCCTCAATCTTCATACACGTGGCAGCAGAAAAGAGATTCTTTCCCCCAAAATGTTATTGCACATGTAAACACAGACTGTGTAGGCAGAAGCCACAGCATAGGAAGTAGTTTCTTCTCCACGGGTGCATCTGGATGTTGGTCTCCCAAAAAAACAGCAACTGAGCCCATTTGAAACCACTTCAAGTGAGATGATTGCAGATGCAGAGATTTACCTGGTGTAATTGCAGAAATCTTGGCACTTGCACCCTGGAGCTAATTGATGTCATCAAAGCACTGAACGAGTTCTGATTTTGGTAGTTACAGTCCCACCTGGTGCCTCTGCATTTCTGTAATAACCACAGGCTTGAGGGAAAGGAAATGTAGAAAGGAACATCTGTTGCAATGCAAATATTTAGGGGGATGGTGGCAGCTCCTACTGGAGATGTTTCCCTGCCTGGTTGCATGTGTAACACGTCCACTTCTTGGTTGTCAGTGTCTTCCTTGCTTGCCAGAGGGATGCAAGGCACTGGAGCTGGTAGGATCCAGAGAAGGGAGCAGCAGTGCTGGTGGGATGCGAAATGCTGGAGCATATGTGCTGGGGGGATCCTGTCCTTCCCAGGACCAAACTGAACCTGGCAGGGCGGGACGTGGCCGTGTACAGTGCTGGTGGGATGCTCTGCCGTGTTATCCCGTCCCTGGCGTGCTGCTTGTGTGCTGTCAGGGAGGATTTGCAGCAGCTCCCGGTGGCACCGAGGGGTTTAGTGGATATCCCGTTACACCAGGGACAGGCGACTTAACTGGGTCAGCTGGCTTTGTTCTGCAAAGGTTTAAAGCTCCACATCAACTGCCTCAGCAAGTCTCCTGCAAACGTCAAAACGGAAGGAAAAAAACCCCTTCAAATTTAGCTGGAGTTTCATTCTTGATGGAACCCGGGGTAGACGTGCCCTTCCCTTGGCACTGCCAAATGAAGAAGGGCTCTGGGTGCTGAGAGTCTGACCTTTGTCCCCACAGGGTGCTCACATGGCACTGGGGCTGAAGGGTACCCAGCAGCATCTGCCTCATCCCTCTGCGTTGCCATCATCGCTCCCAGAGGAAGACTATGATGGTAAGTCCCAGTTACCATCAGAAGACCCAAACACAGGACTGCCCCTCTCCAGGCTTTCACGCTGTACAGACCCTCACAAGGACCTTGGAGGGTGGTGACAGTGGTGGGGCCAGAGTCCCTGTTAAATTATCTTTTCACATGTGAGCCAGGAGCGGCGGCTGCTGCGGCTCACAAGGCTCAGAGGAACGTTCTTCCCAAGGAAATAGTGACCTTTCCCACAGAGCAATGGAGCATGAGGATGAGTGGAGCTGTGCCCTCCGCACCCGGCTGAGAGACGAGCATCCTGCAGATCAGCTCCGTCAGTTAAAATAAACAACAACTCCAACCATCCCTGCCAGTGCAGAGCTCTGGCTTATTGTTCCAGTCAAAAATAATTATTGCCCTGAGGCCTTGGAGATAAAGAAAGGGGAAAAGGAACAGCAAAGGCAGTGAGAGGGAAGATCTGGAGCAGCGATTCCCTCCCAAGCGCTGGGAGCTGATGTTGGATTCCTGCAGGCACAGGGAATGATGCGCTGCCAAGGACAGGAGTCGCAGCTTACCTGGGTGTTTGAGGCCCTCCTTTGCTCCTCACCAACTTGCCACTTTCATAGCCTTCAACTCGGACTTTTTTTCTTAAAAACAAACCCATGGCTCATTTTCCTACTGTGGCACAATGCGCTCCCGAGGAACAAGATGGACAAATCCAAAGGTGATCTTGAGCATGGGGCAGAATAAGCCAGCAAACCCTCCAGAGCCAAAAACGTTGGAGACCTAATCCTGGCGGGAACAAATGAGGGAGACAATACTCTCCAGACATCTCAGTTCTCCTCTGAAGGCTGTGACAGGCTCTGGGGTGGGTGGCGATGCTCCAGGAACACAGAATTTCAACCAGGCAGGAGAACGAGGTAAAATCTGCCTGCTCCGTGTGCTGGGGGTTAATTATTTATCTACTCCTAGCCAGCACCTCCATGCAAAGGCGCCACCTTTATGTTGAGGACACAGCAGGGAGGTGGCAGGGCCGTGGGTCCCCTCGAGCTGATGGTGATGGATGTCTCCAGCGGAAACGCCGCGCGCTTCCAGGAGCGGCGCGGGCGCGGCTCCCGCACGTCTGCGCAAAGCAAACACAGATTATGCCATTTCTTCAGGCCTTTCATTTCACACGTCATTTTTTCTATCTAAGTATAGGTTTACATGAGAGGTAATTACCATCCTTTCACAGCTCTTAGTGCAGAGCAAAATGAGACGGAGTATTACATTCGTAATCTAATCATAAATAAAAAGGGCCGTAATAACCCCCAATTAACACATTAAAGTATGTCGACGACTCATTTTACCACTCTAGTGTAAACAAGACCCCCTGGAACACCTCACATTGCTGAGGCAGCACCAGTGGGTCCCTCCTCTCCCTTCCAGAACCAAGTTATGCAACATCCTGAACACCAGCTTAGTTGGAGTCAGACATGGATTTTTCATGAGGATAAATTAATCATGGGCAATTCTGTTCCCTCTGCTGACACATCTGGTGCTGGACAGAGAGGCGAGGGCTGGAGTCTCCTCTTCCAGGCTGCCAGGGCAGCATTTCTGGCTCCCATTGGCAGTCTGTGGGGAAGAAAATGGAGATAAAGCAAAGGGGCAGCGTAAAGACAAAGGTCAAAAGTGGCCAGGAGCTCATTGCTGCTCTCAGAGTCAGGCACCAAACCCAGGGCTAGATGAAGAGCATCTTCTCCCAGGTCTCCAGGGTGGGCAACAGCCAAGGTGGGGGCTGGCAGGGTGACCCTCATCCTGGGGCCATGCCCTGTGGGTACGTGTTGATCACCCAACGGGAGGTACCAATTTTTCTGTCGCTTTCTGTAAACACATGGAAGGCAAATGGGCTCAGGCCTTCCCCAAAGCCGTGATTGCAATCCCCCAGGGAGGCTCATTTTCAAATGATCTTGTTAGACATTGTTAAGAATTGATATATTTGCATAGCATGAATGTTAAAACTCAGAAAGAACTCAAATGCCAATTAGAACGACGGTGTATCCCCCCCCCACCCCTCATTAATCAGTCATAAAAGAGCAGCTCCAGGTGTTTTTCCCTGACTAAACGCCGGCAGAACTGTATCACTATTAATCTTGATGACCCGAGTGCCATCACCATATGCAGATTTAGCAAAGTGATGGAAGACTGGGAATGACTCGAGACGTGAGGCTGTGGATCTCTCCCAGGCCTTGGGACCACGCTGGGATAATGGCACTGGGATAACCCCACTGGGATAACACAGGCTAAGGATGCAACAGCCAGGGATGCCACGGGGACAACAACGCTGGGATAATGGCACTGGGATAACCCCACTGGGATAACACAGGCTAAGAATGCAACAGCCAGGGATGCCACGGGGACAACAATGCTGGGATAATGGCACTGGGATAACCCCACTGGGATAACACAGGCTAAGAATGCAACAGCCAGGGATGCCACAGGGACAACAGCGCTGGGACAACCTTAAGCTCTGCATAAAATCAGCAGCAAAACATGGAATTTCACTTCAGAAAACAGTGAGGAAGTGATGAGTCAAGCAACGCTGGGCTGACAAACCATCATGCCGATGTTCAGAGGAAAGGAATATCACTCTCAGATGAGGGGGATGCCATTGGGAAAGTAAAAAGCACCACAAATCAAACAAAATGTGGGCACCACAGACAAGTGAATTCCATTATGGTAACAGAGAAAATACACGTACCTGGCACAGGACCTGCGCTGAGTTGCACACTTGACATCTCAGCACCCTGTGTTTGCTCCCTGGGTTTGCTGGGGCTGAGTCCCCTCTTCTTGACACCACCTGTTTTCCATGCTGGGTTTTGGATGGCACAGCCCACCATGGAGTCACTGGGGTTTCCCACCAGCTCAGCCTCGGTGGGCACTGGTTATGGAGTGAGGGGCCCTCCTGATGCTTTGGAGAGGAGTGGGGCACATGGGCAGCCCCTGTGCCAGCAGGGACAGAAGGTGCATCTCATCCTCGTGGCCATTCCAGCCTCCAGCCAGTCGGCAGAGCACTGCCAGGCTGCTCCGAGCCCTCCCAGGAGGAAATCCAGCAGCTTCGTGGTGATTAATTACCCAGTAATAGCTGCAGGTGCTGCACTCCCCCTGGACAGGACAGGGCAGAGGCACAGCCCTCACCTGGCCTCCCACCAGGGAATAATGCCTGCACGGGATCAGCTCTAATTAGCAGCACCCAATTATACATCCTGCGACAAATGGTGATGAAAAAGCAAAAGCCCCAAACTGAAAATACCTCCCCTGGGAGAAGCGTGGCCAGTGTTTAAGCTGATAAGACAGAGAGCAAGGAAGAAATGAAGCAACAAACTGTCCTTCCACTTAAAAGGTAGGGCTTCAGATATGCAGATTTTCAATAAGCTTTTGAAATTCTTTAATAAAAATACTGCTAAATATTAATTATGTTACTATTTATAAATCTATACATAATTAATAGAAATCATTAATGGAGCATGGATCAGTTAAGAACTGTCTTCTAAATATTTGAATAGCGAAACATAATTATGTTTTGATGTGAAAATGTCAGGAATACACTGAAGTGTGTTTCCATTATTGAAATCAGCAAAACTTGCTGAGCACTGACGCCCTGGGAAGGGGTTGTTTCACCTTGTTCCACTTCACCCGCAGAGCTCTTGTGCACTTTTTCTGCCTTGGGACAGTGAAAGCCAGAGAGAGCGAGAGCTGTTGACACAACACACTGTGGTTCATCACTATTTCAGGCTACAAACACCCTCATCCCCCTGCCATGGGGAGCAGAACCTCCTGACAGGACAGAGTGGGGACCGAGGCACAGCAGTGCCCAAGGACAGACCACACACGTCGTGGGAACCTCACAGAAATATCCAAAACACTTGGCTGCTTTGCATCCTTTTGGGGAGATTTCACGGGAAGGAGACGCCAGGCTGTTTGCTCTGAATTGTCATGACCTCTGCTGAGTTTGAAGTGAAAGTCGGGTGGGCAGGCACATGGCCAAGTGCTCCATGGAATCACCAAGGAAGGGCAGGAGAGCTGGAGGGAAGTGTTTTATGTGACCCCAGCCTTGGGCAGCTGCTGAGACCTGAAGCAGGGTTTCCTGGGCTCCCAAGCAGCATTTTTAGGGCTCTGGTCAAATGCTGCACCCACCACTCTGTGCCGCATCCCTGGGCACAGCTGCCTGCAGCACCTCCTTGGAGTCCATCTGCATCCCTGCTCCACAGGTTTGGGAGGGCTCTGCACTAAAAGCAACACGAATCACACATTTTCCTTTCCAGGAGAACGCAGTACTAGCTTTTGCACTTAGTCAAAAGGCTTTTCCACCTTAAAAGTGAGATTTGCTGCAAGGGAATAATGAATCCCAAGTAAGTCTCATTTCCAAATAGTCTTTTATGCCCGCTTGCTCTGTCCTGAAAAACTCCTGCTTGGTTCCACTCCCTGCTTTTGTGTTTGCTGATGAATAGGATCCTGGAGTGATGGCTGTGCCGGAGGGCAAGCCCTGGGCCAAGCTCTCTGGCCCAGCTTTGGCACACAGTGGGGCAAAGCTGGCCAAGGAGTTGGATGCTGCCACTGCTGACAGCAAGAACACTGGGACCTCCTAGCAGGGAAAAGGCATCTGTGAAATTCAGATCCGCCTGAAGCCTGAGCATTTGGAGTGAGTAATGCTGGCTCCATCAGGCATTGGCTCCGTCGTGGTGTTGGTGTCTCCACCCCATGCCTGCTCCTCACCCCTGCCCCTCCAAGCTGGTGGTTTGGCTCTGTGGGGATTCCCACACCAGCACAGCAGCTGGAGCCACCCTTGCCATGGGGCAAGGACAGAGCCATGGGAGCCAAATGTCACTCCCACAGAACCAGGAGCTCATCCGTGAGCGTTCTGGAACCTCAGTGTTACACAACAACCCAATCAACCCAGCGCTGAGAGAAGGTGGTGTAAACCATAAGGAATTTAGTAGAGCGTGTGAAAGATTTTGCAAACTCATAAATTTTCGCCTAACATGATCATTATGCAGATCTGGGCACAGGGCTGGGCCTGCTCCACCATCACTCACCCTGACAAATGAAACTTTCCCAAAGTTTTGCACATTAAGGAGAGGTTTGCAGTTTGGTTTCCCAGTTTGTTTGTTTTTAAGTGTGCAACATGAGTGATTATGTCTCAAACCGAATGCTTCAAAGGCCTTCTAACTTTCTGGAAGATACATGGCACAGCTTCCCTATGCTTTTTGAAGAGGAAAGTGCATTTATTTATTGCACTTTAAGGGAGAGATAGCATCTCACAGCCAATTCCCTAAACCAGCTCTGCTGTCCCAAGGAACTTATCAAGGGTTGCTCTGCTCAGCTAATACATTACCATATAGAAGGGGAACAAATGACCTTAAAATTTGGACATCTGTCTCTGATGTGTTTCTCCGTGGTTTTCAGAAAGAAGGAACAGAAACAGACCTCCCCCAGGCCTGTGTAGAAAACAGGAGCTATTCTGGCTGCCCTGCTGCTCCTGCCAAGAATCTTTGGCTGCAGCAAAGCCTGAGCATCTCTGTGTCAGCCCAGGGAGAGATGACCTCTGCTAGGGCCTGGCCCAAAGGCACGTTTTTCTCATGATTTTATAACCTCAGGACTTGCCCCATCCCTGGGCTCTGTCCTGTGGGAAGCTCTGGGATGTGGTCATGGCACCAGGTGGGAGGCCAGAGATGGCTCCCAGGTCCCCTGTGCTCACACCCAGCTCTCCTGAGACCCCTGTGATGGACTGAAATGTTATTAATATCTTAAACATTGTCTAAATCACAGGAAGACTTTTTGCCAAGCTGCAAAGAAGCAACTGCCTGTCTGGGACCACTAAAGCACCACCCCCTCCCAAATATACCTCCTGACTGGAAATTGGACTGTGACCAGAGCCTGAGATAAGACTGTTGGCCAGTTATCTCAGGTCTGAGGAGAAGTAAACAAGGCTCAGGGAAGAAGAATGTATCTGAATTAAGAATCAGCCCTAGCTGGCCTCTGTGGGTGGAGGTGGAGAAGGGTTTTGGGTCTGTGATGGGGAAATGTCTGCACACAAAACAGAAGGAGCAAACCCTTCCTTCAGGAAGGCCACATACACACGGGACATTCATGTGAGATGCTGCTGAGAAGGGGTGATAAACCATCAAAGACCCCCAAAGCACCTCCTGACTTATTCCTGAGGCCTTCCACCATCAGAGGACTGCACTTGATCCAAGTGATGCAACAAATCCAGAGTCTGTGGCAACAGACTGCAAAGTTTCCCTCCCCAGGTGGGGTGCCTGGGTCTCTCCTGAACGTGTGTTAATCCATTGGACTCCACGCTTTGCAGGACCCTTCCCACCAAGAAGACCAGAAGACGACCCACAGGATGCTGATGGGTTCCACAGAGTGGTTACACATTTTCTATTTAATCTTTCTCTGTCACTCTCCTTTTTTCCCCTGCCCCTCTTTTTCCCATTTCTATCTCTCTCTCTGTGTCTCACATTTACTGTTAAATACAATCCATACTATTGACTTTGGCGTATGGTCTCATTTGCACCTTAATTCAGGCAGAGGCATTTCTACTAATTTCAATAACGGGATCATAACAGCCCCGTGGCAAACATCCCTGGGTTCCTGCAGGCACTCCTCTCTTGGCAGGGGTGCTGAGCCCGAGCAATGCCCCAAGCTGCTGCCACCTGAAGGCAGAGGAGATGAACCCTGAGGCAGCACAAGGAGCCGTGCCCAGCTTGTCCCTCTGGCCACAGGCTAAACCTCTGCCCAGTGCCACCCCCGAGGCACGGCCTGAGGTGAGCTGGCACACTCTGTGCCACAGCCTGCCTTATTGCTGGCAGCAGCAAGAACCCCTCTGTCCTTCTGATCCCTCTCCACTCTTCCCCTCAACATTGCAGGCGATTAAAAATGGACAACAAACGAGCAGCCAGCATTTGTGCTTGAGATGTATTAAAAAAGGTTAAAGCAAAACAGATCAAAATGTCCTTTATTCTACAGCCTTTTCCCCAAAGTAACACGTTAGCCCTAAGGTTAAAATCAATGTTCAAAGCCTGTACCAATTTTCAGAGAGATAAATGCCATGTTTAACACTTTGCGTCCTCGGTGTGCGTGAGGCACTACCAGTGGTTCCCAGTTAATGCTTTGCACTGGTGATGTGGCCCCGTAGTCTGAGGAGAGAAAGAGCTAAGCCAGGCACCTGAGAGAGGACTTACTTCACTGTGGTTCTCACTGATGCCTTTAGAGGTTGTAAGCACGCTGGGTTTGTCACCCACTTCTCCCCGGGACGGATGCAGAGGTGTGCCTGGGAATTGGGCTTCCACACCAAATCAAGACAGCATCTTGCCAAGGATGTGCCAAGTATGCACTGCCTGATCCCCACGTCCCACTGGAGGAGCTGCCCTGGGACCAGCACAGTGCTGGGGCAGCGCTGAAACTCAGCATGTAGAAGTTTTGATGACCTTCTCATGCCTTTACGCTCAGCCAAACAGGCAGCACGTCCCTCAGACTTGTAAGGAAAAGATTGGGTTTGTCTGCAGGAGCCTTTCAGAGTTTGCCAAAGGTCAGTGGGGGATGTGAGGCTCGCCGTGGAACCACAGTGGCTTGTTCAATTCACAAACATTATTCAGTTGGGTGCAACCAGGGACTCATTTGACATCTCCTGCGTGTAGCCCTGCCCACTCACACCAGGAGCCAAGGCTGGATCGCAGCATCAGTGCTGGCTCTGAGCTGGTGGGTCATGATCCCCCAGCAGAAGATGAGAGATGCCAACAAGGCTTCTCCTTAGCCCACAACAGTTCAATGACTCATTGCCTGGATGTCTCCTCAGAAAGAAGACAAGGGGCATAGGTTCTCACTGCTTCTTCCTACGCAAAAGCCAGGGCTCTAATTCCTAAGTTTTCAGACCTTTCCCTGTTTACAGCAGCCTGAAGTGCCAGTGGAGGGCAGGGAGCAGAGCCCAGGTTCAGGTGCCTTGCTGAGCCTCCCTCTCCACGTGGGTCCTGGCAGTGATCCCTGTCTCCCGTCCTGGCCGAGCTGCTGCTCCTCCAGCACGCACCAGCTTCTTCCAGCAGGAACACGTGGCTGATCAAACCTGAAGCAATAAACTATTCCCTCAGCCCACAAACACCTTTCCTGCTCAGCCAAGCGTTTTCTGAGCTAAAAGGGCTTTTTTCTTTCTTGATGGATCCCAAGGACGATAATTGTATTTGCCATGATAAAAAGTTAAATTGCATAAAATTAATATTGATCCAAATTAAACCATTTGTCTCCTTTCCCTGTTTGGAGCCACAAACACAATTATTGCTTCGGTTATTACAAACCAAATATGATCACAAGTTCAAATTGCAGCTTGTTTTCTGCTCTTTGCTCCCCCTCCCCAACTCCCTTCTCTTGCAGGGGAGAAGGCAGCACCTGAGCTGGTACCTCTTGCATCTTCCCAAGCTCTGGGATGACTCTCCAGCCCTGGCCAGGCTGTGGCTCCTGCTCCAGCCTTGGACTGAGGTTCCCTTGTTGGAGGGTCCATGGTGAACAAGGAAAGGAGGAAACACCCCAGCCAGAGACTTCAGAGCTGGTTGCCTCCTGCTTTCTCTTCCCCTCCACCACCTTCTCATGGTGATAATTGGAAAGGAAGGAAGGAGCTATAAATACCTCTGGAAATTAAAAGGAGCGTGTATAGTCTTGGCAGAGAGGGAGAATATCCGGAGGGTCCCGACTCCTCTCCCTTACACCTATTGGCAAGTGTTTACTTTGAAATTTTTCATATTTCTCCTCTGGGAGTACAGGCAAAACAAGTATTTGACGGCCCAGGAAAACTGCGGTTTCTATGGAGAAAGGGATGAAAATCTGTTTCAGAGTAAAGCAGGCTGTGGCACAGGAAAGCTGGGTCTTAAAAACGAGTGAGTCTCAGCAGTGGGATGCGGGAAAAGATGTCCCCACTGCTTGCAGCGAGCCTCAGAGCAGGTTTACAGCAACCAAACCACTCCCAGAGCTGGTGAATGGAGTCAAATCCTGAATGTCCACGTCTGCCTCTGTACGACCCCACAATTCCCAGCACCCCCCAGAATCCCCGTGGCACTGCCCAGAAAAACCCAGCTGGTTTCCATCCACATCCCCAGGAGCAGCTCCAGGCAGCAACTTCCACATCAAAACCTTCTCTCCACAGGCCAGGGAGAGGCTCCAGGGCATCACTGGGGCTTGCCTGGGGCACAGGGGGAGGCAGAAGGAAACCCAGGCTTGCCTGGATAGGAAACACGTGTTTGCCCCACACCTGGGCTTGTTCCAAAGTGAGTCCCTGCATGCAAGGCTGCTTGCCAGGCCCAGACCCCAGCCTGGGAAGCAGGAGAAGTTCATGGCACTGGAGAGGTTTCAAACCAAACTGGCTCAGGGAAGCAGGGCTGGTCCCACAGAGCCATTCCAAACAAGTTCCAGTGCCAAACAGGTTTATTCTGCAAACTTCCCAGCTGCAGAGGCAGGGCAGAGTCACTGAAATTGCTCTCGCTGGGCAGGGTTGGGGCTGAGCTGCCACGTAAAAATCCAAGAAGACGTTCCAGTTGAGCAGCTGGGGCCAAGATCTGCCTGAACTCAGCCCAGGGAAAGGTGATTGTGCATTCAGCTCAAACCTGGCTTGTTTTCCCCCCACGTTCAGCTGAGCTTTATGGTGCTTAAATTAAAGTGCTGTTCCGTGCGGGGGAAACTCGTAAAACAACATGATCCATATTTATTATCTCTTGATGATTCCAAGTGAAATCTTCCCATTTTGTGAGATTAAGGGAAGGGAGACAAGGCTGGTGGTGCTGCTGCTGGCTCTGCCAGTGGATCGCGCACGGATCTGCAGCCTGCTGCTCTCACCACTCTGCTCTGCCGTCTGTGCAAGGAAGAGGCTGCAGGAGACACTGCCCTTGCCAACATTTGCCTCCTGCTCCTGCCCCTGATCTCCTGCTCTTTCCCCTCCAGGAAAACACAATTCAGCACCTCACAACGCCTTGGAGAAAGCGTTTTGAGCCATTAGGTAGCCTAATCTGTCCTTTTCCCTGGGAATCCATCACGAGCAGCTCTCCCAGCCCTCCCCGTACCTTGCAGCCACTCTCCAGCCGAGCTCTGCTCCTGCCTATTCTCCGATGCCTTGTTGTCCTCCAAAGTGAACACGAATTGCTGCCGGCTCAAATTAGCGTCTTTCCACACTCAGCCAGCTGAGCTGCTGAAGGAGAAGAAGGAGTTGGGTTCTTCCAGCCTTTAGAGTTTGTTCAACTTCTGTTACGCACCGTGCAATTCCCAAGTGGGTGAGAAAGAGTTTGGAAACTGGGCGTCTCCATCTCCTCTTAGTTGGGAACCAGGTTCTTCCTGGAGAAGCCACGGAACAAACCTCTAGCACAATGGTCCCAGGCAAGGCTCTGAGGAGATGCAATTTTACACACGGGACAGAGAGGAAGCATCAGCTGCTGCAGTGAGCCAAAGGTACTGAGCGTGGGGTTTCAACAGGAGATGCTGAGGACGGTTATAAAACTGCAAAGCAACCAACCAAAGCAATCTACAATAACCAACTGGCCCCACAAACACCTCAGGGATCAGCAGCCGGCCACAGTAGCAGTCCCTGTGGAACACCTTGGAAGTGTTTTGTGCAGGAGCTGAGGAAGAGGGGAATCCCTACCCCCTTTCTTTGGAAGCACAAATAACTCCAGCAACTGGATGAGGAAAACCTTTCATCAGGGGCATTGTTTGTGTGATTGGGTATGGTCGATTGGCCAAGCTTGGTGTTTGACTGCCACACATTATATTCCTTTGGAATGGCACTTGACTGGCAACAAAACCAACCGGAGCCAGAAAAAATAATCCCAGCTCAGTCCAGGTACTTTTGCCTGGTTATTTCCGATTGTCCTCACAGTCTGCCTGCAAGCCTTGTGAAGGAGGATAAGCTTTTTATTGACCAGATAGCTGTGGCTGTAATCTCTCTGGAAATGCACATTAAAGGAATTTTAAAATCGAGATTATCTCTGTGAGTAGTCCTTAATGACTCCTTCACAGCTGTTACAATGCTTATGTAAATATTTCCAGGGAATATTTAAGACTCTATTAAAGAGAAATTTACTGTGCTGTCCATAAAACATCGAATCTCTCCATAAATCCCACTGCACAGATTGGCTCTTTGGAACACAGCCTCAGCCTCCCTGCTCAGATCAGCATTGGGGTCCTCCCCTCTGCAATCCTTAGGTGGTTGTGGATAGGATGCTGGTGGCATCCTCAAAAAGACAAGGCTCTGGAAGAGACCTGCACCCCAACTCCAGCAACTGTAGAACCAAATTGTAAGAATAATGTCCAAGTAGGGGAAAAAAAGTTAAACTAGAAAGATGTAACCAAATGTGATTGAATTCAGTATAAATTAATATTCCAGGCTGGGAGCAATACACGTGTATATATGCACAACTGCCATCAGCTCTCTTGTTCCGAAGCTGGAGGAGCATGAAAACAAACACATCTGCTCACCAAGCTCAAACCTGCCAGAAGTAGCAGAGACATGAGAAGAGGCTTTGGCATTTCTCTGGGCTCACGAAGAGAAAGCCAAATGAATTCAGATTCATCTGCACTTGAAAAGCCACTCCTCTGCAGGACTGGAGCAGCAGATGGACAGAGAACAGGAGCACCACGATCTTCCAGAGCATCTCCCACCACCCAGCATCGCAGTGTCCCGGGCAGGAGCAGGAACTGAGCCTGGAGCCGACGTACAGAAATGCCACCTTTCCCACTAACACTCTGAAAGATCATTAAAATAACCTGAACAAGAAACAGCACGAGATGAGCTTCTCTAAACCAAGCAGACCTTTTCTTTCCCCTACCCACTACCAAGTCTGAGTCTGCCCACACACACCTGCCCTGCAGGCAGCAGCATCTCCCAGCCTCAACCCATGGCCACACACACCTGAGAGAACTTAGAGACCAGGAATCAAAGATCACAACTAGCAGAACATTTTTTTTTTTAAGAATTATTGTTATTGAACATTTACAAGCAAATATAGCATCAGGATCCTAGGAAGATTTAATGGAAAAAAAATTAATTTTCCTAAACTAATGAAGTACTTGAGCTCCAGGGCAACAACTGCTAATGGTGCTTCTATCTCAGCTGAAGAGGCAAAAAAATTGTGGTTAATAGTAATTTTATATATAAATTTGAGGAGCTTTCCCATAAATCATGAAGTCAGATAAGGACTGCGCATAATAACATGTCAGATTACATAAACAAAACTGATTTCAAAGACTTTAAAAAACACTTTTATTCCATTTGCAAGGCTGCATGGTTGTGAGGAGACTTCACACCTGCATGAGCCACCAGTCACTTAACTCTTCACCTCCAGTAACTTTCCTGTATAATGGCACCAAACACGGTCATCCCACCGGCGTTAAAGAAGAATTTAAATTGCATGAATTTTTCCAGGGAGGGTTCCTGGCAGGTTTGCTCAAGAAGAGCTGCCTCCCATGCATGGTGGGAGCAGGGCTGATGGGCACATGTGAGGAGCCAGAGGGGACCCACAGTGGCAGTGGCCCAGCCAGGTGCCAGGAGATGACCCAGGAGATGATGGGGTTGAATGTGACCAAGACCTCAACTGATGGCTCGAGGCAGCCCACCTCTGGGTGCCAATGGGAACTGGGGCTCCTGGGAGAGCCTGAAGCTGTTCCCTTCTCCAGAACGAGCAGAGGAAGTGAACGCCTCCATCCTGAATACCTTGCCCCTTTCAGTGCTTTATAAACTTTTTATCCAACTGTAAAATTTCTAATTATCTGAGGTAACTAACCAATGTTGCATGAACTCAAACAGAGACTATTACAGTCAAATACATAATTAAAAATTTCTGCTGTGCTTGTTCCTTCTGCTGGTTATGTAAGTTACTCTGTGGGTGCAGCACTGCAGACGGGACCCCACTTTGGTGATCCTGATTGTGGTAAATGCCAGGATCTGGAGGAATGAGCTGAACCCTGCCCTTGTCCCCATTGCAGCAGCACCCGGCCCTCCCAGCCATCATTCGCAGTTTCCCCAGTCAGCATTCCTTGTTCTCTCCATCTGCACTTACTTTGGAGAGCCCTAAGCACTGCCAGAGTGGGAGCCCTGGGGTGCAGCCCAGGAGCAGGGTCAATGGGCAGAGACAGTGCCACGATTAGAGCAAAGCACATCTTCAGCTTGCTCCTCCTCAGAATCCACCCTGGGAAACATTCTCCTGTGAGGAACCAGCAGCAGCTGGAGATCAACAGATTGGAAAGCCACAAAGACAAGAGAGACCACAGCAGGGAGAAGCCAACGCTCCCATCTCCCCTGGGCTGCGTGTGCCCTGGCTGCTGGGACCACGGTGTTTGCATCCCACCGACTGTCAGGAAACTTCTGCAGCTCCTCAAACCATGCCAGAAAGCCCCATATTCCTCTTAATGACTCACCTGCCTCCACACTGCATCAGACATCAAGTGGGTCTCATAGCAACTGCCAGATTAGCACATCTCCCTAAGCCAGGCTTATCTTCATGAGCGGGAGGGCTGGAAGGGAAGGTGTGCGATGCCAGCTGGGAAACAGAAGCAATTCCCTCAGATGCCACGTACCCGTCAGGGATGAGCTGCCACCGGGCTCCCAGGAAAGACGAGCAAGGGCTGAGCCACAGACAGCACCGGCTCTCAAATAATCTCTCCCCCAGGCCAATCAAGCCCGGGAGGCTTCTGTCCCACAGGCAGCTGCCTTCCTACACATCTGCCTGTGAAAGGGACTGATTTTCAGAGCTCCGCTTTGGCTGAGCCAGGTGCAGCTGTAGCTGTGTTTGGCTGCTACAGCTGGTTTTCCAGGCAGGGACTGTCTTGCACCCTGAACCAAGTGGTGTGTCAGGTCCCAGCAGCCATGGAAAGCCTTTCCTAGCAAGTGCAGCAGACAGGTTCTTGTCCATCCCGCTGCAGGTTTCACCTCACTACACACAGTTGCTCCATCCAGTTCCTGTGGCAACACTCAGCCTCTTGCACAGCCATGTGTGTTATGTTCACAATTCCCTTGGCTTTCCACAGCTCATGTGAGCAGAGGGAGGGTCTGCAGCAGCTTTCTGTGCTCATGTCCAAGCTCCAGGTGTGCTTGCATTTGATGTGGGAGTGCTGGCAGTGGGTGGCAGCCCCGTTAGACTGCACGAAGGGATTTAGAATCACAGACTGGTTTGATCTGGGAAGGATCTTAAAGCTCATCTCCTTCCAGTCCCCTGACATGGGCAGGGACACCTTCCACTAGACCCAGGGGCACCTTCCACTAGACCCAGGGGCACCTTCCACTAGACCCAGGGGCACCTTCCACTAGACCCAGGGGCACCTTCCACTAGACCCAGGGACACCTTCCACTAGACCCAGGGGCACCTTCCACTAGACCCAGGGACACCTTCCACTAGACCAGGATGCTCCTTTTACTCGGAGGCTGCTGCTGGAACAGCCCCGGCGCGGGGAGGCTGTGCCGGCTGGCTGGAGGTGCGGTGGGAGAGGGAGGCCAGCCACGATAAGCGCTCCTGGCAGCGAACGCGAGAGGGGACAAGCGCATCCAGCTCCACCCCAAATCCATTTTAGATCAAAGGCGTCTGACTCTGCCTAATTTGAAAAGAGCCCGCCCGCCTCCGCAGCCCAGCGGCTCGGCTTCCCAGGCAGAGCCCTAATCCCGCTGCCACGGCGGTGCCGAGTGCGATGCCTGCCCAAGGGTACCACCAGTCCCGGGCCCCTTGGCAGAACCATGGCAAGAGGGGCCAAGTCCAGCGAGCCCCGGGCGGCTCAGACAGTTCCGCGGCTCTTTTGGAAAGGGCAGCAGAATTCCTCTCCTTCGGGTCTGGCTGTTATTGCTTTGCCCGAACATCTCCAGCCTCTCCTTCATCTCGGGTTATATCCTGCTATCCATAGCGCTGATCAGTGATGCTGGGGAGCACAGCAGGACCTTGCGATCCCGGGGCAGCCTTGCCCGTCACGCCACCGCTCCAGGGATTTTGCTCGCCGGGCTGCTGGATACAGAGACATCTCATATTGGGAGCGTTTTCCAGCTCGTCACAACAGATTATCAGAGGGTGCTTTAAACCCCGGGGCCATTATCTGTGTCTAATTTTCCGTTCCAGCCCCTAACATTTCAATTTCCCCCTTCACTGATCTCCGGCTTTAATGGCTCTTCCAAACTTTCCTTAAGTTGAGAAGTGCCCGTTTGGTACCCTTCCTGCTACATCCTACCGATGCCTCCTCTCCTTTCTTTCTCCTACCCCTTTCCCTTTTCTCATCCTTTTCTCCTTGAAAACACAGCCCCTGTTCTCACTCCCCTGAGAATCGCGGCGCTGGCCCCGCCGCTGCCAGGGACGCTGCATTCCCCTTCTCAGCTCCCCCACAGGGGCTGCTGCTGGACCCTGGGAAGGAATTTCACGGGGCCTGTGAACCTTCACTTTCCCTTTTCTTTCCTCTCTTTGCAATCTGAGCTGGTGCTGACAGTCCCTATCGACGCAGCGGGACCGGGGGTAGTGCTTGGCTCCAAACCCATTCAGCGGGTCCCGGCCGTGCCCAGCGGGCTCCAGCAGCTCCGGGGGCTCCTGTCCCTCTGCTTTGTCTGCTCAGTCCGTGTGCCCAGTGCTTTTGGCCGGCTGTCACCAGCGAGGCTGCCCTGTCCGGTCTCTTCCCAGCCCCCCGGAGATAGGATGCTCCCGGATTTTGGCAGCTGCTGCTCGGTGTCACTCAGCTGTCACCAGGCTCTGTGCCCACCAGCAAGCTGTTTCCCTGGACAGGGGCTTGCTTTCCTACCCCCAGTCTCCTTGGCACCAAACAGAGCTGTGGGCTTGGGAGAGGGTTTTGTTGGGCTCTTGGCTGCTCCTTCTTCCATCCTGCAGAGCTGTTCCTCGGGCAGAGCTGGCTCTGCCCTTCCCTCTGCCCAAAGAAAGGGTGGCCTCAGTGCCTTTGGAAGACAATTATTTGAAGCGAGACAGTGCTAAAACCTGCCAACCTTCAGGGAAATAGTTTTATTGGCATTTTAAATATTAACCCTGGCAGCTGGTTTTCAGCCACCAGGTTTTTTGCCAGACTAGAAAAACACTGGTGAGACAAGGGACACTGAGCCAGCTCCTGGCCAGGTGACACAGGACACAGAGCTGCAGCAAAGCCCCAGCGTGCCTGTCTGCCTAGGGTGGGGACAGGTTTTGTGGGCTCCTCCTTCCAAAACCCCCAGGAAAATGCCAGGGCAGATCCATGAATGCTGAATGGTTCCCAGCTGAGAGGCCCTCGAGCCTGGTTGAAAGCATATTGGTGGATGTGGGGCTTTTCTCTCCCAGGGGCTTAGCGTGGCTAACTGCTCCAATGGACGGGTTTATGGACTGTTCCATGGATATGGCTCTTCCCATGGCTTCACAGACCCATTTCACAAATGGGGCTGGCTGCAATCCACTGCTCTGCGCCAAGGTGGTGATTGGGATGTTGGTGAGGAGAGGAGAAGAAAAACATGGATGAGAAATAGATAGGAGAAAGCAAATGCCAAGCTGTGCATTTTATAGCGCAAGGGCAGAGTGCTGGCTGGGCTTTAAGTAGAGAAAGATGTACTGGTAATTGGAAAGACACACAGGGAAGGATGGCAGCCTGGCTCCTGTACCAGCAGGCATTCCAGACTCCCAGCTGCCCAGCTGGGCTTGGCTAAGACCAAAGGTGCTGTGACCCTTGCAGTGCAGCCTGTGCAGGGGCTGGTCCTGATCAGCTCAGGTCACGGAGCTGGTGAGGTCGCAGAGAGGAGACGCAGAGGAAAGGACTGAGCTGGATCTCACTTTCCAGTCAGGGTTGACCCCATGTCACCACTACGAGCAGAGCAGTCCTCTTGGTTAGCAGAGAACTCAGAAACACTCACTTGGCAGCCCGAGGTTGAATTATCATTTCTTTACTGTGGCTTTTTCTGGGAAAGTAAAGCCCCATGGCCATACAGGGCCATACCTGTTAGTGCTGTCCATTAGACACATCAGGCAATGTGCTCCCACCAGTGAATCCCACTATGTATTCCTAAACACTGTTATCAGGCAAAGAAATCAACTGTTCCCTGATCTAAGCCAATTGCTGCAGGTGAAAAGTGTGGTCAGTCACGTCCGAGCCCTCTGACAGGTCAATAAATACATCTGAGAGGACACACTTGCCCGTGGAGGGGGATGTGCTTCCCTGGCATAGCTGCTCGAGGGATGCCCTGCTTTGAAAGGGCCCCAAGCCATGTGTTCTGGCACTGCTGACCTCAGTGTCATGAGGGCTTTGCACCAGGAAGTCACCTTGCCCCCACGTGCCACTGGGGCTTTTGCTCCCACCTTTCCTGTACTGGTCCTGCTGCAGCAGAGATGAGGAATGGGCTCCCAGGACACCCACCACCAGCTCCCGCCTCCATCCTCTGTGCCAGTCACAGCACTTATTCACGCTTGAAAATTTGCAAGAGAAACATAATAAAACCCTCAAGAAAGACTGTCCCTGTTTTGGCCTGAGAAGGAACTAAGATAAATGTCACTTTTCAGTTAATATCATGCTTGAAGGATAAGCAGGAACAGTGAGGATTTCATTCTGGTACATTTATTAAACACATACAGACATGTCCCTGCTGGCACAGCCAAACAGGTCCCACAGTCCCAGGGCTCAGGTCCTATCAGCATCAGAAATGCCTGAGATTAGATCCAACACCAGCCTGGCATTTAAAACCCAGGAACTGCATCCACATATGCTTCCTGAGTCCTCAGTAGGACATTGAGTCCCATCGGGAAGCTCATCCCCAGCGCAAGCCACAGGCAGCTGCTGTGCCCACCATCCCAGGTGGGCAGGCAGAGGAGATCCGTGGGCTGATCCCACTGTGGAGTGAGCCCACCAGGGACTGAACCCACCGTGGGCAGTGCCAGTGCATGCCACGCAGGTCTCCTCCACTGTAGCATCCTTGGGGCTCTCCCTCGCCAGCCCCTCCTGCCATATCTCTGCTGAGAGGCTTCGCTGCCTCGAACAGCTTATTAGCACAAATTACCTGGCAGTAACAAAGGGCTCTCTCAGCGCTCGTCGTTCATCGGGCACGTGTGGCCGTGGCCAAGTGCAGAGGTGGAGCCTGGAGCCTCGGCAGCTCGCCCTGCTGCAGGGGCTTGGCCAGGGTGGGTGACCCACAGGCTGCTTCAGCGACGACAGCGGTGATAAACCCTCCTTTTTACAACAGAATTTATGGATGAATCAATTATTTTCAATTTTAATAAATGGTTTTGTTCAGACATGCTTGGGGCCATGCCATCTGCCGGGAGTTGGGCATACGGCAGGGGTCTGGTGCCCTTCTGAGGAGGGGGGAGCAGGGGGCAGGGGTGAGCTCTTAGCAAGACCTACCCACCAATGTTCCCTCCACTCTGCCACAGGGCCACCCTGCCAGCCATCCCAACACCCACACGTGGCCCCATCCCTGTCCCTGCAGGGAGCTATGGGCACTCAGAGAGGTGCAGAGTGTGGGAATCTTGGCTGTGAGACCCATCAGCTCAGATGATGTACTTACACTTTTAATAAGAAATAGCATTTGATACAGCACAGCCCCAGCATTTATTGAACTGAAGTGCCTTCCACTGCTCCAGTGCAGAGCCCTGAAGCCTGTCCTGGATGATTTAAGAATGATCCATCTGGAAAATGATGCAGACAATTTGTTACATCCAGCCAGAGAGCCATAGAAACCACCATAACAAGCTTAAATGATTTCAGCATCGCTACATCATCCAGCCCCAGCCAATCTTCCTCAGAGCCACTGCTGAGCTGGGGTTGCCTGTCATGCACAGCTCCTCTTCCCCAAGCCGGTGCTGCTCCTGCAGACCATCCCAGTGCTGGATCCAGTCTCCTAGTGAATACTTTCTGGGACACAGGGGACCTCTTTCCACCTTCCCTCTGCTTGTCTCACACCACCCCTGCCAAATCTCTGTATAAGAAGCTCTGACCAGCTCACAAACCTTCCCTGGGCTCCTCCTGCTGCTGGCAGCCCTGTTGCCTGTTGATGGTTACCACCTCGCCCTGGGTAAATCAGGGCTTTGGTTTTCAAAATAGCGTGTTGATTGATGCTTAAAATATCCCCAGCAATTACTTCGCCCCGGTATAATTATAATAATTAAACTTGGATAATGCTTAGTCCTACTTTTTGTCAGAACTGTGCGCTGCAACACCAGTGTGTGGTGTTTTGTTTCCAGCCTCATTTTCCAGCCTCACCCCACTGAGCAGTGCTGAAGGGACATGAGCTGGCAGCCTCCAGCTGACAAGGGGACAGTGGCCCTGTCATGGCCCCTCCAGTCCCAGGGACTGCTCATGGCACTGTTTAGCCCAGGGCACAGTGTGTGGTGGCCATGCCCTGGCCCTCATGCACGTCAGCACGAGCAGCAGGAGGGGATGCTCCTGGCTCCATGCAGGGGTGACTGGGTGCTGGAGGGAGCAGGATGCTGGTTCTCCCCTTTGGCTGCTTGCCTTGTGCCCCTCAGTCCCTCTCCCACGGCTCAGCACAATATTTCTCCTCTGTGCTCCCAGCAGTGACACTTGGAACAGCTCAGGCTGGTGAGTACGTTTCCGGCTGTGATAAATAGCAGGGAAAGGAATGAGATCCCAACACTGTATTTCATGCCCTGAAATCCCACTTGCATCTGGAAATGAACAGAGTTCTCCAGCTGATATATGCAGCTCCGAGGCCATTCGCATCCTGTTCGCTTGTACACGTTGTCACAGTGATTTAAGCTGGCAATTTGGCCCTAAAATGAAGAGCATCTCACTTTGTCCCTCCCCATTTTCCTATATATTTTCCTGCAGAAGAAGGGAGTTTTTGGAGATTTGGCTGGGCTGGGGCTGGGCAGCATCTCTGGTCCTCGTTTTGTGCTGGTCCGGCAGAGAGAGTTGTGGAGAGTCCTGGCACTGTGGAAAAGCTCCTACCATAGCCTGGGTATGCAAGCGGCAGGTGACTGTGCTGAGCTCTGTCTTCCCAGGTCATCCCTCTTCAAAGCCAACACGGACAGTGAAAAAGGCTTTTCCCCCTTTCCAGGTCAGATGGCATTGTGCGGAATGGCAGCCGTGCCATCCCATGGCAGCCTGGGCAAGGGGGATGCTGTGAGAGCATGAGGGGCTATGGAAGCTGTCCCTGCTACCTGGCATGAGCCCTCCTCGTGCTGCCTGGTGCCCACGTCCGTCCATCTGTCCATTGAGCAATGTGTGGCTGCGCAGCTGCAGGGCCAGCCTGAGTGTGAACCATCACTCACGTCACACCCAACACGCAAACCAGAGGCATCACTCAACAGGGACCTGCTCATGGCCAAGGCTTCTCAGGTGAAAGAGGTAACTGGGTGAAGTGACTCCGTAGCAGAGCTGTTTGTTTAAAACATCATTAGTGACACTTAATTAACCCCGCGCCGAGCCCTGGGGGATGCTGGGTGAACCTGGGGATCTGGCATCCTCCTGCCAGTGCTGCAAGGTGTGGAAGTGGATGCCACGGGGGTACCTCATGGCAGTGCACAAGAACCTCTTCCCAGGATGAAGGCAGGGCTGTTTCTGAGCTGCTCACCCAGGGCTTGTACAGGACAAGGGGATTTCCCCAGGGAAGCATCTGGACTCCTTCCTGCTGATGGGTCAGTCCCCCTGGACCCCAAACCAACCCTGTCCCCTCCCCAGGGACTGCAGCCACACACGGACGAACCCAGTCACCATCGGCTGCGCGGTTCTCATATCAGTTTTAATAGCAACATCAGAGTACTAAATATACATAGGGCAAGGGGACAGGGTGGCATTTACAGTGCTTCCAAATACACGGCTTCCACGGACAGAGACAAATTAAAAACCGCTCGGGAAGAAAAGGTCCTTTTGGCATTGCCCCAGCACATGCCATGGGCACGTGGAGCAGCTGCAATGCCAAAAGCTTCCACCGCCTGTGCTGGGCTGGCCCGGCATCGCACCGGACGTGCCGGGTGCCTCCCGGTGCAGGATTTTCCCAGGAAAAGAAAGAAGTACTCAGTGATGTAAAACTGGTTACAAAGTAAAACTGCCTCATGTTAGAAAACAGGTTTTGGCAAAATAAAAATAAAGTGTAAACTTCACTGTACATGTCCTATCAAACCGAAAAAAATAAACCCTTCGGAACCTAAAATAGAAGAATCTGGGTCAGAAATCTGTGCCCTTAGTGTACATTTTTTGTGCAACACATACTTTTTTTCAAAGGAAATAGTATCTCCACTCTTGACACTATTAAAAATGTACCTACAAACGCTGAGAGTAATTCTTAAAAATGTGTGAGAAGTGTTAGATGAGCTCGGGAGTCCAAACCCACAGACTTGGAATTGGCAAGGGATTTCTTGCTGGTTTTGAAAAAATCGCGTACAGATTTTATACCTGGTTGAATGAAAATTCCAACCACATTCATCCTGAAATGGGTGGGCTGGGATAGGATAGATATATTTTTGTTCTATTTTCTTTTTTTATTGTATTTTTTTACAAAATATATAATATGTGTAGAATATCTACTATTTAACTACTGTTTGAGCTGAACTACCTTCCTTTGCAACAAGCTGCCAGTGGAGAAGAGGTAACCTGAAATCCGCCCCGGCGCCAGCTCTGCCATCGCTGCGGTGACCTCCTGGCGGGCTCAGTCCCGGTGGCCCCACAGAGCATGGGCCCCACACAGCCCCTCCATGCCACCGCCACCAGCCGCCCTTTCTCCAGCTGGGAAGACAGAGTGAAGGTAAACGATCGGATCTGGAGAGACAGGCGGCCTCCACTGGCTCTGCCTGGAGTGCTGTGGAGTGATGCTGCCCTCGGGAGAGCCTGTGGCTTACAAAGACCAGGGGATGGAGGGTCAGACCCTGCCCGCCCTACCCGGAGGTGCCACCACATGGGAGCTCGGACCTGTAGTCCCCCAAACCAGCTCGGCTGGTGCAGGACAGAGCCCACCGGTGCCAGTGGTGCCCACGGCTCTGCCCGCGCCCCCTGTGCCTGCAGTCACACCACATCCCGAGGCTCCCACTCAGAGCTGGCAAGGGATTTGGAGGGAGGAGAGTCCTGGGTTTGCTGCAGAGCCCAAGGAGAGCCAACCTCTCCTTGCAGTGGGTGGCTCATCCCACACCACTGCCTCTCTAAGACACAGCCACGTGTGACACACAGACACCCTGTGACACCTCTGGAGAACATGGCAGCCTCTCGGCTGCCCTGGTGTGTTTCTCAGGGACTGCTCAGGGGTTAAGAAATCCAGAAAATGAACCGAAAACAAACAAGCAGCAGCAGGCTGGGGGCTTACAGCAAAGCAAGGAGCAAAACTTTCCTTTTTTCAAGCTTCCAGGACCTCAGGGTGAGATGATGTGCCCAAAACATGACACAGCTCCTGCGGGAGCATGTCCGAGAACATCACACTTTCCTGCTTTTCCACGGTGGGAAGATCTGCTCAACAGACTATGCCATGGAAATGTGACTTTCTGTTTTCATTTCTTTCTTGGTTTTTGGCTTTCATCAATAGGAGGGAATGAAATCACCACAGTTCATTTCTCTTTACTGTGCAAGACCTTGGGACGCCTGGATCCTGCCTTGTACCTCATCACCACATCGGCAGCTCTGGCCCTGCCCTTCCTCCTCCTCCTCCTCCTCTGCCTCCTCCTGGCAGTGGCCTCGTGTGCCTGGCATGCATGGGAGGAGGCTTCCTCTGATAAAGTGCAAGTGCTGTTGGTCCTTATAAATAAGGGAAGATTGTGCATCTACTTTTGTTCCCTGGTCCACCGCTCAGCTCTGGGTGACCAGGATGTGTCCTGCTGCAGACTGTGGGGGAAGCTCGGGCAAGTCCTGCCCTCTGAAACCTGTGCCCATCCTTGGGGTCAAAGTTACACACCTTCCTTCTCTCTGTCTCTTACACACACACACACACACACACACACACACACACACACACGATCCTTCCTCTCCTTTTCCCCAGCTCCACAGGGCATTTCCTGAGAGCCAGGTGACTCTCCATCACCATCACCATCACCGTCACCGTCACCATCATCATCTCCATCACCATCTCCATCACCATCTCCATCACCATCTCCATCACCATCACCATCACCATCACCATCACCATCACCATCACCATCACCATCACCATCACCGCTGGCACTGGCGCTGCCCGCACTGCCCTGCCATCCCCTGCCCCTGCCTGACAACTCCCCTGCAGGCAGCAGGTTCCATCCACGCAGAAGCAGAGTGCTGCTTCAAATGCCCTGCAACGAGGGAGCTGGGATGTATTTCATGTCATACTGCCATCATGATTGCATTGGAACACCCACGGGAATGAAACAAATGGGAAGATCAATGGGAGAAGCACAAGGGAGCGGATGGATTCCCATGGAGTCACAAAAGGGAGGAGAATCCAGCACCTCTGCCAGTGAGTGTGGCTTGCAGGGGCTGCACCACTGACACCAGTGCCACAGGAAAGCCCTGGGACACTGAGATGACCTTGGAGCAGCTGCTCAGACTCCGTGCTTCCCAAGGGCAGACACTCTCCATGCTTCCCAGGGAAGGATAAAGCTTTGGCGGGGTGAGGGGTCACTGCTCTAGCAAGACAAGGTCTCCCCTCCTCCCTGGATGCATCCAGTGCTCTGGAGAGCTGGATATGAGATGCCCAGGAGACCCCACTCTGCCCAGGGGATGGTTGGCTCAAGTCTGCAGGTAATTGTCAGGGCTGGCAAGGAAGACTTCTGTCCGAGGCAGCGTCCAAAAATTCAGGAAAAACAATCCAGACTGTGCAATTCCACGGGAAAAAGGACAGAAAAGGACATGGGAACAAGAGACCGCACGCGTGGCAATGTGCAACACCACAGGGCTCTGCCTTTTTTTTTTTTTTTTTAAAACTGCACGTTCATTATCATAAAGAAAAGGAGCTGAGTAATTAGTGGGGGAGTAGAAATGCGGATCTGGACAATTCTAAAAAACCACTAGTATTTACCAAGGGCAGTTTACAAAAAGAACTGGAGGACTTTGGTCTGATCTCTGCTGTCATTCCCACCCACCTAATGCTGAAGGGACCCGAGCAAGCCCCATCCCGGAGTCTGATGTGCAGCATGGCACGGCAGCACCCAACTCCATGGAAAGACTTGGACAGGGGGCTTAGGATCAGCTGGCATCCTTGTCAGCACCCACTAACACCACCCACCCCAGGAGCTGGCTGGGCCATGGATGTGCTTCTAAAGCAACACATCAAACTGGAGCCTGCAGAACTGTGCTTCCCTGGCAAAAAAATCCCTTTCAATGCTATTAAATGATCGCCAGGACTGTGGACAGAAGACTGTGTCTTCTCTTGCCACAGCAGAGCCAGCCAAGACCAGGAGAGCATAGGAAGAAGCTCTCTGGATCCCACAGCCCTGGGTTGGGGCTGGAGGCAACGAACAGGGCTGAGCAAGTTTTGGTGCTGTGGCCAATTTAGAAGCCATTTTCCAAAAAGACTCCCACATCCCACTCCTGGCCTTTCTCTCCTGTGCCAAGAGCCAAGAGAGGCCCATACTTTGGAAGTCCACCCCTAAACCCCATCGTGCCTATCACGGTGGGGACCAAAGTTCTGTGGACATGGGGCAGGCACAGGCACAAGCTTTCTGCCTTCTTCCTATCAGCCTTGATGATGTATCGGGATACAGAAGCCTGGAAATACCATGACCACTGCCTTGAGCTGCGTTCCAGATGGTTTTCAGGAAGCTTCTCCCTTGCTCCCTGCCAGCAGTGCAGCCCTGCTGTCTCCCACCACAGTCACGTCGCCACGCTCGAAAAGCATTTCCAAAAAGAACCAAAACTATATATATATATGTATACATACATATATATGTCTATACATACACACACACACGTGTATATATATGTATATATGTCTACCTATATATACACATATAGGTTGACAGACAAGCTGCCAAAGTAGAAAACATCAGATCACCCAGTTTGCATGATGATATGTTAAAGAAATGAGACTTTTAGCCCATGACATCTTCTTTAAAAATGAGTATTTAAGATCTTCAAAAATTGCTACAGTACAAAAAGTGTTTGTGTGTGTATATATATATATATATATTTTCCCTCTACATATACCGTATGTATGTACGCATATGGACCGGAATGGATGACCCCACCAGAAGAGACGCACCACTCATCCTCCACAACGTTTCCAGGTGTTACTGACACGGCTCCTCACCAAGTCTTTGCATCGGTTCATGGCACATAATGGTATTATTGGCACAGGTTCAGAGTCACCGTCCACGGCCGGGCTCCAGGCGCTCAGTCCTTCCCTCTTCGTTCCTCCTCCTCCACGGGATTCTTTGCTCACACACTTTCCTTTCTCTCCTCCCAAAAACGTGCTCCTTGACAATGCAGTTACCTATAGGCGAGTTCATTTTTATAAAAATATATTTGGCCCATAGAACGCTGCTCTTTGAGTCTCCTACTGGTAAACAGAAATGGTAGGTACAGGTAACCCATTATTTTTTTATATTTTTTACAGGTTCACCAATGGAATCCTGTTGGGGACGAGAAGAAAGAGAAAGATTAAGTCATGAGAGGGAATTGCACTGTGACTCACATCGCTGCTTTGATGCCCCCACAGCCTGGGGGCTTCTCCCTCTTCCCCCCCAGCCTTGGAGCTGCAGGGGTCAGGAAGCACACACCGGGGAGCAGGGTACCAGTGACATCCTCCTCCTCTTCCTCCTCAGCTGCTGGTCTATGCTGGGGACCTGGGATCACTCCTATCTCCTTGGGGCCTGTTCCAGAGTAGGATTTACTCCCAATCATCCCTGTGTTCTGCAGCTTCTCATACTCAGACAATGAGCAGTGAGGGCTCTGGCTGACAAGAAGACGATGACAAGCACTAACAAGATTTTCTAAAGTTAAATCTGAAGAATCAATAGGGAATTGGTTAAGCACCAAACCAGAGATCCTATCAAAGCCCTTAAGCTATTTATTTACTGTCTACTGGAAGATGTCTCCCTACACAATCTCAGACCTTCAGTACACAGACAATCACACTCCATCATTAGTGTGCAGCCACTTGCTTGCTCTGTTGTCCCATTCCATGCAGTGAAACGTATTGTAGCACTGCTGGGTGTGCCTGAGACAACTGCCAGCAGGTACATACACCCCATACAGCAGTGCCCATCCCTAATCCCTGCTGTGCCCTCTGTCTGGCTGGGACCAGCATCCAGAATGCAACGTGCTTTTTGTCCCAGGGCTTTCTCTCCAACACTATTTTTAAGCAAGGTTCCCAATATACACCATCTCCAAGAACAACCCTGAAGTCTTAATTAGCGAGACAGATTTTCCAGAGTCCTTAATCTCCTGTGCCGGGGCTGTGCTGGGACTGCTGTTATTCCTCCGAAGACAAGCTGGGATTTTTTACGATGACTCATTATCTGTTAATGTTAATACAAACCATTTGCTGTTGTTAGGCAGAACGGAGCCATCACAGCAGCTGCTGCCATGTTCAGCCACAGCATTACCACACAGTGCTGTCAGCTCTCACTGCCCTGTGCCAGGGCAGGGTCAAACTGATGTCACTGAACCAGAACAGCTGCCAGGTCCCAAATCACCCCCTCCCTGCCAGCAGTGCCCAACACCCCGTGGCTCTGGGTGAGCACTGGTTAATGTGTGATGGCAGGAGGTACAACTGGTATTGTATCCCAAATAGCCTCTTTGTGCAAAGTAGGTCAGCGCTTGATCAACCTTACAGATTTTTGTATAATCTCATTCCATGGGGTTTTTCAGTCAAAGAGAGTGGGATTAAGGACAAGAATAATGCGGAATCTCAAACTTCATTTCAGAAAGCCCCAGAGCCAGGATGAAATCAAGTCACCCTGTGCTGTGGTGCCTGGCCAAAGCCACCCAAGTCTTCAGCAAATGTCACCTGTCGTTCTGCAGAATACCATCTGCTCCTGCCTCTGCCCAGGTGCTGTGTGTCCTCTGGTGCTGCTGCGACCAGGGCACAGGGAGTTTTCCTTCTCATACCTCAGTGCTTTCACTGACTCTTCCACTCCTCACCTACCTAGCCTGAGGCCACACTGCAGCTATGCCAGACTGCTGTGGATGGGCTGGCTCCTGTGCCTGCAGGAATAGCTGCTGGTGGTCACTGCTGAGGCGTGACATCCACTGAGGTGTGACGTCCCCTGAGGTGTGACATCCACCAAGGAGCTGGTGCTCCAGCGGGGCACAGCCACTGGCACAGGCAATCTGCTGGAAAGCTCCACCAGCTGCTTGCCAGGGGTGGCATCGCCTGCTGCAGGGAGGGCTGGCATCCTGGCAGGGACCACGCCAGTGGCACGGGACCCTCCCCATCGCTCTCCCTGCTGGCGTTGAAGGAATCTGACCCCAGGAAACAGCTTGAACATCTGCTCATCGTGTAACTAGATGAGTTTCACCAGGTTTCCTGAGACAACCCCGGCGCTGCCTGCAGGTCTCTGGGATGGAGATGCTTCATGGTGCCATCCCTTACATCTGCTGCTTCAACTGCTCAGCCCAGCCTGACGAGGCTGTCAGCATCCTCCAAGGCCAAGCTGCCAGCTGGACAGCACAGCGGTCAGTCCTCACACCAGGCTGATGGACTGTCAGATGTGAAGTTCACATTAAACTCTAACTGGGCTCCCAGTGCTCATTTCAATGAAACACCTGCAGCACCTCTGTCCTGCCATCCCTGTCCCAGGCCACACTGCCTGCCTTGTGCTCCCAGCTCCAAGTCCACACCTTTGGGAGCACTAATCTGCCTATCAGATAGCTCAGAGATGTGAAGTGCTGTCAATTAAAACTTGTAAAACACCAGAAGAAAGGGGCTGGGAGGAGAAAGCTGTGTCTAGCCCTCCAGGCTAGGCAGGAAGCTGTATGTGCTCCAGAGCATCCCCTACTTCTGCTGAAGTGCAGTGGGGCAATGGAACTGTCCCCTTTCAGGTAACCTTGATGCAGTTGTGAATGCCAGTCAGGAAACAATCATTCCTCCGGCAGCAGCACAGCCCGAGCAGCTGCATCTCCTTGTCCACCAGGCTCTCCTCCAGAAACAAGAGCTGGAAAGGCATCCTCCATCCCTCCACTCCTCCAGCACTTCCCTCCATCCCACTACTTCCCCGGCACTTGGCAGCTGGTGAGGGCACAGGGCAGCCACGGTGGCAGGGACAGCCTAGCAGGGAGCTCATCTTGACACCATCTGCACCTTACACAGTGACAAGTGAAACTTGGGAGCACTCATTTCACCTGCGGGATTTCCCAACGGCACCTGCTTTGGAGCAGGACAAACCACTTATGCAAGTATATTCCATAACCACTCTGGTGCAAACACACCTACGCACAGGTACACACACAGAAAACAGGTTTTGGATTAGTCTTATTTTGTTACCCTTAATGAAACCGAACAGCAGCTTCCAGAATTGCATGTGTAATTGAAACGCAGAGCTGATGCTCCAGGTATGAGACGGAGAGATTTTTCCAGAGCGCATCAATGCACGTTTTATGGATTCCACAAAAACGGGTCAATGAGAATTTCAAGGATCTATTAAGGCGTAATGGAATGGCTTCGGGCTATTTAAAGAAACCTATGGAAATGGCCAGGGCATGGTCTTCAGCCTGTGGTTTCACAGGACCTTGGGCAGGAGCAGTGGGATCCACACAGGCAATCTGAGCTACTCCTTCTCCTTCCCAGCACCTGAGGCATGAGAGCTGTGGATGGCACTGAGTGTGGCTGGCTTGGTCTGTGTGCTGTTTCTTTTTTTTAAATTCACTTTAAGCTGATGGAGAGACACTCCAAACTACAAAGCTGAGGGTGGAAAAGTCACACTCCCAATTTGGTGATCCCAATTGTGGTGAATGCCAGGATCTGGAGGAATGAGCTGAACCCTGCCCTCGCCCCCACTGCAACAGCACCGGCTCTCCCAGTTAGCATTCCCAGCTTTCCCAGTCAGCATTCCCTGCCCTCTCCATCTGCACTTGCTTTAGAGAGCCCTAAGCACTCCCAGAGTGGGAGCCCCAGGCTGCAGCCCAGGAGCAGGCACAGGGGGTTATTGCCATTCACTTTTTGTGACTGGTGTACCCTGCAGGACCATCCTGCTCATCCTCTTGCTGCCCTCACTCCTGGCATCAGCTCCTGCCTGGGTTCCTTCACCCTCTGTCCCTCAGGACAGTGGGCAGGACAATAGGGTCAGGGAAATAAAACCAGAACATCAACAGATGGGGAGTGAAAGCCTTTAACCTTCCCTAGTGAAGCCACTTTGGCTGGGAGAGGCTCCAAGGGGGGCAGCAGGGCTGTGCCAGCCAAAGCCCTGCTCTCTACCCTGCACACACCTCACCTACCCTGCCCAGACACTGCCAGCCCCAGGACAGCCGAGACTATTAACTTTTTATTCCCTTCCATTCTAATCTAATTATATTTCTGCGTTCAATAGCTGTGCATAATGTTAAACAGGCTATTCCGAGCGAGCTGCAGCCAGGGAAGGCTGGAAATTTCATTTACACTGAATATATGATTCATTACAGCAGGGACTTGGGACAGAGCAATTAATTCACCTGGGCACGTGGCTCAAGCGGGCACTGCTGCCCATGACGAGCTGGCACACACAGACCCCTAATTGCTTTCCTGTCACCATTACTGGCTGTGCCACCTTCAAAAGTGACACAAGGAGGTGGAAAAGGCTCAAGCCAACTCAACAAAAGACAAGAAAATCCCCTAAGATTGTACTTTTGCAATCAGAACAACATCATTGCACTCCTTTGGTGTCTGCAGCACCCCGAGTGTCACTGGCTCTGGGGACTGTGCACATGGGGCTGGCTTTGCACAGCAGGGGAGCTCAGCAGCAGGACAAGGAGGAGCAGTAGGAGGAAGAGGCAGAGGATTCCATCATCCTAGCAGTGAGCACGGAAATGTTTATGACAGCAAACAGCACCAAATGAGCTTCTGGGTACTGACGGAGCGTGCATGCTGGACGTGTGGTGCTCATATGAGGCAGGTTGTCCATCATGCCACCAGAGGTTAATTACAGATCAGGCCATTTCACAGCATGGAAATTACTGTGGCTTGTTGAGGTTTTAGAGGTGGACTGGAACCGTGGGATCAAGCCTGAAGTTCAAGGCTGCCCCAGGGACCTTTTGCTCTCAGGTCCACATCCATCCCAGTCCCCAGCTGTTAGCGTGGTCTGTCTGCAATTAATCTCCCTGGAAAAGCCATTTGGCACCCAATGCCCCATCCATGGCAGGAGATGTGTCCAGCCAGCACGGCTTGGGTCCGACACCCTGATGGAAGGGCGAGTGGAAGGTTGGCACCAGGCAGGGTCCGATGGGCACAGCAGGGGACACGTGATGAATGTGGGATGGATGCAGGACGGACGCGGGGAGCGCGGTACGTACCAGGAAACAGCCCGCTGGCGTCTGCCCTGCCCCGAGAAGTCAAACAGGCTTCGGCCAGTCAGCAGGAGATTTCAAACCATTTCTCAGACACAAAGGCCACGGGAATAAGATGCCGGTCAGAAGAAGAGGGTCTGCAATGAGCAGAAAGAGGGGCTTGTACGCCCTGGTACGTAACACACGGAGCAAGCCAGAGTGGCCTGCTGTGAAATCAGCTTTTTTAGGGGAAAAAAATTACATCTGTCTAGAGTGAGGCTTTGAACAGGCCTGGGTCTGCCAGGCTGCCTGGAAGCACTCTGGACCAGAGGGTCCCAGAGAATGTCCTTGGATGGCAGAAAAGCCGTTATCCCTGCCAGCCAGAACATGGGCATCCTCTGTCACCTGGCTGGAGTTCCTATCAATTCAAGGCAGGTGGACACCCCAAAAAATGTGTGACAATCTCTGCCAGTTCTCCATCTTCCGAGGTCTGGGGATATCCTGGAAAACGTGGACCAGCAGAATTCCATGCACATGCAAAAGATGTTGTTTAAGAAGACATCTGTGATGCTGTTGGCTCCAGGCCTGTCCTTGGGGCAGGCAGACATAGGCTGCAGATGCCACGCACGCTGTGACTCTGCCAAGCTGCCTGGGGCACTACCTGCTTGTTTTCTCCATTAAAACTCTCCTCCTGGCTTTCACTCTACCTTTGATGGGGACACACATTTACCACATGGTGAAACCACACCAGCGCCTGGTGAGAGGGCTCTGGTGCCAGGGTGGGGAAGGGCAAGGATTGCTCCAAACCCCATCACTCCTGATCCTCTCCCTCTGGGCAGGTGAGAGGCATGCAGAGCGTGGCCACATCCCTTGCATCTCACCACCAGCTGCCGTGATGCCTCTTGTTAACGCGCCATTACTTCACGCCAGCCCAACAGTTCATTTGGCTCTCGCTGCCTGCTCCTCCATTAATCACCTGCTTGTTCGCAGCCCGGCAGCTCTGCTGATGCCACTGAGGAGACAGCACAGGCGCTGGAAGATGGATCCAGTGGCATTTTGTGTGCTGGAGGCAGCAGCTGGGAACTGAACACACCATGTGGCGCTGAGCTCCGCTGGAGCTCAATGAGCCATGCGGGGTCAGGGATTGCCAAGGCAGCAACCCAGCCCCACTGGCAGCACAGGGGTCTGGTGGCCAGCCCCACACTGAGCTATGGGGCAGGTAACCAGAGGAAGGTGGCTCTGCCACATGCCCCCAGGGCATCACCCGTGGGCACTGAAGCCTCATCACCAGAGCGGGACGGTGCTCCCCAACCCACCGGGAAGCCGCGGCGCCCACGTCACCTGTTTCCATTGAAGGTTGTTTTATAATCCCCGGGCGAGTGCAACGTGTCCTCCGCGTAGACGGACACGGGGGTCCGCACACACTCGTGAGAGCACTGCAGCGTCTCGTTGTAGGCGGTGAAGATGTCGAGGGCGCTGGGCACGCGGGCGGGGGCGAAGTCGGTCAGGTTCTGGCAGCTCTCCTCCTGCTGGTCCAGCTTGCGCTGGTGGCTGTTGCGCCGCGGGCGCCCGCTCTGCGCGCAGCTGGATGGAGAGAGGGAACCAGAGGATCGTGGAATGCTTTAGGTTGGAAGGGACAGCAAAAACCATCCAGTTCTAGCCCCACAGCCATGGGCAAAAGCCTTTTCTTAACTGAAAAGATGTAGGTGAGAACAACAGAGTGAAACCCTTTCCATTTGGGAGGCACCAACAGGTTGGAACTTCTCAGGATAAATGAGCTCAGGACGTGGTGTGACACAGCAGAGGGATGGCTGGCAGGGCAGCCCTGCTCCCCGGGGTCGCTGGAGGCTCCACCAGGACCTCGTGGCTGCACAACCCTTCTGGCTCAGTACACAAAAGACAAGGAGAACCCCAGCTCGCAGGAGCTGCCCTGGATCCTACCCTAGGCTGGTCCTATTTCGAAGTCTAGATGCTGACTGAATTAAGATGTCACTTTTTCCAAATGGGATTGACAGTGCCTCACAGAACACTGGAGTCTCAGGAGGTGGCAGCTCTGAGGGCAGCAGGAGCCAGGGATGCCAGAGCTGCCTGCAGAGGGGGACCTGTGGGGACAGGAGCACGGGACTCCTCTGAGAGCAGCGCCGGCTGGGGCGGCTGCATCTGCCAACAGCGGGGCACAGGCAGCGCCGCTCCGGCTGACGTGATGGAAAGAGACAGCCCTAAACCAAGCACTAGGTCCCCACGGCACGTGTGCAGGAGGAGCGGGGACAAGGAGGACGCTGGCCTGGCACGCAGCCATCACTCGCCTGTCCTGCCCGAGGGGGACAAGCACCAGCCAGAAGATGGGGGCGGTGACTGTCCCTGCTGGGGCTGGGGCTGGAGCGTGGGATGTGGGTCAGCCCTGTGGTGGGGCAGTGGCACGCGGCCGGTCCTCACCGCGCCACCAGTGCCCAGAGTCACCCAACACACAGCGTTTGGTCAGAGCCGAGCAAACTCCTGGCCGCTGCTTCTCCACCTGGGACACACCTGGGTGCTGTCTGCGCTCCCCTGCCAGGCATTTTCTCTGGTGATTTCCCAATTTCATTGACTATAAACCATTTCTGCTGTACACTGATCACTGGATTTGTTTTTTCCCCTTTTTGGTTTCAGCAGCAGTTACTGAGCTGTTCTTCTGAGCCGTGGTCAGGCGGATCAACGACTCGCACTGCTCACTGCCGAGACCAGAGACAAATGCCACAAGGGTTTCATAAACTATTTTCCCTGCTCCTTCACTGAAACACGGTGAAGTTTAGTGAAGTAAATCCCATCTGAGATACAGGAGGGAGTGTCACTGGTTTCTCCCCAAGGCAAGCTCAGCTGCGGGGCCAGAAGCTCGGCGCTTTCGGCCAGTTGCTGTGCCACGCTACGGCTCTGCTGAGATGAAGACCCCTCCTTAGAGCTTTCCCCTCATCTGGGGTGTCAGCGGGCTCCTCATCAACCCGGTGCTCTAATTACCCCCTGGCTGCAGGAATTGATTTGCTGCAGCGCCCACGGAGAGCTCGGCTGGGCCAGAGGAGGCAGGGGCAGGATGGCACAGCAGCTCTGCCCCCAGCCCTGCGCTGCAGCCGTGTCGCAACGCCAGCAACGCTGACCTCAAAGTAGGGCAGTTTCCCTGGGAAAATAGGTAAAGGGAGGAGAGCCTGGAGGGAAAGCTAACCTATTTTGCCATACGCCCCGCCACACGGAGAGAATAAACAGGAGCAAATGAAGCTGGAGGAGCACAGGAGTGCCCTGGGGGACGGGGCACGCTTCAAACCGTGGCACCCGAGGGGCTCCGAAGGTGCCCTTTCATCCCTGGGGTCCCAGGGAAGGGCAGGAGGTGCAGCTGCTTCTTGCTGAGCCAGGCTGAGGATTTAAGGAGCAGCATCAAAGCTGCTTAGGGAAGGCAGCAGAGGAGCTGCTGGTGGCACCAGGCAGGTTTTGGGAACACCCACTGTGGTCCAACACACGGCTCTGACCTCTCCAGGTGCCATCACACTGCAGTGCTCAGCCCTGGAGTGTGGTACACACGTGTCCCACATGGGACTCGGCCACCCAGCCCTGGCCATGTGCTGGTCCCCAAAGGCACCAGCCAGTCGGTGAGAGGTCGGGCAGCTGCAGGGCCATGGCTGAACCCCAGTACACCAACCTTCTTCTGAGATTTTGGTATAAATCCCTCATTTCTTCCTGCAATGCCTTTCCAAAGCCATCCCAGGGGGTACCAGAGGCTTTGGCACTCACAGCTGGATGGGCATTCCTGTCCTCACCCTGTCCCTGTCCCACACCACCCCCCAAACCAAGCGGAGCAGGAGGGACCTTACCAATTTTTTAAGACAAGAGTTGTTATCAGCGCGGCTATGACCATGATGAGGGACACGGTAATAGTGATTATCTGATGAACTGCCAGACCTGTGGAGAGAAGAAACAAGAGAGAGTAGGGATGGGAGCAGAAGGGACCTTGGAAGAGCCCCCCACCCTGCACAGCCTCTCGCCAGCCTTCCCAGAGTGGGGCCACACACAGCCCCTGGCAGCGGCGCTGCAATCCTCTCTCCTGCCTTACACAAAGTAATCTGTAAGCCAGGCTCCTCATTTCCTATCCTCTCAAGTATGTTCCTTGTCAGCCTGAATTAGGCACGAAGAACGGAAGAGAAGCGAAGACGTCTCCCCTCTGGGACGGAAAGGGAGATGAGCACAGGCTTGCACTGGGTGCAGGATTCACCAGGGATAATCATCACGGCACTGACGGCTGCTCACTTCATGCATCGGGTGGGCTCATTTCTCCCTCTTCACCTTCCACAGGGTATGATTTTGGCTCGTGGATCATTCCTAATGAGCAGTTTGGAAACAAAAGCAGCTCGCTGTACAGTATGTTTGTGATTTTGTGCAGCCTTACAGTTGCAATTTCATAATGAAATGATTTTTCCTGGCTGCAGCCCAAGGATGGGCTATTTTTCACAAACAGATGTTGCAGCTCCTGATGGATGGTAGTTTTAATAAATAAATAAATCTTAGAATGACAGGAAAATAAGCAGTTTTATATATAAATGTATGTATGCATCTGTGCCGTATGTGTGTAGTATCCCCAGCCCATGCAGGTAGGTGCATGTGGCAAGGGAATCTCTGCTCCTTCCCACACCGGAGCACGCGGGCTCCTGCCTGGATGTCCATGGGCAAGGATGGTGTCAGTGTCAAGGCCACGGCTTGGCCGGAGCTGGGGGTGCCTGGGGGCCACTGGACTGCAGAGCTGGACAGTGCTGAGCCAGCCACTGCTCACAGGGAAGGATTCACTCACAGCCCGGGTGCCAGCAGGGTGGGCAGCAGCCAAATCCCACGAGCCAAACCCACTCCCTCCTCGGCTGCTCCACCTCCGGCTTCCATCTCCCAGGGGAATACACAGGGAAAATGCCACAGGGCTCCCCACCTCCCCGTGGCACCCAGTCTCCTGGAGGTGTGGCGTGGAGGAGGACCTCTGGTGCCATGCTTTGGGTTCCCAGGATGGTTATGGTGGGAGCACGTCCCGAGGGACCGAGGAGCGTGGCTGGCAGCTCGTGCCGCGTGTGCCGGGTCAGGAGCGACACCCACCCAGCAGCAGCCAGCCCGGCCCCATCCTGCACGGCAATCTTGGAGCAGCTCCCAGTGGGACGCTGCTGAAAAAGATAAAAGGGAAGACTCTAAAAATAAAATCAAACCAGCCCAGTGCCCGATTCCTTTGAAAACAGAAGCAGTGTTGGGTACGAGACCTTCTGAAACACCCGGAGCTGAGGCAGCAGCAGCAGGGCCACGGGAGAACCTAATGATGCAATTAATCCTTGCATTTATATAATGGGAAAGGCACAGGCAGAACAGATTGCAGGTGGCTGAGCACTGGGAAGGATGGCAGCTCCTCAGAGCAGGACACATGGATTTTAAGAAGTGCTGGATAATTTTAGACTCCATCACATACATAAGTTGCCATATGTACCAGCACAGAGGAAAGTTCGTTTGCATCATGTATTAATTCTGCACCAGAGCCCAGGGGGATTTCACGGGGACAGGACATATTTGTCCCAGCAGAGGTGACGGACAGAGGGAAAGGACTCAACAGGTGATCAGGATGGTTCCCTGGGAAACCTGATAGTGACACCCACTGCAATAAAGGCTACTGGGTCTTTATTCTCACTTTGCAAATATATCCAATCCTTTCCTCCAGGCCCTCAAAGAATGTAGAGCCGTATGGAGCAAGATCAAACAGAAACATATCCAATCTGCAAGGGATGGGACTAATGGATGGGGTACCCTGGGAGACGGGAATGTCCTGTAAGGGACACACAGCACCTGGGGGTGCCAAAGGCAAAGCAGTATTTTACACATGGTCCTTGGAGCTCACTTGGATGGAGGAAGGGGACTTGGAAGATAAAATTAGTAGCTCATAGATGAAAATCCTCCTCCAGTGTGGGAAACTGCCTGGCACAGGCGTAACCCCCAGTGAGAGACTGTGCCCCCAGAGAGAGCCCCTGGGAGAAGGGATTACAGTGCCAGGGCTTTGTCTGCTCATCTCCACGGCAAAAGCTCCGGTCCCAGTGGGCCACAGAACCCGGTGACCATGTAATTACACGTTATTAAGTGTGGAAGCAGAGAGCTGCAGGGAGGGCAGAAACGGGCACGGGAGCACAGGGAGGGACACCCGGCACCAGCCACGGCACCTGCAAACACCTCAGCCCTGCAAGGGGCCGGGGAGGGCTCCCCCTGCCAAGGCTTTTACCAGGCGATTTGACGCAGTGACCATTTAACTGGAGGGTAATTACAGGAGAAGTATTTAATGGAACTGAAAGTGTGTCCAAGCCCCTGTGCTTCTGCTAGTGCAGCAGAATTCAGCGTGCCGCCTGCCAGGAGGGAAAGCTCTTCAAAGGAGCTCTCTGAACCCTCGGAAATGCTGAAATATCGCTGGGTTTTTCCACTCTTGTGACGACCGAGCGTGTTCTGCTCTCACCAAGGCTTGTCATCCCCACTGGTAGGGGTAGAGGGGCCACGGCATCCTGGTGGGCAACACAACCCAGGTCCTGATTCCCCACACCCCGGGCAAACCCCCAATCTTCTCAGAGCAAGCGAGTGCCAGGCTTTTTTTTTATGTGTTATTTTAAAGACCACATATTTGCTGCCGAGATGAAAGCGCTGAGGTTTGGCCTTTCTGGCCACCTTTTGAAACAGCTCCCGGACAGCTCTGCATCAACGGAATTAATTCCATGACAAAATCTATTCGAGACTAATGTCTTGCTACTGCAGGAGCACGCAGTGGCAGCGAACAGGAGATATAAGCTCTTAATTAAAAACAAAGAGAACCTCTATCCCCCAAGGCCTTTATTTCAACAGCTCTGGTTAGGGAGCCTGTATTTTTCATTTTCCCAATAAAAACAGCTACGAGCCACAACTCTTTGAAGACCCTCGTCAAGGCCTTGAAGCTGCATAAAATTAAAAACGGAGAAAACAGCTCCATTTCATTTGGCAGGGAGAAATCTGGAGTTACCAGTATGCACCAGATAGTGGCTGCACCCAGCCAGGGTTGCACTGGAGCACCCCAGCCATTTCCTGCAGACGTGCCATGTAGATCTCTCTCTCTCTCAAGTGAAGCTCAGCATCCCATCCTCATCCCTGCCACGAGTCTCCTTCCTCTGCTCTCACATGCCCTGGGCACCGGGAGGCCAATGCCTCCTCCTGAGAGTTGTGGAGCATCAGAGGCAAACTGGCTGGACTCGAGAGGTTTTACAGCTTCCTCAGCCATCAGAAATCAAATCTGAGCTCCAAGAGCCTTGTCCCCGGATAAAGCTGCGTTTGGAGAGAACAATTCAATCAGGAGTGTGGTGTGGCCACCCAGGGAGGACCAGCCAAACTCGGCCCTAACATGAACCTACTGCTGGTTAATAGTTTGTAAGGAAAATGATTTACAAAAGCCACGAGGCTTAGATACACAGGAGGAGACATGGCAGGAGCCTTCTTGGAAAGCCTTGTTCCAGTGCACAGCCAGCTCCTCTGCTGCCTGACCCACAGTGCCACAAACTGCCTTGGGTCTGCTCTTCCCAACACCATCTTGCTTGCCCCTTGATTTTCCACCAGGTAAATCAAGGTGATCATTATGAAGCCCAGCCCGGGAAGTGTTCGTCATCCTGAAGTCAAAATGCAGCTTTTCAGCAAAAAAACCCCACCAAGGTTGCTGGTAACCACCCAGTATTTTGGGCTAGACTGATGAAAGGAGGAAAACATCCTGCTGCTGTTGCTGAGAATTGTTCTTGCCAAAAAGGAAGATCCTAGAGGCTTATGCTAAAGACACTGGGACTTATGTTCTCAGGTGTTACAGCAAATATCACCAAGCAATAAATACTCAGAGAGCAGCAGAGGAGAGTTTCTGGCTTGTCGAGACGCACGTGGGAGGACGTGCACAGGCACACTCACCATCTGTGCAGCCCGGAGAGGGAGAGTCCCATATCTCCCTCCCAGGGAGAGCTCAGCTGATGGCCATGCTCCTTCCTTGCTTCCACCATCATCCTCCACCCTTCAGGAGGACTGCAGCTGATGCACAACCTTACCAGGCATCCTTTGGGAACCCCACAGGAAGGGACAGGCGACCAGTTGTGCTGGCCCAGGAGACGTCATCCAGCCCCCTCACCTCCTCTCCAGCCCCCGGCTGTGGCATCTCCCCACGCCTTGGCACAGCGGATCAAAGAGGCGGCTCCATCCCGATCGCCCAGGGTCTTCTTTTAAACACATTTTATCTTTAATTAATTCCTTTGAAGCCTTTTGCATCCACTATCTCCTCGCATCCAGCAACCCCCTACTGCACCCTCTTTCTGCAGGCAGGGTCATCCCCAGTGGGAAGCCATCGTCTCTTTATCACTATTTATTCCCGACACGCTCCCGGATGGTGCCGTGGAGGGGGTGGCAGGTGGGTTGGGGTCACCATGAGCGGGGATCTGGCTGCTGGCACAGCGGGTAGTCACCCTCACACCCAGGCAGCCCCTGCCTCCACCTGGAAGCACCCCAGCCCTGGGAAGGGAGTGTCCCTGAGCACCGGCTCTGTCAGAAGCTCACTGCCCGCAGAGCGCGCTGCCAAACGCGCCGCGACCGGCCATCAAACACCACTAAGAGCAGCAGACGACACATGGAGTTTTCTGCCTTATAAAGCACTTAAAGGTTTAATTAAGGACGGCTTTATCCTAATGCTCCTGAAAGGAGCCTCGGACAAAAGGCAGTGAGTGTAATTCCTGCCTCACTCTCGACAGCTTCGATTCATTCTGCTCTTCTCTGCTTTGGTTGAGGCTGTGGGACCAGGGGATGCTCTGCCTTGGTGGAGGAGACCAGCCCACGCAGAGTGCCTGGGAAAGGCTCCTCACAGCCCTTCTCGCTAGCAGCACGCTGGAATTTTAATTTTTCCTCTTTTGCCCTGCTCCAGAGTAAAATGATTATGACAGCCCTGAAAAAAGAAGCACATTTTTGAAAAGCACAAGCATAAACTACGCCTGGGTGAACATCTTGTGTGCCCAGCTGATGCCAGCAGCTCTGTGCCATGCCGCAAGGGTGGCATGGGGACAGGCACACCTGAGCTACAACGAACTGGACCCTCGTGGCAGCACCCACCAGGCCAGGGCATGAACCAGCCTCTCCTCCCATCCCAGGCATTACCAGCCATCCCTCCTGTGCCATCCCTCCTGCCTATGAGCCAAGTAATTCCTGTTCCAGGGGAATTTTTTTAAGCTTGTTTTTGCTGCCAGCGACATTGTTTCAGGCTTTTTTATTTTCCCTTTTCAGTGAGGAGGAAGGGGGCAAGAGGAAGATGTCACAGAGTAGAGCTGCTGCCACTCCTCATCTCAGCAAGTGCTGCTGCCTCCACTGATGCGTCCTCACTCTGCGAGCACCTCAAGGATCCCAAGGTCTCCCAGCACCACTGGGTGCCCAGAGGCGAGTCCCACTCCAGCCACACACGGAGGGACACAAGGACATGGCACAGGAGGGACATGGGGCAGCAGCACCTTCATCAGCACGACAGCAGTGCCTGCTCTACCAGGATCAAAGGTGCTGTGCTGGGCAGTGAAGTGTGGATCTGCACGGCCACAGGAGCCCAGGGGCAGCTCTGCCAGCCTTGGGGTGATTCTGGCTCCTGTGGGTGCCACACACAGGTGGGACCACCCCGACACCCCAGGCAGCTGCCAGGGACAGCTGAGGGACCACAGGCAGCAAGAGCAGCATCACACCCTCCCCAGGCTCCCGTCACGGCTCCTCACTGGACAGGGACTGGCAATGCTCGCTCAGGCAAATAAACCGTACAGGCGAGTTACCTCATCCTCATTTGTAGCCATATGTTTTTCCCAGCAGAGAACAAACACTTCCAGCCGCTACAGCTTATATAACAGAGTGGAACAGGGCTGGGGAGCTGCACAGCCTTGCACAGGCACTGTGCCAGCAAAACCCACGAGAGCACGGACCCTGCTTGGAGACGGTGTCGGCTGCTCAGTCCTAAGACACTGACCCAGGGCACAACAGGGGCACACAGCCCTGCTGGGAGAATGAGTGTCCTCCTGGGCTCTCAGCCCCAGCGCTGGTATGGAAAGAGGATCCACAGCTCAGGAGCTTTTCAATGAGGCTGGACTGGCTGGGATCAAACAGGGTCTTTAGCCCTGTGAAAGGGTTTATCACATTCAATGCTTGAAGAGAAGTTAATTAGCAAAAAACTCCGGTCCTGGAAAAAGCCCCTAATGAGAGCTAAAACCAGCAGATTAAAGCAGCCAGGTCCCCCAGGAGCTGATGGGGCTGTAGCTCCCATTGTTCTGCAGCCAGGCAGGACAGTGGTGGTGGCACTGGCTGGTGGCATCAAGGGGTGGGTGGCAGCACCACTGGCTGTTCCTTGCCTAAACAAGGCAGCCCACTCAGTAAGTCCCAGAGCCCCAGAGCACACGGTAGGAGCCATCCTCCTACAGCTGGGGCAGGCAGAGGGGCTCCCGCAGCTCACCAAGGAAAAGGAGCCCACTGGACCCCACACTCCTGGATCAGATGATGCAACCGAGGCCGAACACGCTGCCCATGGCAGGTCTGGAGAGACCCGACTGACGCTCTCTCCATGCAGTGAGCGACTCATGCCGCAGCCCTTATCAATACTCCCTCGCTAATCTATCCAGCCAATTCCAGTGTTTGTAAAAGGTGTGTAGGTTGGGAGTTATTTTGTCTCTATAAATAACTCCTTTAAGTCAGGAACAACATCCCGGTTGCATCGTCTCTTTTTGCCAAGCGGGGCGCGCTGGATAAATTAATTGGGATTAAGATTAGGCAATAAAATTCCTTTTCATTTTGACTAGAAAATCACAGTGGGCTCGAAGCAGTCGATGCACAGTGAGTAAATTCTGTAAACTATCCACCAGTATCCCACAGTTTAATATCAGCAATAACAAACATAATTTGCAATAAATGTGAAGCAGCTTTCCCATCCATGTCCACGCAGCAGCCAGCGCTGGGGGAAGGCAGCGCTGCGCCGAGCGCCACACTCAGTGCGATTACGGGAGATGGGCTGTGGATGGAGACTGTAATGGGAAAACACAGCACGCGGCTGGAAAACACCTCGGATAAAAGTGATAATCAGCATTGCCGTTCACTTCCGAGAGCTTGTTTCATGTCACACGAATTTCTGTCCCAGGCAGTGCTCTCGTGACACTCGTCTCACAGTGACCCTTCCACTTCAGGACCCCCCAGCGTTCCTGATGTCCCTGCCACCACCCCAGCCCCTGGCACACCCTACCTGTGCTGTCTCCCAGCCCACGGGGTGGGCGAGCGTCTTTGCCTCCACTGCTGTGGCCAGTGGCCGGCTCGGCGGTGCTGGTGCGGCCAGGGCTGCTTCGGGGCACGTCCCCTCCTGGCACGGGTGCCGGGGTGCTGGGGGGCACAGGGGGCGGCGTGGCAGCGGTGGCAGCGGCAGCGGTGGTGGCAGTGGTGGTGGCGGCGGTGGTGGTGGTGGCAGCGGCGGTGGCGAAGGCTCCGGGCAGCGTGCTGCTCTCCAAGGAGTCCTCCTCGCCCGTGGGGCCCCAGACGATGACCTCCGGCAGCACCGTGGGTCGCCCGTCCCGTGGGGCGAAGCTGCGGCCGTGCAGGTGCCGCCGGCCCCTCCGGGAGCGTGGCCGGCGCAAGGGGTGGCCAGCGGGCAGTGGGGCAGCGAGGGGCGGCCGGCGGGAGCGAGGTCTCTGCAAGGGGGGCGCAGGGGCACAGGTCCAGGGGGGTCCGGGGTGCCGCAGCTCCTCCTCGCTCCCCGTGCCCCACGGTGAGCCACGGGACAGTCTGTGCCGGAGCGCCGGCCGCGGCGAGAGCCTCCCCCCGGCGCTGGTGGCTGGGGGCTGGCAACTGGCAAGGTCCATGGCTAGGTGGAACATGGCTATTAAAATCCAAGCATGGCTTCCGAGTGGGCAACCTGACCTGTGGACAGACAGGGACTGTGTTAAAAGGGAAGGGCAGCAATCCTGCACTCCCTCCCAGCACAGCACACCCAGGGTCTCCAACCCCAGCCACCCAGAACAGCCCCCAGCCCACACCAGTGTCATCACCCTCCCTGGCACTCCAGCCAGAGGCCCCCAAAATGACATCGTGGGGCACCATTCCCACTGCAAAACCCACCACCACGAACATAGCAGTCTGAGGATCCTCATCTACAACCACGACTTTTCAGTTGGTCTGGGAAAGGTGGGAAACACGTGAGGATGGGTTTTACCAGGAAATGCACTGAGGAGGCAGCCAGCCCTCAGGCGTGAATTATCCAAAGCAGACGGAGGGTACAGTGGAATGCAGGGCTATTGGGGAACCTGCCTCCTGCTTCCCAAGCCAGGCACAAGGAGCCAGCCCACAGGCAGCACTATAAATCCCTCAAAGAGCTGTAGCAGACGAGTCCGTGGGCTCTTGTGTTTGCACGTGTAACCCTCTCCTACTATGGCAATTGCCCACGCTACAGCAGGATTGTCATCCCACGGAGCACGGCACATCTCCTCCTGTGGCACACCAGCACCACAACCCTGCGGCACAGGGAGGGCAGGAGGAGCAGCCCCTCTCACTGCCCTCTCTGCCAGAGAGCAGCTGGAAACGCCCTGAGCTGCCAGAAGGCTCAGCAGTTACCATTTTGGTTTGATGAAACATGTCACCATCACGTCACAGCCCTCTCCCTTCCCCAACAGCACCGCACCGTGTGAGGCTTTATTCTCCTTGTATCTCCTCTAAGATACTGCCCCATGTAAAGTGGCAAGAAAATGTCTGATAGACAAATTTTTGTTGTGTTTTTTTTTTTTTTTTTTAAATTTTATTCCTGGAAAAAAAATCGTTTGGCCAAAGCCCCCCAAAAAAATCTTTCCTCTGTTTTACTCAGCATTTACACGAGAAAGACTTTTGTTGAACTCAGCAGGAGTTAATGAGAGCTTTACATGGCTAAACGGGCTAATCCTCCGCAGCGGCGCCCGCACAGTCCTTGGGAGCATGACAGAATGTGCATCTGGTTGACAGAAGCATTTGTACACTCCCTCTGTGCGTGAGCAAGCGAAGCTAAAGGAGCTGACCTGGATACTCCCAAGCACAGGCACTTTTTTTTTGCTCAGAGGATCTCTGCTTTTTTCCTAATTGGGTATTTTTTCAAAGCGTAACAGCATTTATTTTGGGGAGGGAGAAGGCAACGCAGGGAAAGAGCGCAGAAGGAGAAAGGGAAGAGCCAGAAACAGACAACAGAAACCAAAATAGTTCAGGCTGGGGGAGGAAGGATTTCAAGGCTTCAAAAAAACCACAAACCACCCAAACCGTGGTGGTGGTGGGGTTTTTTTGGAGGCCGGCAGAGCAGTGTCAGCACGAAGAGTGTCCCCCGTGTGCTGTAGGCAACGCTCATCTCCACTGGTGAGGAGTCAGAAGCTCAGGCTCCAGCCAGAGCATCAAACACAGACTCATCTTTGCAATGCTCATGTTCACTACAGTGGCACGTCAGGCTCAATTTCAGCCTCTGCCCAACTCCCCAGCATCACCTGAGACTTCTCCTCGCAAGAAAGGAGAGGTGCTGGGTACCTCCTGGCACGTCATTCACTCCCACGGGCCGCCTCTAAAACCACTTGTGACCACCATCACATCCTGTCCCCTTCCCAGCTCTCTGTGTGGCCCAAACTCAGCGCTTGATGAACAGGGTGAAGGAAGATGTACCCAGCCAAACCTGGTGCTTCCTGCATCCCAGCCACTGCCTGGAAGCTTCTGAAAGACAGAATGCAGGTCTTCAGTGCCTGTGATTGGCAGCTCACAGGAAAAACAGATATTTGCCCTGTTTACATCCCCTCCTGACATTGCAGGCTGCAGTGATGGCAGTCTGAGCTCACAGGGGTTTGCTCCTGTGGGACCTGCCCGAGCATCACAGCATTGTTCAGGGCAGCATCAGGAGGATGTGTGGGATGAGTACAATGCCTGGTTTGCTCTGGGTCATGCTGGAAACTCATGTCCCAGTGCAGCCAGGCAGCGCTGGTGACATCCAAACACCGGAGTGTGCCTTGCTCCTGCCATTGCTCCGCTGGTCAAAGGTTCTGTGATGGAGAAGGACACGGTGGGGGACACCCAGACAGGGCAGACCCCATCTTGCCCCAAGGACAATAGAGGTCACCCTCCCACCTGTGTCCCTTTGGGCAATGCTGGCCAAGAGGCTCTCACCCCAGGAGCATCCTCCTGGTCACCCTGTTGGCTGGCATGTCCCCAGGAGATGGATTCAGGGACAGGGGCAGCGAGTCTGGTTACCTCGGAGGAATTTTGCGTGGCATGCGATCTTCTGAGGGCTTTGCAACAACAGATAAGAGCAAGTGTCCTTCAGAATAAATAGCAGCGTGTAGGAGTTGCTGTTGTCTTGGCAACGCAGCGTGATGTGCCCGGCGCGGCGGCGGGGATGGATGCAGCAGCGTGTGGCACTGCCAGCAGCAGGACCACTCGGCCCTCCCCTGCCATCCCCAGAGCCCCCCACCCTGCACCACCACCCTGCCAAGGCAGGCAGAGAGAGAGAGACGCGTCCCAAAGGGCACTGTGGGAGTGGGGACAAATCCCGCCTGGAGCTCCTGTCACCTTGTCCTTGCCCCAGAAAACCTGGGCTGTCCCATGAGAGCCCGCTGCAAGTGGCATGGCACAGCATGGTACGGCACAGCATGGCACGGCACAGCATGGCATGGCACAGCATGGCATGGCACAGCATGGCACGGCACAGCATGGCACGGCACAGCATGGCATGGCACAGCATGGCATGGCACAGCGCCCCAGGAGCTCCCACACCTCCGCCTCCAGGTCGCCCAAACAGGCAGGAGAGCATCACAAGGCTCTTGGGAGCCGGAGCACAAAGTCACCGCTGCTCGGAGGCTGGGAGGGCGTTCCGGCTTTGCTGACACATCAAACAGCTCAAACACCTCTCCAATGGCACAAGCTACCCCTCACCAGGGGGAGAGCAGAGGCAGAGGATCCTCCCCTGCTCCCACCGCAAGGCTTCACCTCCTAACTGCACCCAGAGAGGGGCTCTGGCATAGGGAAGGGAATGCATTGTCCAGACACACACGTAGCAGCCGTCTGGCTTGGTCTGGGGGCACAGAGCCAGCCCCGGCTGGGAGCATGAGTGGGCCAGAGGGATGCATTGGGAAGGGCCTCAGTTATGCTGCTCACTCGGGAATCAGGGATTTGGTTATTCCTGACACCCCCATAAACGCACGCAGCCTTTTCTGCGAAGAGATTAGGGGAGCGTGGGCAATTTTCACATTGCTTCTTTTCCCATCTTGGAGGTACATGGGAATGTTATCCCAAAATACTTCTCAAACTAGATAACACCCTAAAATTGGGTTAGAAAAAGAAATGTGTATCAGAGATATTTGAGAAGATGAACTCCCTTCCTTGTTCTCCTCATCCGAGGCCTTTGCTCCCACCAAGCACCAATCCACTCCCATGGCTCCATGGATGGTGAGGAGACCATGCTCACATACAGAAAGGGGAACGCCTACAAATATTTACCTGCCAGAAGCACAAGGGAGCCGATTTCAAGGAAACCACTGAGTTAATGACATGGATCAGGCACACCAGGCACTCCAGGACTCTTTGCTGAGCCCATCTGTTCCAAAGGTAATGGCGCAGTGGGTGTCAAAGGTGTGGCAGCTGGAGCCACTGCATCCTCCGTGCCCAACGCGACACCTTTCAGAGCCCTCCCCTGTATGAAACCCCTTCCTCAATCCTTCCAGCTGCAGCCATATGCCTTGAAGAGGAGGACAGTTTGCACTTGAGAGAGAGATTAATTTCAAGGATGCTGGAGGACGTGAGCTCGCCGCCGTCTTCAGCAGTTGGGAAGAGGCTGCCGTGGAAATCAGCTGCTGCTCCCACTGCACACGTGGTGCCAACCTCCACATGCAGGGAGCAAAAGCAGTAGTACCCAGCATGAAGTGGGACAGAAGAGCCCCTGCCCCAGTGCCACGGACCCTCAGAGGATGGTGGCACTTTGGGGAGCCCTGATACCGCAGACAGGACAGAGGTTAATCCAGCGCACCTGCCGTGCTCCCAGAAACCCGCAGCTCTGGTAATGTGTCTGAGAATTAACTGGGATCATGGCTCTGACAAACATCAAAACACCACCCGTCAGCACTAACCCACTTCCCTGAAGCCTCAAAGGCTCACTTGAGTGCAGTCCCTTTCATAAGGTCCTTGTTTGCTTTCCAGTACCGGCCCCTTTCTCTCTTGCCTGTGGAGACACTTCACAGGAGCATTAACTGCAGAATAGGCTGATTTTTAATGCAGAATTACACAAGTGGAGCCATTCTTCCATTTCATGCCTCCCGTTAGGTAATCTATCGGTATTGCACAGGGAATCAAGGTTATGTCCTTGTTGGGGTGATTTACGAACTCTGAGCATTTCATTTCTCCAAACACCGAGTGAGGCAGAGACAGAAATATTCCTGTGAATGCCTCGAGTAGGAGCAGGAGCCGTGGTCGGAGAGATGGGGCGATGTTTGCTTGAGCCAGGCATGACACGGCAGGAAAGGGGATGCCATGCTCTAGGAAAAGCATCCTTTGCAGCGTGGCTGTGTGTCCTACAAAGGCATTCGGAGCACGGCACGTTGTGAGAGGCCGTGCAGGAACTCGCTGGCTCCGTACGGAATAGAATGAGGCCGCCGCATCCCGCGGGTGACTTTCACACTGGAGCAGGAGGAAGAGGGGAAAGCTTCAATGGCAGATACTTGGCCTGCAATCGCGTGTCCTCGCTGAGGTGGGGACTGCAGCCCCAGTCGCAGACGCTCTCCTCTCCACCCCGCTGTCCCATGCGACGATCCCTGCAGTGCAGCAACTGTCCTTTGTTGTCACATTACCAACCATCGTCATGGAAATTGAGCATCGCTTTCCTGCGCTCCAGGCTAGACCAGGATCCTCCCCAGGGCTGGGAGGAGGGAAGATGCACGTTCCCATCTGAGGGTGGCGTGGCTGGGCACCAAACTGCAGAAGACCTCGTGGACCACTCCAGTGGGGCGCCCAGCATGTCCTGCCCCACACCCCCAGCATCATGGGGACCTTTCTCCTGAGCCATGTTCTGCTCTGGGATGAGTCGCTCTGATCCCAAACCCAATGGGAACTGGGAACATACTACACACTGCGCCATCCGCAGCCCTGACTTCTTCCAAGATAATTATAAATTTGTGAAAATATGGCTGCCAAGTTCTTTAAAGCCAGGACTGGGACTTAAGGCACAAAGGCTGACACACAGTAGCACCTAAGTAAATTAAATGTGCCACATCACTACCTATCTATATTACAGACCTGAGCTTCAGGATTACCTGCTAATAAAAGTGATATTTAAAACAAGTCCTAAGTTCCTCCGATGCCCCCTTCTCCCCACAAGTAATTAAACTGATGCTGCTTCCTGCGGCGGAGGGGATGGGATTTATCATGGAGGGAAATCAGCAGAGGATGAAATAGGTTGAATCCTCACCGCCACGCTGACACAGCCAGGCAGACAGCAAACACCCACTTCCCTGGGAAAAGGGGGCGGAAAGGGGTCGGCTGGGGCTGGGAAGTCAGGGGTCCCCCCAGGATGGAAATGCCAAGACGTGGGTGGCTGGATCCATCCCTGGCTGTGCCGGGGGAGCCGTGAGAGGGGGGCAGGAGGGCAGCCGCAGCGGAGGGGAGCTGCTTGCTCTTCTGCCTCTGCCTTGAGCTCACCCAGCTGCAAATAAACAATTTTACCATTTGAATAGCCGCGAGTGCGGAAGGCATAATTAATACCCAGCGGTACCATCAGCCAATGTGCTGATGCGGGAGGTGCAGCCCCTGCCAACGCCGTCAGCGCACAGCTCTGGCGCCGCAGCGCATGGCCCCGGCTGCTCTCGCCTCCGGGCCCGTCCTTCACTGGAGGCAGAGGAAGGGCAAAGCCCCAGGGCAGGCACCTGGGGCTGGTGCTGGAGCCCACCGGTGTGGGACACCTCCGGCACATCCCACCCTTGCACCGTGGGAAGAGTCAGGGTCTGGCAGAGCAACGTGGGGAAGAGAAAAAAGGACAGAGAGCGGGCTCACATGGCACTGCTGGGAAGGCAAGAGCTGGTTGGCTTCATGCTCCTGTTTGCTCCCAAAACCAGGCCAACCTTTAACCCTGGATTTCAAGTTCAGCTCTCATTTTAAAGACTTCAAAGAACACTGACAGGACAGAGGGTCCAGTGCCTGTGGCTGACCTGAGGATGAGTGTGAGAGCCGAGCTAGCACAGTGAGCTGGCCAACACCATCCACAATGGCCAGCCCAGCTCAGCCTGCTCTGGAAAGGGCTCATCTACTATACAGTGTTTTCCCGGTACTGCAGGATTACCTCAGACAGGATTTGAAAAGTGCTGGGTGTGGGAAGCCCAGAAGTTCATGTACACCTTCAAACAGAGAAATCTCTCCAGCAAATTTGTGTGTGGCTTGATGATTCACCTGCCACCACTCTGGCAGCAGGAGCTCTGAACGCAGTCTGGCTCCACCAGAAAGACTCAGTGGGCTGTGGGTTCATCTGCCAGTGTGGCAAAGCAAGTCTGAGATGAGCTGGGGGACTAAGTGGCCCAAGTGATCACTGGGGAGACGACTCAGCTGCAGGCTCAGATCCTGCATCCCAGATGCGCCCTGAAGCATCCCTTCTGGTAAGGCTCAGTGTGAGGACTGCTGGAGCATCCCCTGCAGTGGGCACAGTGTGGGTACTGCTGGAGCATCCCCATCATGGGCACGGTGTGGGTACTGCTGGAGCATCCCCTGCAGTGGGCACAGTGTGGGTACTGCTGGAGCATCCCCTGCAGTGGGCACAGTGTGGGTATGGCTGGAGCATCCCCTGCAGTGGGCACGGTGTGGGTACTGCTGGAGCATCCCCTGCAGTGGGCACAGTGTGGGTATGGCTGGAGCATCCCCTGCAGTGGGCACGGTGTGGGTATGGATGGAACATCCCCTGCAGTGGGCACAGTGTGGGTATGGCTGGAGCATCCCCTGCAGTGGGCACGGTGTGGGTATGGATGGAGCATCCCCCCTCATGGGCACGGCACAGCCACTGATTCCCCCACTGCTGCCCCCCCGGCAAACACTGCGTGCACTGTGGCAGGGCTGGACAGTGGGGCATTTCATCAACCCAGCAGCGATAACACTTGGCTTTTGTCCTGCCTGGATAAAGGGGGTTTGTGAGCACTGGCTTTCCAGCCCAAACCCACTCCTGTCGCCAACTTACCCCACTCGTCCCCCCCTCAAGTTCCGTGCCAGCACTGGGGACCAGGCAGCAGCAAGAGCTCCAGCTCAGACACAACCTGCTGGGAAGTTTCAGATTTCCAGATTCACCAAAATCTTGTAGAAGAGTCACAGCCTCGAGCTCTGCTGTTACTGATACTAAAAACAATCCAGTAACCTAAGGAAATAAGGGTTTCCCTGCTTTGCTCATGAATTTTCTTCCTTTGCCACGCATCTGCCTTCTGTACAGTCAAGTGATCACGCCTCCTTTTTGGATAAAGGGACAACTGCATTGGGGTGTCCAAGCAGGATGCAATGTCCGAGTGCTGTGGGATGGGATGGGATGGCAAAAGAGAGGCTCTCCCAGCCAGGATTACAATGATTCTGCCCGATCTCAGACTAAAGCCAGAGCCTCATGAGGGGTTTTTCTCTTCTGGATACATATCCACAAAGTGATTCCAAGAGACAGCGACTAATTCAAACCAGCCTTCAGCTCTGAAGGACCTACAGAGAGGAAAATCGCAGCACAAGCTACAGCTTATGCCACCCTTTAACCCCGCCGTTTCCCGGGTAAATAACCCAGTGCTGATCTTATTTTCTAAATGGATGTGCCCAAGAGCATCATTACAATGAATGCAGGAAATGCTTTGATCTAAAAAAATAAGATAAGTTGGCTCAGTACATCTAAAGCAGCAGCTTAACAAGCTTTAAAACAAAATAATTAAAAGAGGTCTGTGGCATTGCTGTAACACAACGTGTTTTCGCAGGAGCCACGCATCGGAGCACACCACAGTATCCGTACCAACAGGAAACACCACCAACCATGGAACAGAATCAGGAGAAAATACTTCCTAATGGCATTTTTTATGATGATCTCCCAAAGAGCCCCACTTTCCCAGGAAAGCACTGACCCTCTGGAAGCGTCTGGAAGACCAGCTGACACTTTCCCGTAGCGAAGGTTGGATGTCTGCATAGGGAAATTGGACTAATTCAGGTCTTCATTCCAGCACTGTGGTCTCTTGGTGGAGCTGCTCTCAATTCGCAGTGGAGTGACTGAGATCCAGACCTGTCTTTCTCCCTGGTAGCCCAGGGCTGCACAGCCTGCCCAGAAACCTCAGCAATGAACACAGGGAACATGTAGAGAGTTTCAAAAGCTCCAGAAACTCTTACAGAAATGGAGAAGATGAGACGAATGAAGCCTCTGAAAGCAGAGAGAGGGACAGATGGCTTTTATGGAGCAAGAAATACAATGGGAAAAAAATGGAGCAGCAGAACTGTCTTTGAAGGTGTAAAATGTCAGTAGGGAAGCCTGGAGAAAGCCAAGGCCTGGGAGCTCAGTGCAGGGCACTGCGTTGCCCACCAAGGCTCCAGCTGCAGTGCAGTGCTGGGGAATTCCCAGCCCTGCTGCTCCCGAGGCAGCACCAGCTCTGCCCAGCCCTACCTGGGGACAGCCTGCTGCCAGAGAAGGCTCAGCGTGACCCGCAGCATGGAGAAATGAGAATAGCCCAAAAAGATGTTGAAAAAACCAAACCAAAATAGAAAGCAAAGGCAGCAGAAATGAACTCTGGGGCAAAGACCCTTGATCCTGTCACAGAGAGTTTTAAATCCCCTTATAGCACCAAGCAATTTCTTTTCCATGGAGATCAGCCTTTCTCCCTGCCATGGCCACCTCAACACATATGCAGCATCCAGGCAGCTCACAGACTCTCCCTTTCCAATCACGTCAAAATCCTGATGGATCAAGCACCTCAAGCACACCGTGCCATTGGGGGCAAGCCCCTTGTAGCCCAACTGCCAGCGAGGCAGGGATCACTGTGCTCTGCATCTCATTAAAAACACAATAATCCCCTTTGCGGGAGAGATTAAACTTTCGTAGCATTATCTCTGACGGGTCGGCAGTAAGGGATGACCTCCTGCATCTCTCAGTATCTCAGCTTCCTTCAATGGCCCCTGAGCCAGCAGACTCACTTCTGTCCCCATCCATCAAAATTAGCAAAATTGATTTTGCCACAGAATATGTCACTTTGACAGGAATCCAGAGTAAGTCTTGAGTATGTCATGTCGGAGGATGTTAAAGGAGTGGAGCCTCTTATGAAGACCACAAACATGAATATGAGTAACTCATCCTTGTCCTTCCCACGGAAAACTTGAAAGCCCATGAACGGCACATACTTGTAGAAAAAAGGTTGATTCTTTTTGGAAACTCTTCCTAAAATAACACATCCGGAACTGCTGCACTTTCCCTACATAACATCCCACCGCTGCGGACTCAGCCAAGCTTTGGCTCTGGCCGGGAAGAGGCAGAGCTGACCACGCTCCCAGCGGGAGGCACGGCCTCATCTCCCAGCATTAATCACCCATGTTCCGGTGGGTCCTTAAGTGGATGTCCTCATCCATGTCAATTAACGGACGCTTCATTACTCGGGTCCTGCAGACGGAGCAGAGATGCTATCGCAGGCTCTGGGAGCAGGCTGGGGTCATGCACCGGACTCCAGCAATTACGGAGCGCGTCCCTGCGGAAGCCGAGCTTGCGGCAGGCTCGGCTCGCCAGGCAGGCAAATCCCAGGGGGAATAACCCGGGCTCTCCCCAACCTTGTCACATCTTCAACCTGAATGACGTGCAGTCAAGTGGCAACTTCAATTAGCGCCGTTTGCTCTCACCGGTGCCTCGAACGCTGCCGCTGAGCAGCGAGTCCCCAGCCCTCCCACACCGAGCACAGCATCTCTATTCAGCTCCTAAGCCGGCTTTACGCAGCCACATTCCTGACTTATAGGGCCATAAACCACAGCTGGAGTTTCTCCTGACCATCCGGGATGCTGCAGAAGATGCACAGCCAATACCCTCAAGGAGAAGAGCCATCGATCCCCAACGAGCCGTAACTGAGCACCACAAATCCACCCTCCTTCATGGCACGCTGTAGTCTCCACTCTCCTTCATGGCACGGTGTGGTCTCCACTCTCCTTCATGGCACGGTGTGGTCTCCACCCTCCTTCATGGCACGGTGTGGTCTCCACCCTCCTTCATGGCATGGTGTTGTCTCCACTCTCCTTCATGGCACGGTGTGGTCTCCACCCTCCTTCATGGCACGGTGTGGTCTCCACCCTCCTTCATGGCACGGTGTGGTCTCCACTCTCCTTCATGGCACAGTGCAGTCCCTGCCATGGCGTGTGCTGTGCTGCCAGTGTCCCACAGCACAGGATCACCCATCACCACAAGTTCCTGTGCCAGCTTGTCCCCCATCCCCTCACTTCTCTTGTGCTAGGGCACGTGCCCTCTGGTGAGCTCCTGTTTTTCCACCTCAAGCATCCAAACTTGTCTCTCTCTTGCAGGAAGCACCTCGCCACTCCCAGATGGCATGTTGTTTTTGAAGAAGCCTCTGCTCAGCCTTTATTTGGCAGTCAGTGGAGCTGGCAGCTCTGGCACTGCAGACAGGCCAGGGAAGCTTCATTGCTCCCACCATGTCACAGCTAAGCCACATCCCATGGATGCTTCAGCTGGGGTCCGGAGCAGCTCTGCAGCCAGGGCTCTGCTTCTCCTCCCTGCCAGCTTCTGCAGTAGCAGATGAAGAGCCCTTCCCATAGCCACAGAGATGCTGTGCCAGGGAATGGCTTCTGCTCCTAGTGGCTTTGGCTCATGGGGTCACAGCAGCCACGGGCAGCAGGGACACAGTGCCACCAGGATGCTCCAGCACTGCCAGGAAAGCGGAGCTGCTGAGAAAGACCTTCAGAGCAAACTTCAACAAAAATCATCGCATGTCAAAGCGTATCTCCTGCCTACGCATCATTTCCAAGTCACAAGGAGACATTTTGCAGATTGGAGTTGGAAATGAGCACTTTGTGAATGACTGGCTTTATTTAAATTTTCTAAGTCCTCAGGCAAGTCCCAGTGGGTGCTTTGGCCTCCTGCCCTGGGCACACACTGCCCACAGACCCTGTCCCTGCTCATCTCCATGGAGCTGCTCCTCCACCTCCAGCCAAGCTGGGTTTCTCCTCCTTTTCTCACTGTTGCTTGGGAGCAGAAATGCCAAATCCCTCACCACTGGCGAGAAGGCACATCCAGCTGCACTTGGGGCACGTCTCTACCCTGCTCCCAGAGCATCCCACCCACACTCTCTGCACAGCACCCAGCCCTGCCAGCATGCCACAGGCAGCATGGGTGCTTTGCCTCCACCTGAGCAGCAGTGGGGGAAGACGGAGCCAGAACGCCCATGGGTCCCCACCGTGTCCCCACATGAAGGCACCCACACCATGCTGAAAGGAGGCTTTAGCACAGCTTTGCCTTGCAAAGCTGCCAAGGCCGGAGAAAGCAACTGATAAACCCAGAAAGCAGGAGAGATCCAGCAGCAGACAAAACCTCATTTCACAAGGAATCCTCATAAAACCAAATTAATGTTGAAGGATGAAGGCAGGTAAACCTCCCATGGTTAAGTTCAGGCCACTGAGACTCAGTTTAAGTCTCTCAGCAGTTCTGATTTAATCAATGCATTTCCAAGTGAAATTAGATGAAGTACATCTCCATCACAGGAAATTATATAAGCTATCAAAGTCTGTAGGTGCAGGTCCCAGTAAGAAGAGCCACAGGAAATATTCATATCAACTTTAATTCCATTTTTAAGGAGGCGGTTCAGTCCAGAGTTTAAGGTTATTTCAGTGAAAAAAAGTCACTCTGATGGAAACACTGAGCCAAAACAAAGAAGGGGCAAGAAGCAGCTTCTGGAGCAGCTCCTGGAAAACCTGCAGTGGCTGCTGGGACTCTGGGCTTGGCCAGAAACACCCTCCCAGCGGTACCACCCAGCGCAGCATGGGAGGGAAGGAAGATGGAAGGAAAGATGGAAAGAAAGATGGAAGGAAAACCCCTTTGTTTTAAAGGAGAGGGTGAAAGCGCCAGTGAGGCTGTTCCATCCACTGATCCCACCCAACACACTCGGCCTCCAGGAATAATCCTGCTGGAAGAGTTTGGGTGTTAAAACCAAATTCTGTCGGGCTTGAACTGCTGTCACCTACTTGATGACCACCAGCTGTGAAGGAGAACAAGAGGCACCACAACCCAGTGCGGAGCAGCTCCCACTCCTCTGGCTCAGCACATTGATTCCCATAATCTTTCCTCCCAGTCCTTCTCCCATTAGCTATATTTAAAGGCCTAGGCACGCATACATTTCCATAATGAACCTCAGACCTGTCGCAAGTCCCATGGATTATTCACACCCTCCAAAGCAGCCCTTGGGAGCTGCTGGCAGTGCTCACCACCGCCCTGCACACACACAGACCTACAGATACTGAGGGAAATAAGCTGAGCTGAGAGAGCTCATGGATCGGGTCGGGTGAGGGAAGGTGGGAACAAGGCTGGGGTGCTGGCCTCTGCCTTGCTGCCATTCCCCGTTACAGGCTGGGCTCTGAATGAACACCAGCAACTCCTCCTTGCCAGCAGGTGACCATTACATAAGGCAGAGCCAAGGCGCTCCAGCGCCGGGAGCAGCTGGACCAACAGCTCACCCGCCCTGTGTCCCACATGCCAAGGGCTGGCAGGGCGGCCGCAACAAGGGGCAGCCCCCCAAACATCCCAGGCAAGTGTCAGCACCACAGCAGCTCCCGCCCCACTGGAGACACCACAAAAGCAACGTGGTGGCTCTGGCGTTATTACAACAATTATTCATGCTCTGGGAAGCTGCTGCCCGAGCCTCGCGCTGCTCCCCTCGCCTCATCTGGGAAATTGCTGCCAGCACCGAGGTACGAACCGCTGCATAAAAGCGCACTTTATTCAAGCATTATTGTGGCTGTTAAGTATCATAGCCGGTGACACCAGATGAATTTCTGTGGCAATCAATCCACCTGGGAGCAGCCAGCACAGCCCCTGCGTGGATGCGGGATGAGTAAGGACTCCTCAGCGGAGGCCATTAACTCCCACTGCTTACTGCTCTCATTACTTCCCAGACTGCAAGGCTTGCATCTTTGACGAGCAGCTGAATCTACATTTGACAGTGTGAACCTGATGAGTGAAATTCATGGAAAATGTTTGCTTTGGCAGTAACTACAGGGCCCATAAAGTTTTCTCGGAGCCAAAGCGCAGGGATGTATGCTTTTTAATGAGTTGTTTTATACAATCGCCGAGAAATTGCAAACGGTGGTTTTTACTCCTACTGCAAATTGCTCTGGAGCTCAATGCTGTAAAATATTGTTTAAAACATTATATCTGTAGCCATGGAGGGGAAGTCCTGGGCAGCGCTGGAAGCCCAGCAGGCAGCACGCTGCAGAAGGCTGCCGTGGCCTTGCAGGCGGGCGCAGGCACCGATGCAGGCGTGTGCATGCACACGCACATGTATGTCTGCGCACACTCAAGGCGTGACAGAGCCGCTGCCGTGCCCACAAAGAACAGACTTTGCCCCGCAGCACCCACACCTGTCAAGGGCAGGAACATCCCTAGGACCTCGCAGAGGCTTTCAGGGCCATGCTGCCCACCCAGCCCCGCTCCCCTTCAAGGGAACTGAATAATTCTGAGCGCTGCAGTTGCACAGGTCTTGCCCTCCACAGCAGAGGAGCACAGCTCACTGCGAGGGCAGGCATTGCCACGTCCCCAAGCGAAAGCGATCCAACTTGAAAGGAGCAGCAGGGTACCATCTCCCTGCCGCAGGCAGCCGCTCCAGGCAGAGGCTGTGCAGGGTGAAACGGGCCCTGCAAAGCTCCACTGCTTCTCCTGGAGCTATTTTTCTAGTAGTCTTCAAGAAAATGAGGAGAAATGACATGGGAAATGTCAGAAATAAAGCCAGAAGCAATTAGAGTTAGAGAGAAGGGAGAGCAGCAGGCAAGGTTAGCAGTAAAGTTATCTCTTATTAAAAATAAAACAGGGAGGGACTGGAAGCTGATGAGGTGGCGGAGAGGACAGCCTGGTGCTGGGGATCCAGGATGCACAGCACAGAAATTCTCAAGGCAAATGAATTGAGGAAGGAAGCAAGCGGAGGGCTCCAGTTCCCATTTGCTAAACTCTCCTCAAAAATAACAAAGCAAAGGGCATCCTCTATTCCCAGGATTACAGTGCTCTGTTGCTCCAGCCCTGGGAAACTGCACTCCAGCTCTGCCAGGCTTTTCACCTGCCAACGATAAATCCAAACACGAGACACCCTGAGAAAACCCTCAGGTGCTTTCCCCAGGAGGAATTCCTAAGGTCACTACACCCCCATGGGCTCTGTCCTTCCCACACACAGCAGCACATCTTTGGTGGACGGATGAGCAGATGTCTCTGGCAGCAGTGTGAAGGTGCTCACGGCCATCGGGGTGCACCAGCCAAGGGCATGGGACAAAGCTGGGGGAATGGGAGCCAGCTTGCCACGTGCCTCTGGAATACGCTGCATGGCACATGCCAGGGTAACAGAGAGGCCGAGGGCCTCCCCCAGCTCGTCAGAACAGACAAAACCTCAATTCAGGTTTCATTCTCCAAGACTCCATCCACAGCCCAGGCAGAGGGACAAAGCCTCCAGGGGTGTCTGGACAAAGGCCTCTCGCATCACTGCTCGCTGCCCGCGGCGTTCAGGCGGCCCTGCCTGCCTCTATCTGTGCCCCCAAACCGCAGCCATGTTCTGCCAGAGCGCAGGGGCGTGGGGGCAACATGGGCTGATGGGCTCCCTGAGATGTTGCGTGGGGTAGGGCTGGTGGCAGGGCAGCATCCATCCATCCATCCATCCATCCATCCATCCATCCATCCATCCATCCATCCATCCATCCATCCATCCACTCCTCCTACAGCGCCCCTTGGCACCCAAGTCCTGCGCCCCAGGGAGCAGCCTCTGGGCCTGGCACAAGCTGTGGTAAGGGGGTGGCTGCTCGGGACCCCCCACCTTGGGACCCCTCCAGCAGCAGCAGGTGACATGATGGAACCACCGTCCCGCTCGGCGGAGGGATGTTTGGGGTTTGACCCCTGCCTCAGAGAAATGCTTAAATCCAGGACTTTCTAAATACAAAACCGGGTTGGGAAGAGCAGAACGGATCGTGGATCTCACTTTTCCTTAAGGTCTCACTTGTTTAACCCGCTGCTGCTTTCACTTGATTCTACCGAGATGGGCTCAAACCACCAAAATCCAGGTACTGCTGTGGCTCCGGGGCCGGGCACAGGCAGGGGGCCGGGGCTCTCCAGCCACAGCACCATGGAAATAATAAGATTTTGGCTCAGATGACTTCGCAGCGGTAATGAAAATGTGTTACGTAACACTTTGCCTCCGTCTCCTCTGCTTTGCAATTCTCGATTAATCTCCCAAACACATCCATCCATCCATCCGTCCATCCATTCATCCATCAATCCATCCATCCGCCCGCGTCCCGGCCGCCCCCCCGGCCCCTTCCCTCGGGGGCGGCCGGTGGGGACCGAGCAGCCGGCGAAGGGACACGGAGCCGGGCAGTGCGGGCGGGCGGGCGAGCGGGGCGGGGGGAGCCGGGCAGGGAGAGCCGGGCGCGGGGGAGACCCCGCACCGAGCGGAGCGAGAACCGNNAGAACCGGCCGCGCTCCCCGGGCGCCCGCACCGCGCGCTCGCCGCTCCGCTCCGCACATCGCTCCCCATCCCGCTCCGCGCTCCGCTCCCCATCCCGCTCCCCATCCCTCTCCCCGCTCCCCGCTCCAAGTTCACGATGTAACTCCGCCGCTCCCCGAGCGCGCCCGGCGGCGGGATGCGCCCGGCGGCGGGATGCTCCCGGCGCTGCCCCGCGGGCTCCCCGGCCATACCTGCTTCCCGGGAGCCGTCGCATCCACATCGTCACGTCTCTGCCCGGCCCGGCTCGGCTCGGCCCGGCGGGGCTCAGCGCCTCAGCGCTCCATCCGGGCT
>VWZG01005397.1:673009-721659 GCA_013396735.1 Grallaria varia | reverse complement strand
CCCTCCGCGCCGCGGCCGCGCGGGGGTGGACCCGCACCGGGACCCGCACCGGGACCCCCGCCCGAGTCCCATCTCCGGTGGGAATCGCCGCGAAGTGCCGGCACCCCGCTGGAGAACGGCCCGTCCCTGCGCGCTTCTCCCCCGGTGGAGCGCTCCTTTACCCGGACCCCAAGAACAGCCCCTCGCCAGCGAGCCCGGGGAGTGAAGCCCCCTCTTCGCCCGGTGGGCACCGGCGCAGCAGCGCTGAGCGCCGGGACCGCAGTGTCACAGCGCGGAGCGCCGGTGCCCGCACGGGCGGGCGGCGGGGAGGTGCGGGTTCAGTGCGGGCAGGGCGAGGGGTCCCCTGCAGTTCGGCGGCTCCGGAGAGCCCCGGCCCCGCTGCCCGGCCCGGCTGCCGCTGCTGCGGGCTCCACCAGCCGGCCGAGCGGGCATCCTGCTCCCGAGCCAACCCCGGGAGAGTTTCCATCCTTATCCTGCCCCGCTGCCCCGCAGGGACAGTGTCGGGCCAGCGGGAGCGCGGATCCGCCACCGCCGCCTCTGGCCCCCGCACGAGGGAGGGATGTGCAGCCGCCGCCGAATTGCCTCCGGCTGAAAGCAGCTTTCGTGCTCCGCGCTCGCCCAGAGACAGCCGAGCATAAAGGGGAGCGTGCGGGGAGAGGCGCTGGTTATTTTGGGAGGTGTTTCATCAGAGCCTGATGCGTTTTCTCTCTTTCCGGGGGTGCTGCCAGTAAGGAGCGACATTATTCCTGGTGTACTGAACGAAAAGTGTGTCTCTTAAAAGCCAAGCTGCTTTGAGTGGTTTCTGTTCAGCTGCTGCAATAAAAGAAGTTTTTGTATGAATTTGAGGAGAGATTCTTTGAAGCTGCTCCTGGCTATGAACGAGGAGCAGGACTGCGGTGTGCAAAGCCAGCGCTGCTGGGGTGTCCCCTCACAGGGACAAACCACCCGCAAGGAAGGGGCACATCAGTGACCACAGAGCACTTGGCTCTGATCAGTCACAGCAGAAAGCAAGGCTTGTGTAGACACGAATCTCTCCACTGCCTTTCTGACTCACTGGGTTTCTTTTCTGCCTCCAGAGACACTCACTCTCCAAAGAGAAGGAGCCTCCTGTGAGCAGGGCAGCTGGATGGAAGGTCAGCATTGTTCCTCAGCCACCTTGCCAGCCCCTGCTCCTTACGTGTGCTTCCTGCTGGATCTGCTCCAGCTGCCACTAGAAGTGCTGTGGTTCAGCATCCAAATCCCCACTTTCCTTGGAGCTGAATTCCTGGTCGGAAAGAACCTCTCTTGGCAAGGATGAAGTCTCAGGGGTTGGCCTGAGGATCAGCTCACCCTGGGAGGTGGCAGGTGCCAGGGGGACAGACCTTTCCTGTCCCAGCCCAGGCAGAACCAGGACTACAGAAGTACACAGAAAATGGCCCAGGCTGTGTTTGGTTTTCCTGGCGTGCCGGGGTGATTTGTGTTCGGTTCTCTCGCCACGGGTGAATCCCACCTGACAGATCTTTGGTGTCACTGCAAGGCTGATACTGTCCCCTCCCCATCTTCTACAGTGAGACCAGTGACAATGTGGCCGTGGGTCTGTCCAGGCTGCAGCTGGAAGGGAGGGAGCCCCAGTCCCCGGGGTGTTCATTACATCCAATTCCGTGCTCATACACACGGTGTTTGCAGCTGCCAGTTACGGCAGCCTCAGCACAGACTGGTATCAAAGCCCAGCACTCACCTGAGCGCAGCCTTCCTGCAGACTGCATGTGCACAGACTTGAAAGAGAAAGCTCAGCTTTACTGCAAGCTCGTGGACTTTATCAGTCATTAAATCTGACTCACTAACATGAAAGATCTTTAGAAAGAAGAAGGGAAGAGCGTGCGATTGTCAGTCTCTTAAGAGACTGCTCTGGAGCCTGAGAAATACTGGAACGCAGTTAAGTAGAAGACAATCAATTAAGGCTTAAATAAAAATAAACCCAAATGAGCAAACATTAATGAGAGCTATCTTGTATCTCAAACAAATCCTCTTAACTCATCCCCATTTAAAAAAATATTATTTCCCCATTTGTGCCAAACACATGGAGCTGGCATGGAACTGCAAGGAGAACAGTGTTGGGGGATCTGAGGCCTGGCAGTGAAAGTTGAACTTCTGGTTTTTTAGCTATAAACATCTGTTAGATTCTATACACATTGGTCAGGCAGGTGACCACAAGCATGGAAGGGCCCTACATCCTCACCATCCACTTGCCTCTGCCCTGAGCCTCTTCTTGAGGTTCTGGCCTCAACTCCATGTTACAATGTCACCATGCAGAAGCTTCTAGAAAAAAAGAGATCAAAGGAGAGTTGAGGTTTTCAAAAGCACCAGAGCGGGTATGCAGACAAAGCTTTTACACGCAGGCTGTTATTTGGGTTCAGGGCTGGTTTGGGATGCTTGGAGTAGAAACCTCAGGGGGAGAGCGATACCTGGCCAGAGTGTGAGTGTCCTCAGTGCCCTCCAGAGTGCCCTGCTTGCCACCAGCCAGGCGACACACGTGGCACTCGCTCTGCGCCTCCCTCAAACAGCCAGCACAGCGTTTTTCACTGCATTTTAAAGGGCGGGTGATGCCAATTGGCAGTCTTGGCAATCTTAGCCCTTCTTGTCTGGCTCCTCTCCTCAGCAGCAGTGCCGGGGCCGCCTGCCATGGGCAGGTGATGGAGCAGCCCGCTGCGGGAGCAGGAACTGTGAATTATCCCACCATTTAAGTAGGAGGGAAGGAAGTCATTAGCGAATTCATTTGTCTAACTTGTTCTTCTCAGAGTCATGGCTCCAAGACAGCAAAGTTCCTGATGCTGGTGCAAAGCTGTAGGCACTGACTGGGGCTGGCTGCCGAGCAGAGATGCTCATGCAGACCCATGTTCAGGGAGAAAAGGGGGGATTTCCCTGCAGTCCAGTCTGTGCTTTCCAAGTTCTTCGTAACAGCACCCATCCACCCATCCGCTGTGAACTGGACCAGGCGTGGGCACCCCTGGAGTGCTGCCAGCCCCATCAGGGAAACGTTGCCAGCTGTGCTGCACTTCACCCACCGTATTCTGAGGCAAAATCTGCTAATTTGCCTCTGACTGGAAAGAAAGATGCTGCCCCGGCTGCACTTGCCAAGGAGTGAAAATTGTCTCTTCAGTAGAAGCAGGTTGTCATTACCCATTTTCCTTTCATACGGGAAAAGCAGAAGTGTTACTTAGAGCTTGTGAAGCAGAGAGGAGTATAATGCAATTTCTGCCTCCTTGTAGCATTGTCCTTTTGTTTTTTAGACCAGTGCTGACAGGGAATAGGATTCTGGAAAGCACCCTGAGGATTTTATACGCTGGGCAGCTCTTAGGGGACTCTGAGACTTGCATTCCCTTCAGAAAGCAGCCCCCACTGCCTCAAACTTCTCTAATGGTCTTGACGGGATTGTCTAGCAAAGCACAGCTGCAGCCCGGCATGCTGGACCCCGGGAAGGAGTCACAAGGGAGGGCTGAGAAGGCAGGAAAAAGCTGGATGGGAGTTCATGGACCCATTCTGCAAACCCAGAAGAGTCACGTGAGCCCCCTGAGCTTCCCTGCTGTGGGGACTGTCACTCTGTTTTCCAGCCACAGCTCGCTTTTCCAGGAAAAAAAAAAAAAAGCGTTATCCCGCTTTGCAGGATCTGCCTCTTTCCCCCTCACCTGGTTCAAACCCCAGCTGGTCTCTAACCAAAGGTGAGTTTGTCATGGTCATCCTCTGGTGATGGTGCTTGGTGCTTATCCCCTCTGCAGCTGGGATTTTCTTGTGCAAATCAGAGGTTTTGGCACCACACACCCCAAACTCCCCTTCAGTCAGGGAGTGCAAACCTGCAAAACACCCCGATGCTTTGCAAGTGGTCCACTGTTTGAGGCGACAACCTTTAACATTTCAGTCTCTCACAGAGCTGCTCCCCAGAGCTCACATCTTATGTAGTATTTGTCTGGCCAGGCTGCTCTCATGCAGTTTCTTCCTTTTTTAAGCTAAACATTGCTAATCAGCTTCTTCAAGCTCCAACATATGTCCTATAAATATCCCTTGTGGAAGCAAAATCTGTCTTGTGTGTGTATGCAAGACAAAAGAAAAAAATTAGAAAGCGTGAAGCCCTGACTTAGCAGCACAGCAGCAGAGCTGTGCTAAAGCCTCACAGCTTAATGAAAGCAGGGAACACGCCTCTCCCCTCCATCCCCCTCATCCAGCCCCACAGCGTGCCAAAACCCCAAACCCTCCTGTCCCTGACAGCCCCAGAGCTTGCCCAGGCTCTGGCCCTCCTCCCTGCTGCCTGCAGGTCTCTTGGGAGCCACCCACAAGCTGCTGCCAGTGCTTTGGCTGAAGAGTGGATGGGAATGGAGCTGGGGAGCACTTTGTCCTTGGAGCTGAGCAGGGAGCTCAGTGCTTCCTCTCCTTGGTATTCAGCAACAGCCCTGAGGTTCTCTTACAATTCGTATTTCAAGTGCTGGCTTAAGAAATTTGTGGGCCTCTGTTGAGCTCAGGGTGAGGTGGGATGCCACGGTCCTCAGCTTGCCTCTCTGTGGAGTGGGGTGGGGGCACACTCCTCGTGCAAGGTTCTTCCAGGCACAAGAATCCTGAAGGCAGCTCCAGGACCATGTGGATGAAGCTTCTCCAGCTCTGCTTCTCTTCCAGCACGACTGATACGAATGAGGGCTGATAGGAACGAGCTCAGATCGATCATCGACCACTAACTGGCTTCCCTGGTCAGGATGCAAAGCGCAGACTGAAACAGGACCCTGAGGACAGATGTGTCTCTGAGCAGCTTAATTGCCTTCAGCACAGGCAGCAGAAATCCACCTGCTCACCCTGCACATCACCCTCAGGACCTTTGGTTTTGATGGAGGCACCGGCAGCTCTTGGCTGGATTGATCTCTGGCATGTGGACTGCAGAGCTGGGGGTCAGGCAGGGGCTGGAGAGCTTGAGGGGCATCAGATGAGGACTGGAGAGCTTGGGGGTCAGGCTGGGACTGGAGAATCCAGGGGCACCACCTGGGGACAAAAGCAGATGCCTGAGAAACAGCACTCGCCTGGCCTGGGCATGGTGCTTTCCCCAGCTGGAGAGGTTCTGGCCTTTGCTACCTCTGCTGAGAAATCCTCAGAGTCACTGTAGAGGTGACACTGGCCTCGGCATTGCCACGGTTTCCCCAGGTTTTCCATCAGGCTGCTGCAAGGTGAAGCAAGGTGGTTGTCCTTCACGGTGGCTGTCGGCTGCGAGGTGTTAGCAATTGGGAGATGCTGACAACCTGGAGACGTGAAACCAAAGCAACGGTCCACCCTGCCCTGTGAGGGAGAGGGGATATCACAGGCTCCTTGTGGGAAAGGAGAGCTGATCTCATCCCAGCGTGCTACAGAGAGGGAGCTAAAGAAACCCATTGTGCTTCCTGGGACCCTTATCCACATGGAACTTTGGGGTTTCACCTCGATGGGGGTGCACAGTATGCACAGGTCGAGCCCTGCAGGTCCCATGGGAAGGGGTTTCTGTAAGAGCAGAGCTCTGATGCTGAGCCTGGCTTGTCTCCAGATCCAGTGCTGGTATCCTCACCCTGCATCCCTGGCTGATGAACTTCCCCAGCTCTCCATTGCTGGAAGGTGGTTCAGAGGGGAATGAAATTATAGTGCTGGGTTTCATGAACAGTGTGTGGCTCTTAAACCCTGCAAGCATCTCTAGCAGGGCTGTTATAGATTCCCTTTGCTTTGGCTGTATTTGTCTCATCAATCTCAGTGATGTCGACAATTGGGCACGGTTTAATTCTGCAAATCTGAGGAATGATCAGGCCAATTTAGTTCACATTTAAAGCATTTGTGTTCACATGCTGGAAAGCCTTTTTTCTTCCTTGCTCCTTGCCCAAGGCCCTTATTATCTGCTGGTGCTATTTATCAATGCACAGCAGGTATATTACAGGAAGGTCTCTTTCTTAAAGCGATACGAAATAATCATTCCTGTTCCTCGTCTGCTCAGCAAGAAAAGTGAGCCCGGCTCTCCCGCCTGTCAGCACTCCCGAGCCACAGCATTTTTATATTACTGCGGGAGAAGTGATTTAACTCAATAAGGCTCCCTCATAAATAACAATAGCTTGATAAAATAAAGGGGGAGTGTGTCAACGAACACGACGTTTCCTTTCTGCTGGGTGGCCTCGGGCCCTGCCCTGAGTGGGGGACACTGCAGGGTCCCCCCGGCAGCTGCAGGTCCCAGCCCTTCTCCAGCTCTGAGCTTGCACTGGGATGCACTTGGGAACGGGAGTTGCCTTTTAGGGCAGAAAACTTCAATTTTGGCTCCTGAAGTGAGTGAAGTAGATGAAGGATCAGTCTTTAACAATGGTTGATGCCTCTGGAAAAGCCCCTCCTTCCTCCTTCCCGTGCACGCTGCGGCTCCTCGTCCCCTCCCCAGGACAGATTTTTCAGGGTTTCACCAGTTTTGTGGCATTTCACTGACACAAACACACAGATCCACACCAGGTGCTGCTGCTTCACAAGAGGTGACTGGAGCTGTCTGAGCCGGGTGCCTCTTCCATTAAATCCTTGCTGAAACGACTGGACATGTTTGCACACCTAAAAACCACTACGGAAAGTACAGTTAGGAACGAAGGGAGCTGGAGAGGAGCAAACTGTGTACAGAGCAATGAATGCCAACCTGTGTGCCCTGGGCACTGCAGCCCTGGCTCCCTGGGATGGGATCCGTGGGAATTCCAGCAGAGCTGGAGCCCAAGTTCTGTCCTTGAAGCAACGGCCTCTGCAGAGCAAAGGGCTGATTTAATGTGCTGCCATTCCTTGAGCACCGGGACTGTGCGTTTGTTTGGCTTTCTCCTCCCCCAGGGACTGAGGTGGAATATCACCTTCCCATTAATTTATATGAGAACATTTCCAAATAGTAAACTGCCAATAAATTAGTAATGCTGATCTATAAAAGGGGAAAAAATGGCCTGTTGTGAGTTTATAGCCCTGTGGAAAAAAACATTAAACAGAGGTTTCCTTAGCACAGAGTGCTCCAAAGAGCCGCCTGGCTGAGACCTACCTGGACATGTTTTGCCCAGTTGGTTTTTAAACCTGGTCCCCCCAGAATCCCTTTGGAAAAAAAGCACTAAAGGATTCCCAACGACCAAACCAAAAGCGATGAAAAATGGAGGAGAAGACAATGCAGCCTGGAGAGAACAAGCAAACTACCTGGAGCAAATAGTTTATTTTAAGATGCTAACAAATTTGCTCCAGAGGCCTGTGGAAAAAAGTCAGGTACCACACAGCCAGCCTTTCCCTTATTTATAGAATAATTGCGATGATTGATTAGCCGGGATCAGAACTATATTTACGGCGTGGAAGTTTTCAGCAATATTTCAAGTAATTCACCTCCTCACACAGCTCCCTGGTGCTGTCATCCCAGCTCCACTTTTTCTCCCCATGAAGCCTGCTTGCACCAAGATTTATGGCTTTGTTTGTGGGAAGAGCAGGTGTCTTGCTCCAGAGAACAGCAGCAAAACAAGAGCTCAAGGGTAAAACCCTCATGCCACAGTGCCCCAGCAGCTTGCTGTGCCAGTGAGGGTGTCCCCTGACCGGATCCCAGAGTGGGCAATGGCCCTGCCACATCACTGCTCTTGCTGGCACCATCCTCTGGCAAAAGGACGTGGCTTCCCACTGTCACCTTCTCTCTCTGGAGCACACCGAGGCATCGAGTGGCCCAGCAACACTCTGATCACCCTACAAGGCTCCTGGGCTCCTGCACCCACCAGCACCCAAGTGGGCAGAGTGGATGGAGAGGTGACAGCCAGCATCCTGCCCCAAACAAACCAACCACATCACACCTCTTGTCTGCCCCAGCCACAGCTGTTTTCCAGGTGAGCAGCAATGGGGGAAGCAAAGCAGCTGGGATGCAGAGCTGGGGGAGGACAGGGCAGGGGGCTCAGGCGAGGATGCTCCGTGTTTGCCTCCGAAGGGATGTCCAATTGGACCTGGAGCCAGTGCAATTGGACCTGGAGCCAGTGCTGGAGGCTGCGAGGTGCCAGCCCTTGTGGCCCTGGTCTGGCAGTGCCCTGCTCAGCACACAGCGGTTGTTCTCCCAGTGTGGAAGGTTGGATTTGTGAATGACTCCTAAAGTCCCTGCAGCATGAGGCTGCAGACAGACAGAAGGACAGATGAGCAGGTGCAGAATCTGTGTGCCAGTCTGGAGATGCCCATGTCTATTCCTGGCTCTGCCACTGTCTGTTGCCTCCAGCCCAAGGCAGCAGAATTTTATTTAAGCCCTTGTCCACTCCTGCCTGGTCTCTGTTTCTTGGTCTCACAATAAAAGTAAGCTGCTATTTCCCTTTTGTTCCAACTGCCCTCATTTATCCCCCGGTACCTGCAGGGCTGGCAGCCGGACTGTGCCAGCACTTGAATACTGAGGGGAAAAAAATGGTCCTACAGGCTGGAGGCCCATAGGAGTGAGGGATGCTCAATGCTGCTGGAAACAGGAGCTGCTGCAAACCAACTGATCCCCATCAGCTTGTGTTTGATTCCCTGCATGGCCTCAGAACTGGCTTAGGGCACAAACATCATCCCCCTCCCCTCCCGCTGTCTGGCTCCTCTGGGCTTTTCTCTGGGTCAGGAACTGCCATGGCCTGTCTAGGAAGCCTTAACTCTGCAGAGGCACCTCACCCCTGCTAAAAGCTGGATTTATTACAAAGCTGGGGTCACAAACTCTTCGTAAAAGGGGATTTTCCCTCACCCCAGCACGCTGCCACTACCAGGCAATGTCAGCTCCCTCCTTCCAAGGGAAGGCACCCAGGCAAGGGCAAGGCGAGAGGCAATTAGACATTGTTAATTGGCCACTGAGCCCTGCTCCAGCCCCTTGGAAACAGCTTCTGAGGGTTTTCACTTTGCACCCTCCCAGAGTAACATGAAGTTCACATGTGTGGGACCAGACACAGAGGCTGACTGGGCACCAGGAACAGCTCCATTATGGTTTGGGAATTAGATGTACCTGGGAGCAGCCAGGATAGCACCCGGGTCATTTGTTAAAATAACATCTATGAAGGGATGACTAAAGCAAACCCGTTCTTGGGGCCCCAGAAGACGGAGAAGAAGGATGGCCCTAGTCCCGGTGGCATTTGTTTTCATTAGGTGGGTTAGGCTGAGAGGATGCTGCACAGTGCAGAGGGTTGAGTGACCTTCAAAGATCCTCACCCGGGGCATGGGGTGATGGGGGCGTGCGATGCTGGGGACACGGAACCTGCTGCTCACTCCTCTCCCTGCATCTCTGGGACACTTCCCCTCTTCTCTCTGCAGGAAAATAACTGAGAAAGGTTCCCCCTTCCCTATTTCTGTGGGTCCAGGCTGCAGTGCTGGCCATGAGCATCCTGTTAGAGTGGCCACTGCTCCTGGTCTGGTTCCTGTGGGATCCATCCCCAACATCACGGACACCAGCGGTCCATGAAAGTGACACTGACATTCTCAGAGACCTGTCCTTCCTTGCAGCAGCTCCCGGGTTACACACACTGAGTCAAAAGGTGCCTCACCAGAGGCTCTGCCATCTCATCCCTCTGATGCTGGAGATGGTTTTGATAAGTTCCTTGTTTCCCAGGCACAGAGCACAGAACTATTTTTCTTGCACTGAGCAGACAAGATGTTGAAATGTTTTTTCCTGTGATAACTGAAAGTGGAAGGAATCCTGCCTGCGATTCTTGTCAAGTCGAGGGATCTCTTTGTAGTTCAGTGAATCATTTCATCCCCAATGTTAATTTAAAAGCAAACAAACAGAGCTGAATGCATTTGATAGTAGAAATATTTCCAGTACATTTCAGGTTTTGTTGCTGTGTGTTGTAAAACACCATGGCACAAGCACTGCGTGGTGGAGCTGGGGGCCTGGAGGCTGGGCTGTGTCCCACTGCACCCCACTGTGCCCCATGCTGGGAGAGCGGAGCATCCCACCGCTGCCCAGGAACATTCCAGTGGGAAGGGCTATCCTTTCCCAACACGGCTACAGCAGCAGACCAGGAGTTAAAAACTCCCCTTGAAAACAGGAGCTGCAAAACATCAGCCTCGTTCCACCTCAAAAGAGCAAGAATGAATCGGAAAAGGGCAAAGTGCGTGAAAGGCTGAATTGTAATAAAAACGGTGTTTAAATGTGCCACTGAGAATTAATCGCTCCCTCCTTCGGAGCTTCCCCTTTGCAGGCTATTCCTGGGAATTTGTGGAAGGAAGCAGCAACCAGGAACCCCTTTGATTTTCCATGTAAAATAGATCAGGTGTGTAACTGCCCTGGTTTAGAGGCACACGGCCGTGGGGACAACTGGGGTGTGCAGCCCCCCTGCCCGGGGGCTCTCGAAGGGGACAGGTAGTCCTGGAGGGACAATTTCAGCTGTCCTTGGGGCTGGCGGTCCCAGTGACTTGCTGGGGGTGATGGAGACTTTCCCATCTGTTTCCCTGGCCGTGAGGTCCAAGTGAGAAGTGCCCTGGCACTGGGAGAGTGGGAGGTGGCCACAATGCAAGCGCAACACTACGGGCACCGGCTGCCCTCCAGGCTCAATAAATGCCTGGAATTGGAATGCTTATCCCCGTTGAGTCAAGGACTGGCAATAACTCTTCCCAGCGAGAGGCAAAGCGCTCCATCTGCTCCGTGTGTCGGGAGGGAGCCAGGGGCAGCTCGGTGGCTGTCTGCAGGAGCGGCGGGCACAGAGGGGCCCCACGGTGCCACGCCGGGTCCCAGCCACCCCCTGGGAAAAACCCCAGGGTGGGCAGTGAAGAAGGCAACAGCAGAGAGTCCAGGGACCTGATGCTTCCCTTGCCCCCAGTTGCCTCCTGCCACCTCTTTGCCCTCCCCACTCCCACCTCTTTGCCCTCCCCACTCCCTGGGTTCTCCACGGTGCCCGCCGGCCACTCGCCCCGTGTGGCAGCGACACACGGTACCAGTGGAGAGGATCAGCACCGGCAGGTGCTTTGTCACCAAACCCCCGCTCGCTGCAAGTCCAGGGAGTGTCACCTTTTCAGAACACAAAATCAATGCTGTCCTACATCCCAAAACCTTTAAACACCAGACAGGCAATTTGTCTTTGCTGTCGGTGGGTGCATGTTGGAAGGAGCCGGGCCAGATTAAATAAACCAGCAATAGCAATTTGAGGTCATTTTCATCATATTAATGGGTTTCCTGCCTACAGTAAAAAAGAGAGCTGAGGAGACGGGCTTGGATTGGCTCTGCAATGGCATAGCTTTTCTACAGAAAAGCTGTTTTTAGTGATCATTGCTACAGAGTGGAAGGGATAGGAGAAGAGGCAGCGATGGGTCTGGGCACACATGGCATTGCTGGGTCATGTCTGGGATGGCACATGCTGCATGGGGACAGGGTTTGGCCTCCGTGAGCTGTTCCTCCCCTCAGCCAAGGTGCGAAGGGAAGGCAAACTATTTGAAACTCAGCTTTCCCCCCTCCCTTTTCATGAAGAAGTAAACCGAGTTTTATGAGTCTGTTTGAATGTTTCAGTGCCAAAATGCAGCTCAATATTTTCCAAGAGGTCTGGGTAAGGAGCTCTGTGATCATGCACATCACCCTCCTCCTCCTCTGAACCCGGGGCAAAGGAGGGCAGGAGCTGAAAGTTGGTATATTCCTTAGAAAAGGAAAGCAGATTTGAGATAACATGAAAAACATCATTTGACATATCCAAAAGCCTTTTGTAAGCACTTTCCAGAAATATTTTACAGCCTCTGCTTCATTAGCAAGAATACCTGCAGAAAGGCACCTCTCAGCGTGAGCGCTCGGCATTCGGCGCCTGCAAATGTTGTATTACAGATTCTGTTGTAAAACACACAACGTGTGCTGTGAGATAACTCCCAGCAAGAGTGGGAAGAGCCGTGTGTGGCTTGTGGGATTCCCTGGCACAGCTGGTTTTGGCAGACTGAGAAACCCCCTGAAACTCCTTGCTAAGGGCAGCCTCAGAAGAATTGGGTTTGCTTGCCCAAGGGGTGGTCCTGCAGAAGGGCATTTGCACACAGCGATGGGCAGCTCACAGGTCTGGGGGGAGGAAAAGCTGCTCTCCTGCTCACTACCAACCCTGTGCATGCAGTATGGACCACGATGCTTCCAGCAGAAATTCAGGGAAAACTGTGGGTCCATCTGGTAACTCACTGGCTTTTCACTGGCAACTCATGAAGACCAAGAGAAACAGAACGCACCAAATACTTGCAAGGATTTAATCGAAGCCATGTATGCAGGGGGTGCCCAGGGTGGCTCCGCTGTCCCCCAGCAGAGCATGGCACCGTGACACCTTTGCCCAGTGAGGATTTGGGTCCCAGGCCTTCCCCATCTCCCTGGGCAATTTGTCCTCGAGGTTTCTCTGCTTCAGCACATTGCCAAGAGAGACAGTGACAGATAAAGGAGAAGAGCCCCACATAACCTCGATTACCCAAGGATAATGAGGCCCAGTGCACCCTCACGCTATCGGTAATATTTGTATCTATTCAGCTTTTTCAGTGCTAAAGGTAACCATTTATATCCATTAAAAGCAGACAACTGGATGGCAAGCGGAGCTCAGCCCTGGCTGCCTCTTGATGGGCAGCATATATCACACCGTGTGTCCTCAGAGATCTCCTCCACGGCTCCCAACAGCCTTGGGCTCTGACAATGTCATGACACTCTAAAGAGCAGCTTCATGTCCATCCTGCTGCCTCTTTGCAGTGTCCCCACCCTGTCCAGCCCATGCCCTGCGTGGCACCTGGTGGCACCATCCCTGTTGGTCACCACACTTAATTCCCTTCGACCCTCAGGAGACAATGCCAGGATGACACTGGTGGATGCCATCTGAGCAGTGGCCACTGCTTCCTCTGCTGCCTCCTGCCAAGAACTCTCACACTGGAGCCACAGCTGGACCTGTGGCCCTCCCTGGGGACACGCTGTGGTGTGTGTGTGTCCCTACAGATGGTGCGTGGTCCTGGTCCTACCCTGAAGCTTTCCAGCTCCTTCCTGTGGTGATATCCTGACATGGAGCCATGCAAAGCCTCAGGAAATCATTTCCTTTGCCTTCACAGTTTCTGTCCCAGCATTGTAACCCTCGATACGCTATGTTTGGTTACAAGGGAAAGGTGGTTAAGTTGGGTAATGTTCCAGACAAACTCCTTTTTGAGGGCTGTATCACACAGGTTTTATAGTAAGACTCCTCCAATACCTATACAGATTGGGTCTGATTAGGAAAAAATATTCTATGTCCTTCCAGATTCATTTAATTGGATGCAAGATTAACTTTTCTTTAGCATATAAAAATAGAAAATTACATGTATTGGCGTTAATCCCTTTTGTTAGGTAAAGATGGTGCAAAAAAATAATAAACAAAGCCCAGACCACAGAGGATTCTGCAGTTTCCTGAATAATTAGAGAACTTGGTGATGGAAACACCACAAAGGCAGGTGCTCAGGTACATTTTATCACTTGTTTTTTCCTGGAGGTTGCTAAGTGTTTGTCCTTCTTTGGATGCAACATGCAGCCCCCTTCAGGTAAATATTTGGCCAGTGGACGGGGTTATCTTCCCCTCTGCAAGCCTCTTATCTGTCCAGGCACAGCCCGAGGCTCCGGCTCCCGTGCCCCAGTTGCTATTCCGGCAGTGGCAGGAGTGCTGGCAGTGGCACAGCTCAGGGATGGCAATAACAGCCATACGTCTGCGATATTGCTTTCCACCCAGAGAAGGTAATTGCTTCAGCAGAAGAAATTAAGCATCATAATGAAACGACCATAAAAAGAGGCTTCGTTTTCCCTCCGTGAATCCCAAGCAGTGCAGGTTGTACATGCTGGGACACCCAGCCCAGCAGGGCACGAGGGCTGTGATGGTGACAACTCTGCTAACACCGTTGTGGTTCCAGGGCTGGGGCTGCCGTGCATCTGTGGATGGTTTGGATGGAACCACACCATAAACTTGCCCCAGATCTGCATTCCCTTTCTGCCTTCCCAAACTTCTCAGCTTTCGTATTATTTCCAGTGTCTTGGCTGCCTTTTGCTCAGTTTTATTTCTGCTCTTGGAAAGTGTGTGAAGGGCTCAGCAGTCCTACATCTAGCTTTAAACCCTGCTTTGAGTCTCCCAAACGTGAAAAGGGAGGAAATATCTTTTTCTAGTGAAGCCACACATACCTGAGCCTCAGGTTTGCAATGCAGCAGGACAGATCACTTTACCAGAAGGGGCAAAAGCACAGAAAATGTACAAATGCTGTTTTATCAGCTGGAGCCTTGCAGTGATCTGAGCTGGGACTGGGCTGGCTGTGGCCGCCAGCACTCTGCAAACACTGCCTTCCTTTCCCCCCCTTTTCCTCCACAGTGCACAAAGTCCTGCCCAAAGCATCCTTCTACTGCTCCCAGCCTGGCTTTTCTTCCTCAACCTGTCACCCCTGCTGGGATGCTGCTGTAACCATTGCCAACACATCAGTACCCACTTCATCACCTCTGAGGAGATGCCAGAGGTGCTCCCAAGGAAGTGCCAGGAGCCCCTTTGCTGCTGGGAATCCACTCAAGGAGCACCTTGGCCATTCATTGTCTCCTTGGACACTACAGAAGAATCTGCCCACTTAAACCGGGATTATTTCTGGGTGGTAAATCGCGAAGTTAATTTGGCTTTAATCCCTTTAAACAGAACCACTAGCTGGAGTGCTAATGGCTCTCCTGGAGGACTCTCCCAGCCGCAGCTGCCAAGGACATGGGAAGATCTGTGGGCAGATAACCCTGACCTCCCGCCCAGCACAGTGGGATGGCACTGGAATGGCACTGGGAAGGGCACCAGGATGAGCAAATCCCCTCTGTGAGGAGCCACAGTGCTGGTCTGGGACCCCAGGGATCCCCGGAGCGATGGGTCCCTCCTGCCTGTGCTCATCCCTCATCGCCTGCTTCCAGAGAAAGAGCCTGAGAACAAACAGCTTTAATCATACAATCCCCACTTCCTATTGCTAATAATATTATCATCATGATATTAAGCCAGTTAATTCTTTCTCTCAATTTATTTGCTTTTGTTTTTGTACTCCCATGTTGTAATTTTCAATTTAATTAGTTTCAGTGTTTTTGAGGGCAATAGGTCTTGGTTTATCTTTGCAGCTAATAGTCCTAATTGTTTACCCTTTCTTCAGCAATATCTCATTAACTTTATGGGCCATCATTTTCATGGCACCTCCAGAATTAATTCCTTCACTCTTTGAACCATATTCCTAAAGTCTTGTCGCTTCCCTGCTCCTGCCTGACCTTGCCCATCCTTGCACTGCTGGCTGCTCCTGTGGCTCCGTGCTGCCACATCCCACCCAGGCCCCAGGTGGAGGACAGACCTCCCAGTAAAGGGAAATTTTTGATCATTGTTTCTATCTCTAACAGCCTGGGGTCACTTTTCTTGCTGATGGAGGGGCTGGGATGTTCTCCTTGGTTCCAACGTCTGTAGAATTATTTCTCCCCATTCAGGGAAGAAAAAGCTGTTGGGAAATGAAGGTGTGCCATCACTTTGGAGGCAGCTGGTGAGGTGCTGGTTCCTCAGCCCTCTGCTGGTCCCACGAGCGAGCTCGATGCTGGGCTTGGGGAGAGGGGGCTGTGCTGCTGGGCACCCCTCATGCTGGTTAGGCAGAGCTCACAGAGAGCTTCCCTACCCCGGCTCCTGCCTTCAGACCCCATTAATCACAGTCTCGATGAGTTTGTATTCACAGATGAGATGTTTTTGGCCACAGAAGCGAGTCGCAGATGATATCTCCCATTGATTGTACCACCCTGCTTGAATGATTTGTACCAGGAAATGGGTATGAATTTTCAGCTTAATTGTGCTTGGAGAGCGGGCTTAGAACCTGGGGGGACCTGTTTGGCTGCAATGATTGCAATGCCTTGGGAGTTTTTCTCTTTATGTTCCCAGTTTCAAAGTCAGCTTCACGCTCAGGTCTGATCTTGCTGCTGTCAGAGAACAGCAGACCCCGAGCCCCACGGCTGCAGAGGCACTGCAGGGTGGGACCCCGAGCCCCACGGCTGCAGGGGCAGGGCAGGGTGGGCTTGCTTGGCTGCAGGGAGGATGCAGGATTTGCCCTGGGGTCCAGCTGCTGGCTCAGCACTGGGACATGGTTTCCCATTAAGCAGACAGGGAGGTGTCTGCTGGTGGCTGCTGTGAGGGCACCTGAATTATTGATTGGAACATGGGCTCCAGCCAAGGTACTGAGGGCAGGGACAGCATCTTCTTCCCAGCAAATCTTGCCTGGCTTGTGGCAAATCCACTGGCCAAGCCCCCCAAGTGCTGCTGTTCTGCACAGCCCAGGCTCCTCGGCTCTCAGGGAGGGCACAGGTTGTGGCAGGGAAATGATGGCTGGAATTTTCTCCAGGGATCACAGTGGTCTGGATAAACAGCTTTGAGGAGCAGCCGATGGAAGGAGAATGTTCCGAAAGCTCCTCAGTCTGTTACAAGCGGATTTTGCTGGGGTTGAGGCTGGTGTTGGCGTGCAAAGTGCACGGGGGCGAGCAAACACACGTATGTACAACATATGGAGAGACACACACCAGGTACAAACCAGCCATATGGCACACGCTGCTGCCAAATTCCCTTCTCTCACACTTTCCTTTGGCTATTTTTCATCTTCCATTGGCTGCTCCAAAGGTGCTGGGTCGCCTTCCTGAACATCCCAGGCAGAGCACCACCTCCCACCCTGCTTTTCATGGGCCGGTCTGAGTGATCTTCTGGATGCTTCCATTTCTTAAATTTTGTTGTATTTGTCTGCCAGATTTTGCAGAGTTTTAAAAAAGGCTTCCTGAGGGTTGGTGGGTGAGGAGGCGGATCTGATCCAAAATGGGAGAGGTGGCAGTGCTGGGGAGGCACACGGAGCAAGGGCCAGATGTGGCAGCGTGAGCCAGATGTGGCAGCAGAGGCTTCTGGTGACCGGTGGCATTTCTCTAACCTCATATTGACTTTGGCTTCCAGAATCAATTTTCTTTATTAGCTGATGAATCTCCTCAAAAGACTTTCTGTACTGAATCTAGATAAATTATTTAAGCAGTAAATTCTTTCCTCTCTAGCACGGCTCTGGCACAGAGACTTTGTGGGGAAGAGCAGCAGGGAAGGGTGAAGGGCCAAGGTCAGCATCAGCAGAGCAGTGGAGCAGGAACAGGTTTGCTAATTAGTGACCATACAGATGAGAGCGACTGTAAAACAGGCCATTAAAAAGAATCAGGGTTTCAACAAAATGCTGGGATTAACAGTGAATATGAGGAGCAAGTCATGGGAGACTATAGCCTTAATTATTCATGTAAGCAAATTGCTGCGGGTGAAGGGAGAGTGTGGTGCTGATGTGGGCAGGAGCAGGCAGGGCTGTTGTGTTGCCTGCCCCAGATGCCCCAGAGTGGGAAGAGATGCTTTGGTCTCTGTGGGGACACAGGGACATGCAATGTCCAGGTAGTGTCAGGGACTGTGGGCACCCAGATCACCACCTGGAGAGCATGGCCAGGGAGGGCTGGAGTGAGAAGGGCACTCTGCTCTGCTGCCCTGCCTCTCCCAAGGTCTGCTGTTGGTGTCTCGTTTGCTTTGTAAATTGGGCTTCACGCACTTGTCAGGGCCGGGCAGCCTCAAGGCTGACACTAACCAACGAGCCACAGAGCAAGAAATAATTCTGCCTCCAAGAATAATGCTGGCTCACGAGGTCAGAGAATTCCAACATGTTTATAGCCAGTAAAGAAAATGATTGTGTTAAACGGCAGCTGAAGTACATGGAGACCCAGCCAGAACTGCTGGCTGTGGCCATTTGTTATGTTACTGGGAGCACAGTTACGTAGCTCAGGATTCGCATCCTGAAGACTTCACAGCAATCCCTCTCAACAGCCACTTAGGGGATTGAAAGGCAAATGTATATTTTCTGCAGAATGAAACTGCACCTCCGAGACTGACCTTGGGCTTGTGGGGTGCTGGTGGGTGCAAGGCAGTGGCAGTGCTGAACAGAGGAAAATCAGAGCCCCCAATGTGCATCGCCCCTTTTCCATCACCAAGTGCAGGAATAACACCAGGGACGGGCAAAGGGACTCAGGAGTTCCTCACTGTCTGTCTCCTTATGGAAACCACACCGAGATGGGTTTGACCTGGTTCCAATAATCAGCTATAAATAGCAAGCTCAATTAAGGCAACCAAACAAAGGCAATGATGGATACCTGCACAGAAGGCCCCGGGGAACAGGGGGCAGGGAGTCTGGGTTTTGCTAGTGCAAACACCATGTTTTTATGTAAAGCTGCTGGCAGTGGATCACACACAGAACTAGGACAGAAGGGACCAGGGGGCCACACACCAAATGGATAGAGGGGACCAGGAGGGCACACCCCAACTGCACACACACACACAAAGCAAACAGGGCAAAACATCCCCCTCCACGGGGCTACCATGGGCAATGCCCAACCCTGACCATCACCCACTGGCTCCCAGCCCAGCCCCAGATCCTGTTCCAAAGCCCCTCGCTCACCACCAGCAGTGGTTGCTGTCCCAGCCTGTGGATCACCTGGGATCGGAGCTTTGCCATCTGCATAACTGGCCTGGCAGCCCAGCCAAGGTGCTGACACGTGGTTCGAGTCCTTCAGCCCTGATCCACAGGGAGCAGAGGCACAGCCTCAGCAGCCACAGTGACAGGTAGCTGAGGAGTTGGATGCTTGGCCAGGTCCCTCTTGTCCCACCAGCATGCCCTGGCATCTCACTGGGGAGCTCATCAGCACTCCCATTATCCCCACAGCAGCCGGGGTTTGGAAGCAACAGGAACCGAAGGGATAAATTTGAAATACACAGAGCTCACGGTGTGTACATCAACCCCAATTTATTCAGAGCAAGCAGCTCAGACACGCTCGCAGCAGCCTCGAGAGCGTGTTTATCAGCCGGGCTACTCGGGAGATCATTGCCATTGATTGCCAAGTCATTGTCACTCCTGGGCACAACGGGAGGCCGGAGCAGTGAGATGACTTCGTCGGCAGGAACCAGCACCATGGGGAGCTCCGCGTTCCCCGGCGGGCGGCTGTGCCCGGGCCAGGCAGGGCTGAGATGCTCCGAGGGGCTCGGAGCTGCCTCGCACAGGGACCCGACCCCAAACAATTCCGAGCTCCGGAGAGCCAGGAATGACGGTGTGCCCGGCCAGAGCCATTTGTTATTTATTGCTGTTTATGTATGGATCGCTATAGGGCCACCGGCAAGGAGGACGCAGGGGAGCTGAAAAAGGAGAGAAGAAATTCCCACCTGATGAAAACGGAAACAGAGCAACGAAGGAGGCAGGTGAAGCTGAGCTGAGGGCTGGAATAATCTCTCCCCCTAAGGAATTAAAGAGCTCAGTCTGTCGAGTATATTAGAAGGATTGAGAAGGATGATCGGCTCCTTGGCATGCCAGGGAGGGCCCTGCATGGCTGCCAGGTACTGGGGGGCATGAAAAGACCCAAAGGATGGGACTCCCCAACTCATATGAAAGGTGTTTTCTCCTAATATCAGCATGGGCTAATAATGAAGCCCAAAAAAATGATGGACAGTCCAGCCTAAGGCAGTTCCTTTCTGCTCGCCCGGGCACTGAAGTAGGGAGGGCTCATCCAAGGGGCAGGGAAGGCACTGGTCAGACTGGGAGGCTGTAGGTGTTGCTTAGAGCCAGAAAAGATTGGCCACCAAAAGGCACAGAGCCCTTTTATATGTACTCAGAATCCTCATTCCTAATCCTGACCTGCGGGATGCAGCTGTGGATCAGCAGATCTCCAAGGACGGGATGAAGCAGATCATTCCCATTGTCCCCTTTTTTACAGAGCAGCAGGTTGAAGCCAGCACTCAGCCCTTTGAAAATGAAGCTCTAAATAACTGGGCTGGCAGGGACAGAAGGGAGCCAGGGTATCACAACCAGAGCGGGACAGCGTCCAAGGCAGCAGGGCAGCAATTCCTCGCTGGTGGAGCAGTGGGAGGGAAGACTCCTGGAAAATGAATGGAGCTGCAATGCCTCTTGATGAAACTCACACCAAAATGACTCGGCTTGCAGTCACCACGGGCTCTGGCTTGTTTGCCTGTTTGCTTTTTGCTCATCGCATTTCCAGCTGCTCTTGTGTGTATTTGCACTTTGCAGGCTTTAATTGGGACGGCTGAGCAAAGCCCGTCCTCAGCCGGCAGCGCTGCGGTGATAAGTAACAGGAGGCACAAATTAGAACAAATAAATTTGAATCCAATTCAATTCCTTGTGCAATCAGGAAGATCAACACGTCAAAGTGCAGGCGCTATAAATTAAAAGCCGCCAAGGAGACAGTGGAAGGCACTGCCTGGATGCTGTGGCTGGTGTTCAAAAGGCTTTTCTTCCTCGTGGAGTGAGCGAGAGCCTGTGAGATGAACAGCAGGATCTTGTCTCTGTCATCAGGAAGGCTTTTTGCCACCAGAAGATTCCTTTCAGCAGATATGAAAATCCTCTGCCGTGGTGGTTGCAAGTGGCAGTGCAGGAGGGCTCATGTCTGCAGCAGGTAGGCCTGTGTGGGGTGAGTGTGGGGCTGGCTCTCCTTCCCACGTTGTCACCAGCTGACTTCAGTCCATCCTCCTTGCAATGCCCAGGTGTGCACGGGTCGGCTCTGCTGTGGAGCTCTGCAGCAGGACCAAGGTAGTTGATGTTCCCCTGAGCAGCACAGCCTGGTGCCTCCTGCACACAGCAGGAGCAGAGGAGGGAGGAATCTCAGCCCTGATTCAGAAATTAAGGCTTCTCTGGTAGATTAATACACTTCAGAGAACCAAAAGGTTCTAAAATACAGTGAAAAAAAGTCAAGTCAGTGTATTGCCAAGGATGCACAGGCAGATAAACACGCAGGAGGCTCACGGGTGCACTTGGTGCCGTGACATTTTCCGCGTTCCTTTGGCCATTACCTGTCTCTGTTTGGTCCATGAAACTGTCAGTGCTGCAGGGCCCCAAACAAGGGGCTCGTAGGGACAAGGGACACAACATACCTGTGTGAGGGATAAGCAGGGCTGTCCCCTGCAGCTCAGCCACTGCTGAGAGCTGTGCCCACCTCTGTGCTACAGGCACTCCTCTGGTCATTGCTTTCCTGCCCACCATGTGCCTTTGGCTCCTTCACCTCTCAGCCACCATCTGAATTTTATTGGATTCTTGTGTTTAAAATTACAAGCAGGTCCTTGGAATTGGCATTGGCTCTTTAAAGATGTGCTGCATCTTCGTGTGTCACGCCAGCACGAGCCAAGCACATTAGAAGCTGCTGGATAATAGGCAATTACTGCTCTTAAACAGACGAGGCATTCACGAGCAGAATGGGCTGCATCTTAAATCATCCATAAATCCTCTAATAGTGCTTCTATTAATACCTGGTTTCTGGCACATTCCTAATTATTGTGTTCCTTATCAAAGCACCACTTTTCCTCAGCAAAGTGGTGCTGCTGGGGAGAGGAGGAGCCAATGTGGAGCTCTGTGAGGGAAGATGTGGTAGCCCAGGCTGGCACTGGCAGCACCGGCACAGGTACCACCATGGTTGTGCCACACTGGAGGGATGCCCCCAGACCAGGGGGCTGCAATGAGTGGGCAGGCAGGGTGAGGGCAGCTCTGCCTCCACCCCACAGGCATCATCCTCCCCAGGGAACCTGTTGCAAGGCATTGCTGGGGTCTTCACCAGGATTTCCTTGGCTCTGGCTACCCCGTGGTGCTGTTGGACAAGCAGCATGTTTTGGAAAGGGATGAGGCTTTTGAGTCAACAGAATCTCCCTGGGTGTTCTGGCTGGTGTTGGAGAAGCCAAGCAGGCACCTCAAGTTTTGGGATTCTCTGTGGACACAGCCCTGCTCAGCATGTGAGACGAGTTATAAACACCATTCATCCTCCCTCTTGAATCATTACACACTCCTGAGGACAAGCGTGCGCAATTCATGTCTCATTAAACTTTTTTTGAAATATTAGCCTTTTCTTCTTCCCTGTGTTTTTCCCCCTATTAAACTGAAATTGTGTTTCCTTCAGAGAATAGGAGTCATTTGTTACCATAACAACAAGTCTCCATCCCAGGCATAGTAACACTCCCCTCCCAGCAAACTGCCTTGGCCCTGGCATGGGCAGGACCCCTGGCACTTCTGCAGCTCCACAACTGCTGGGATTTGATGTGGCCATTGATGTTCTGCTCTGGCTCTGAGCTTTGGAGGATTTGAGCTGCCTCTGGTGTCGCTGGCACAAGCTGGATCCCCACGTGCAGCACAGCCTTGGCTGCTCTTAGGAGGAGCAGATCAACATGGCCCAACCAGGCCTGCCCTAATCACAGTCTCCTTGGCATGAGACTCTTCGGTTCTGAAAGCGTTGACTATTTTTTACAATCATCCCAAAAGCTCACTCGATCCCAGAGGAAAATTGCCCCTGGAAACTCAGTCCATGACAAAAAGTGGGATCTTTCAGAAATGGGAGATATGCACAGTGTTAATGTCCACCTTCGTGAATCTCCCTGACACTATTTGGCTTTATTAGGTCCATAAAAGAAATTAAAATACAGTTAAAATGGATTTCTTAAATGGTCTTGTAAAAGCTTTTGATGGAAGAACCACTTTATCCTTCTAACTTTTTTTATGTCATCTATTCCCACTTTTCCTTTCACTATGAACTTTTAATGACTTGAGATTCTTTTTACAAACCAACTCATTTGTAATTCCCTGAAGACACCTTTATGTTGCAGCGTAAATCCTGTGGCAAAGCCAGACCTCAGTGACATGGCTGGGACAGACCCGTGGGGACCCTGTGCCAGTGTGTCCAGGGACTGGCTCTTCAGGCTGCCCTTCCCAGGAGTGCACAGGATCGACCACCAGATGCCCTCAAAAGTGCTAAATGTTGTTATTATGATATTACCAAACTTCACTGTGCTCTGCTATGCTATGCCACGTGTTGCCGTATTTATATTAATGTTGGCAGTGATAATGGTGATGATGATGATGACACAAATGTTGCCCATTGCTTCTCTTCCACTATGCCCAGGCAGGGCATCATGAAGGTGGGGACAGGCAGGGTCCAGGGCCGTGGTGCCACCCATCACCTCTCCCATCCAGGCAGGAGACACGGTCCAGCCTCTCAATGCCACAGCACTGAAATAAAGATGATTAAGGAGATATTCCAGCCTCTTCTTTTCTCCCTCTCCTCAGTAAATGTCATGCTTCAGGGGAGTATAGCCAAGAAAAGTTCAAAGTAATAATATCAGAAATCTGCTTCTCTTTTCCTTTTGACATTTTATTGTGATATGAAATAGCAGGGGATAAAAGCTCTAATGGGGATATTTGGTTCTTTCTTTCAGAGAGTATTTGAAGCGCTGGCTGGTTATGACTCACATGGATTATGATATATGCAAATCTTTAAGGGCCTCATTCACAAAGCCAAGGCAGCCACACTGCTCTTCCAGGGGATTTACTGAATGGGAGCCAAAGCCTGGATGACTGATGCCCAAGGTCCCCACTCTTCACCAAACCTCTGCCACATGCTCTGCTGTCCCCAGCTCTTCATCCCAGCTGGCTGGGCTGGTCCCAGGGACAGTGGGGCTGTGACTGCTCTCACGGCACAGCAGAGCCCACAGAAAGGACGGATGGGGAAAACCAATCTTCTTCTACCTTGCCTTTCACGTGAGACGGCCACAGCCAGCACCCACTTTTTGCAATTACAGCACAAACTGTTTCTCCATCAACCACTTTGATGATATTTCTGTGCCAGCTTTAAACCAGATATTTCACACTCATAAACACTGGCATGTAACCAGGCTGTAAAATACAACTTTAATAATGTTTAGCTGGTAATGTGCAGGGAGTCTTGTTGATTGGTGTTGGGGAAACCGGGTTGATTTAAAAAATAAAATAACCCCCTCGTTTCACATTGAATCCTCTCCTAATTAGAAGCTGTTATTGCTCTCCAACAAATAATCTTCCGAACGAAGTCCATTCCGCAGAGAGCGATCAAAGGGTGATTTAATTAAATTTTCATGTTTAATTTTCATTTTCCATTCCTGACTGTTTTCATTTCTTTCTCTCACAACTGCTGGTGGAGGAAGGAGAGGGGCTGGTGGGGTTATGGCAGCAGGCGGGTCCTGCCCTGCTCTGGATGTGGCATCTGCCCACTGGGCACGCTCGGCTGCCAAAATCCAGCCAGGATCCTGTGGCATGAGCTGCCAGAGTGCGGGTTTCCTCTTCATGGTGTCTTGGTTTTAGTTATCTGGTCTGCAGCCAGCTTAAATGTTATACTTAATTTAGAGCAATAACACTTAAATTATGAATTGTCTGCTGTAAGTATAAATTATACATTTTGGAGATGAATATTCAGGTCCTAATTCAAAGCAGCAGATGTGGCATGGAAATGTTTGCAGGCAGATACGATTTCAAGCCGTGACTTGGTTTGATTTTCCCTGGGAAGCAGTCCCTGGTAGACCCTCCCTGGCAGTGCTGTGAGCCCATTTGGGGGCTCCAGGACCACCCCTTGCACCCCCAGGTTTGTTTGCCCTGTGCCTTCGGAGGGCTGGGGTTTGCTTTGGCAGACGGCATGGCCAGATGCCGTGGTAGGTCTGCAGTTGTCCATGTGCAGTGATGAACCAATGCCACTGGAGACACGTTCACCCCGCAACCATCAGCAGGCTGAACATGATCAACACCAGGTCATGGGACACCTGAGGTGAACTTGGCCATGAATATCCTGGAGGACTTTTCCTCTGCCAGTGCCAAAGGGTCCACTCCTGGGGAGAAGCTCAGCCATGAGCCAGCACTCCTCCATCCCCGTTTCCCATCTCCAGTCTGTGTTAACAAGGAAACAGGAGATTGTAGATTAAGAGAAAACACAGAGACTCTTCTCTGGGCTGAGGCTCCCTTATCCAGCCCACGCTGCTGCTCCAGCTGAGCCCAAACCTCCCCACACTGCCGCTGATGTTCCTAAAGAATTCATCAAAGTGACAAGGCTACAAAAGCCGCGCGTTACGGCTCCTCAATTCCCTTGACACTCACCAGAAAATAATGCCCCTGCTGAGCTGCACATGATCCGTTTCAACTATTTTTTAATTTCCGACGTGTTAGTCAAACTCCGACACATGGAGTAAAAGGAAAAATTCATGCAAAGTACCCTCGAAAACTCCTGTTCTGGTAAAAGCTCTCATGACATGAATACGCAAAGGCTCCTGGAGCTACTGGTGAGTTAGTGTGCATTTACAAAAACCACATTTACATACAAATACAACTTCAGCTCTGCATCTAGAGATGGAGAGGGATCTCCTTTCTTCCCCCAGCTACGCACCGATTGTGCTCTCGCTGGTTTAGATGCTCACATTAAGACATCTGCTGACACACATCTGTTTCATAAGAGTATGGATAAGGAGCGTGGTTTGCTGCCTGCAGTGTTCCTCCCCCTTTTTTCTAATCATGCAAATAATCTTTCCTCAGGGACTAACGGCTGCATCCGTGGGCACCGGGATGCAGGTGGGATGGAGGTGTGGGTGGGATGGAGATGCAGGTGGAATGGGGATGCAAGTGGGATGGGGATGTGGGTGGGATGGGGATACAGGCAGCAGCTGCTCCCAGCCCTCAAGGCACATCTGTGCCAGCCAGTTATGCAGGGTTGGACTGGTGCTGTGCAAGCTTTGGGTGTTTGCATTCAGCTCCAGGCCTGGCAACAGCCTTGTGCTACTGGAGCCAGAGATGGGTGGTGGAGTCCACAGCAGCTCTTCATCCCCAGGCTGAACACAGTGGTGGCTTTTCCACGTGGTCACACCGGCAGTGCTCAACTGCTGGAATACTGACATGAAGCAACACAAACCCAGTTCAGCCTCCTGTTTGCTTCCAGTGCCTGGAGCTGCTCTGCCCAGACCCCACACAGCCCCCATATTTCAGAGCACCACAACCCTCTGCATGGCCACCATCCCCAAATTCAGCAGACTCTGAAGGCTGGTCCCAACTTACCAGGTATTACCCTCAACAGGACATCTCCACAGTCCACGGCGATTGCTAAAATCTCCACAATCCCACGGGAACAGGACTTTGTCTTGATGGGCCAAACAGGCAAACAAAGCGTGTGAGGCTCTGGCTGGTGGCAGAGCCCAGCAGTGCTGTCAGTCAGTGCCGAGCTGTGCAGGGAACCATCCTGGGGTGGGGAGATTGCCCTTTCTCCATCCCTCTGCACTGGGTTTTCCAGCTCAGACCGTATCAGTGTTACTGCGTGTGCCAAGCTGCCTCCCAGCCACGGCTCACGGTGCCTTCCCACAAACTGAGGAGCACAGGGAGTGCCCAACACACACTGCAGCCTGCCTGCTACTTCTCCCTGTCCTGGTTAGTCTCCACCGACTATTCACAAGACAAAATACTGCCCTTGTGCTCCCCATAATCTCAGCTTCTACACAAATACTTCTCTGATGGAAAAACCTTTATTTTTAGCTTTGCTTTTCACTGAAACACAAAGAATTCCCCTCAGACCCCCTTAGTAATGAATCGCAGAGAAAGTTTCTCTCCAGTTCGTCTGAATGATTCTCAGCTGAGGGGGTGGAAAATTACTGAAAATCTTTAATAGTAAGTAACAAAAGATATCTTAAATTCATCCTTTATGGCATTTTTAATCACATCGGGCATGATTCATTTCACATGCAAATCCAGCCCCGCGCTCTCTGTACTGCTGAAACATCTGACTTCAAACTATCGCAGCACAAAACTGCTGGGGCTGATTCAGATCTTCACCAAAGAGCAGCCAGAATTCTCACTGGACTTTGAAACTGGGGATTCCTTTTGTGAGGGGGACGTGGCGGGCATATCCAAGAGCATCCTCTGACATGGTACCTCGCCCTCTCCAGTGGTGGTTTCAGGACAGCTCTTCCCTTGGAGGGGATTTGTGTCCCTGCAGTCGTGATGGCAGCAGCAGCTCTGGCCCTCCTGCGCAGCACTGGAGCTCCCCAGGCATTCTGCAGGTGTCTTTCATCTCAACATTGGGCAACTCAGCAGCTGCCTCCCTCCATTCACCTCTCCAGTATAAATAAATGGGTCACTGGTCCCATGGGATTGGTGGGGGTGGGGTTTTGTGCCAGTGAATGGTTTACTGGTGCATCACCGGCCCCGTGCTTGCTGTCCATGATGCCCTCCAGCCCTGTCTGTGGCCACCTTGACCTGGGGCTGGGGTCTGGCTGTTGGTCCACCCCTGGGTGCTGGGTGTCACTGGCTCACAGGCTGGCTGGGGATGAAAGCCCAGAGCTCCCCAAAGCCCCTCTGTGCCTTGGGCTCCACTCTCCTGGAAGCACAGACCATCCTTCCCTCACCTGGGGCACTGCAGCATCGCTCACACCTCTGCAAACACCAAAACTCTGGCCAAAGAGGTTTTTCATGGCAAAAAAACCCCACTCCGGATCCCTCAAAGCCCCTCCGAGGGGGAAGCCACAACTTTTATCAGCTCATTTTTCTTCCTTAGATTTTAAGTCCAAGCTGATTGCTCTTTGCTCCTGCAACGTTCCTTCCTGGCAGTGGAATAAATAAGGCAAGAAGCGTTTAAGTGATCAATAGGGACGAGATGAAGTGGCCCCTGTGTGCTGACAAAGGCACGGTCAGAGGGGACCACGGGCTCTGCTGGCCCTTGTCTGAGGAACATGGCTCCAATGTCAGGGGAGTCCAATGTCAAACATTTATTAAGGTGCTCTTGATTAGAGTAAACTGAAGTAGGAAAGGGAAATGAAGTGGTGAACTGCATCTTTGGAAGAGGGGTCTAATTCACCCCATAGTGCAGATGAACAAACCCCAACCCCTTTGATTCCTGCAGCGCCACAACTGGAACGAAGAGGGGAAAACCAGCCCCTTGCTGTGAAAGGTGTGGACAAAGCCAATGACAAGTTTCCTTCATCTCTAGGGAGTCGGGAACTTTTCCAAGTGTCAGTTTTTCTGTCTTACACCTTCTTTTACTGCATTTCCAACCTCTTTCTTCTAGAAAAATACCATGAAAGGAAGAAGAAGATTAGTTCAATGTTCAGGTTCGCATTGAAACTCCAAGAACAGGTGACGGGCCAGGCTGCACCCAGCTGGGAGCTCACCCGAAGGCAAATGTTTTACCATGTGTGAAGAGGAAATTGGTACTTTTTACATCAGTTTTGGCTCTGAATGGACACAGTTTCCCATAAGGAGATAAAATATTTAAAAACAAGTATATGAAAGAGAAAGTCAGCCTTTATTAAAATGACTTCATCGTTTGGGACTGAAGCCTTCAAGTACTCTTGTAATTCATCCTTATAGATATAAAATTATCATCTGAAGGAAGATTGTTAATAAAACTGACACTTCCCCATCAGTCAACTTAATTCACAATATCACATTTTCCAAATCCAATTATGCCTGTCTGATGACTGACGTTCTCCTCAGCGTTATTGTTCATGTGGAAAAGCGGATACAGAAGTCACATGCAAGGAATCTGTGAAACACGGGGTCAGCTCTCCCTGGATAACTCAGTGTGGGCTCTCCAGGACCTGGGTCTGCCCAGCAGTGACAGGTGCTGACTCTGAGCAACCAGCACATATTTCTCAATGCATTTTTAATGTTGACTTGATTATTTTCCACGCGTGACCAAATGCTTTACCAAGCCACTGGTTTCCTGCTGCCTTCTTATGGTAAGGGGATTTTTTTGCTTTACATTTGGATTTAAAATGAGGAACTCGCATTCCTGTAGAGGATTTATTGTTCAAAATAGCAGAATTATCTCCCTGCTTGTTTGCTGGGGGACAGATAGCACTCTATGAAATTTTACTCCATCAACTCAGAGAGCACAGAGACCATAGTGACAGACTGCAGCCTAGGCATCAACTTGGGAAGGTTCAATAACCACCAAAAATAGGTTATTCTATAACCTATTCTATGTCTTTCAGGCCATATTATGTCTGGAAAGCTGTCTCTGCTGCCAGGCTGTGTCTGATGGCCGTGCTCCTTGCGGGGATGGGATTCTGGGAAGGACCCTGGCAGGGTCTGGGCACAGTTTGGGGACTGTGTGGTTCACTCCAGCACAACATCTGCTTCACACCTTCACTGCAGGCTGGGGGCAGCTCAACCTCTGGGTTCAGAGCCCTGGGTTGCTCCCTCTTCTTCCCCTCTCCCCAGCAGTGAGAGCTCATCCACTCTGTCCACAGGGTCCCCCACTGCCTGAGCCACCCTGGGGACTCCAACAGGAGCGTGTTCCCTTGGGAAGAGCGCGGTGTTTGACTGAAGTCAGGCTGAGGCAGCACCACAGCAGGGATTGCATGGCAACCATTGCCAGGGAGACCGAGCTCTGTGTGGTGTGGCAGCTCCATGAGCAACTTCACTGAGGCTGGGATGGTCCCAAATCTCCCCGGTCTGTGCTTTGTGCATCCCAAATCTCCCTGCTCTCTGTGCTTCGTGTGCCTTCCTCCTTGGCTGCAAAATCCATGAAAATTAAGACAACAGACAAGCATCAGGCATCTGCAGATTCCCAGGACTGGCAGGAAAGGTGTAAGCTACTTCTCCCTGCCCTTTGGCTCCCAGCATCAATAACTCCCATTGGCACAGCCAGGTATCACCTGCCATGGGAGCAGGGAGCATGTTTGGAGCCACAGCTGCTCAGTTCAGGTTTTTCACTCTGTGTCAATGAAGAGTGACTGGAAAACAACAGGGAGCCTCATACACCAGGAGACAGCTCTCTGAACAAACATGGGACTGTGTTTGATCAGGTTCAACCCCTCGTGTGCCCACTCTGCTTGCACCATCCCGGCTGGCCTGTGATGAGGCCAGGCTGGGATGAGGAATCACAGTTCTGCTGGCCCTGCTTGGGACCTGCAGGCAGTCATGGACACCATGGAGTCAGGGTCTGCCCTGAGCCTTCAGTCAAGGTACCTCTGGTTAAAGCAAAGGATAAAATCTTAAGTTCTCACCTAAAGGATGGCACCAGCGAAAGCTGAGTTCCCAAGAACCATGGCATGTATCTGCCTTGTGCAAGAGAAACTAGAGATGGGCCATTTCCTAACGGCAAATGCAATGGGCTTGCAGCAGCACAGCAGCTTGGGAGAGCAAACAGTGCCCAGCACAGGACTCAATTTGCTTGGAAAGGTTGTGGGGCCCAGAGCATATGAGGCAGATGGATGGCTAGAAGAGCGGGACTCATTTGTCTTGCTGCCCTGCTAAAAATATCCACATGTTGTGTTTCTCTGCAGACTGGAAGTGTTCCCTTCCTGCACAGGGTTTCTGTGCTTTCTGCCATGAAATAACCCCCCCACCACAGCTCCCTTTGGCCATGCACCATGTCCTGCACCCCAGGGTCCTGCAGGCTCCCACCCTCTCCCTGAAGGAACCAGGTGAAGCTGGAGATGCTGTGGCATGCACTGGTACCCAGCTCTATGCATGGCATCTTGCAGTTGTCATGGCAACTGGAGATGCTGGCAGTGCTGCCAGGCTGGGTGTCAGCATGGGACCTGTCCCAAGGCAGGGCTGTGATGCCCGGCAGGCACAGGGCTGCAGCAGGGACACGCTGTCCTCGAGGCTGAGGGGACCTGAAAGACCTTTCCAGTGGGTGTTTCCTGGCCATGGGGTACAAATCCACTCAGGCTTCAGACCAGCACTTCCCTAAAGCCTGGCAAAGCAGCTGAGGGCACCTTTTAAATACCATCTTCACTGGGATTTCAACTGTCTTGATCTGAAACCACATTATTCTCTTCTTTTCATCCCTCTGCAAGAAAATATCGGGATCAATTAATTTCAGCAACACAGGCACTGAGATCCCTTCCATGTGCTTTTGCAGTGACAAGCCTTGGGGATCACTTACTCAGATTATTGAAAGAGCTCGCTCTAGGCAAAAAATTAGGATCCAAACACCCAGTGGATTAGGAATAGTAGGGCTTAAAAAAAAAAAAAAATCCCCTTTTCATCCAGATGCTGCGTTCAGGGCTTGAAGTGACAGCTTGTCTGCTGACAGGAGGGTTTGGTTCTCCTGATGTCAGAGGGGAGCAGCACACCCTGTTTATACTTGTGTGATATTTAACTGACAGAATCAATCTTCACTTCTCAGCACTTCCACGATATGTATCAGTTTCCTGTTTGGTCCTTGGAGAAATCCCAAACAGCATCAAGGAGCTGCCTTAAAAACATCATTAGGTTGAAATAAAAGGCAGAAGAACCCCAGTCCTTTGTGGATTTACAAAGCTATAAGCAACAAACACGTGATGCCCCATTTTCCAAAGTCCCTCTCACCAGCTCCAAGTCAGAAAGCAGCAACAGCTAACTCACAGAGCACGGATGTGACAAACAGGAGGGAAGCAGCCATCTATCACAGCAGTTCCCGGAGCCTCGCAATAAAACAAAGTGCCAAATGGAATTCTAAACCATCGCCGGTGCTTTCAGGCCACTGGGAAGCCACAGCATAAATAACAGGGATGAAGGGCTCCGAGCTGGGTCCATGCAAACCATTCTGTGCTGCTGCAGAGAGGAGCTGCTCGGCTCTTCAGGGCTCCTCCACAGCAGAGCTCTGTCTGTCTGTCGCTGGAAGGATGCTCGACTTTGAGGAGGGACCATTTCAGCTTTTCAGAAGAGCCTGAGTGCCACTGAATCACCATATTTTCTTTTTTTTTTTCTCCTCTCCTTTGGATTTTATTCATCAGTAACTGTTCCCTTTGCTATTAAGGCTAAAGCAGGAATCGATGAGGTCCATATGCTCCCAGCAATGTTTGCATGGGCCCAGGACTAATTTCGATCTTGAGCCTGTCTTCGGGCCATCTGTTCGCAGCATCACACAAGACAATGTGTCATTATGGTCAGGAATTTGCATAACCACTGTGGAGGAATTGTGTCCAACTCCATTCATACCAGCCACAATGGGTTTTCTCACGCTGTGGGAAGGGGCTGGAAAAAACAAGAAGCCAACAAGCATCACAGCCACGTTTCCCATGAGGGGCCCAGCCAAAGAGCAGATTGAGGATCTGGGGGACCCCCTTGAGCTGCTTGGGCAGCAGCAATGCCATCCTCATCTGCCCATCCATCCTCCCATTAGGCCTCCAGCTGTGATCTGACACACAGCATCAAACCTGCACGGCAGGGCAGAGTGCTGGTGCCTCCAGCCTGCCTGCACACCACCTTCTCCACGGGGTTAACGCATTAATTCTCCCAGCTACGACATCAAAGGCTTAAATCACTGTGCACATAATAGATGCTGCAGAAGGCTTGGAAGAGCCACACGGTGCTGTGGCTCTGGGCCCTCTCCCTCCATCTCGGCTGCAAAGGGAGCGATGCCAGCGAGAGGTGGTGGGGGCTGAAGTCCCCCAGGAAACTGAGATGTCCTTGCCAGGCAGAAACCCTGGCTGGGGAGCTCAGCCCCGATCTGACAGCCCATTCCTCGTTCCCTGTGCCCACCACCAATGGCAATATTGGGGTGACATCAGCGCAGCGCTCTGCCAGGACCTTCCCAACAACCAGAGCAGGCATGGGAAGGGAGCCGGCAGCTTCAGCCCAGCCCCACTCATCCTCCCTTTGGCAAGCGGGGAGCCAGCCTGGAAAGCCTCACCCGCAGCCCTCATCAGCGCCAGGAGCACAATAGTCCTTTAACGATAATTACAGGCTTGCGGCAGCTCTGCTGGTGCGTGGGGCTGGGGCTCTCTGCTAGCGAGAGGTGCTGTTTAAGTACGCGAAAGAATGGCACTTAGCAGATGTCTTGGGGTAAATGGTAGGTTAAGCGACACTGAAAGCACTGGTGGAAGGAGCGCTAATTTACACTCACATGATTCAATTTGCATGGTTAATTCTATTTAAAGCAAACATCCAGCACCCGCTGGAGCTCCGGAAGGACCATGGTTCTCATTTTGTCTTCCCTGCCATGCTTCGGAGAACAAAATGGTTGGATAATAGAGCCAATCAACATGGATATGCCAGGGAAGAAGTTTCTTGAATGCATTTCCCCTGAAGAGCATGGTCTGTCTCTGCTGATGTCACTGCCCAGACACTGCCCCTGCAGAGCATACACAGCCATGACCTGATGAGAATCAACAAGTGTCCTTCAGCCATGGCAGTCAATGAGATCCAGGCTATTTTCCACACCAAACCTTTTCTTGGGATATGAAACTGGCCACCAGCATGGGAACAAAACCAGGGAGCAATGCCAGGGAATGATGCCAGAGATCCCCATAGGAGAGAGAAGGCTGGGGCAGGACTTTGCTCTTCTGGTTTAGTGATAATTTAATAACATAGGTGATGTTATAAGTAAATTGGAGTATCTTTAATTTTTAACCCATTAAAATTCTTGATCACTTACCACAGCACCATGGCTCTTTGTCACCTGGATGCCATTGACCCTGTCTTGTCCCGCTTGAGCTTTTCCTCAGGGCTTTTCCCCTCCAGCTTGACACCAGGAGGACAGAAGACACTGGCTCTGTTTGGGTTTCAGCAATCAATAGTGCTTCTTAACTGAAAAATAACAGTTCTTCATCACAACACTTTGAGTTCTGCAGGGAACAGAAGGCCTGTAAATGCCCTGGATGAGCAGAAAAGCATAAATTACCTTGGAGATAATAAGCCAAACGCAAACAATATTTACGGTTGGTTAGAGCGGCGGCACTGAGCGTGCAGGGGAGCACATAACAGAAGGGGAAAGTGTTCGCACATTATTCCTTTTTAACTTGAGAAACGTGAAAGCAAAACACCAGAAGAGGCTTCCCAGCACTGTCCTACAGAGCATCCGTATCAGCACATGCCACGGTTTTCCCTTCCTTTCACAAGGCAGAGCAAAGCACCGCGGCACACCGGCCTCCGAGCCCAGGCGTGATGGGGAAATCACAGGCAGCGAGTGCTCAAAAGCAATGATCAGAGGAAATATTTCACACACAAGCAACGGGGCTGAAAATCTGTCCAACTGAGAGCAAAGCTGTAATATTCCAAGCTGGCACCTGGACTATTTGTGAGCAGCAGAAGGAACAAAATGCAACAACTGAACTGCTCGTTGCAGAGCAGCTCAAGTAGCTCCCCAGAATCACCAAGCCTCCTGCAAATTGCTAGGTAACTGCGCCGAGCAGAGACAAAAATAATCCCTCCCGTGACTTGCTCTGACAGTGTTTGGAAGAGTGAAATAACAGTGTTTCAGCACGGAACAGTGTGATACTGGTTCTGTGGGGCAGCACCAAAGGGCCTCCATCCAGGGCATGCAAGGGATGTGCTGGTGATGGCAGTGGCCAGGGTGCCCAGGTCACCCCAGGAGCACCTCTGGGCTCCTTCAGGTTGGGAACTGGGGGAAGGATGACACAGGGTATTTTCAGACAATGGCAAAACAAAGGCAAAAAGGGTTTTTTCCAGATGCTCCCCAGGAGCACTGCCACATGATGCTGGGACCAACCTGCAGCTTCCGACAACCAGGGGTTCTTGGGAAGTCCTTCCCAAATACTGCGTGCACTGGTGCTATAAATAACGCCTGGCCAGCATTAAGGTGCTGCTTGAAAAATGTCTTGTTATTGCCACGGAAGTTTAGGAAATACCCTGATTAAATCAAAAAGGCACCATAAATTGACAAAGTTAGAATTCTCTGGGATGAAAAAAGAAGCAATTTTGTCCCCTGTCAGCAGAATGGAAATGAACGGGCTGAATGAATTAGTGCACGATAAACTTTTTAAAAGCCAAGTTACAATTTAAAGCAGCAGTGAGAGCTGGGGAATGATTTAAGAGTTATAAAAAACCCACCAAGCACTGCTCTATTGCCATTCGATCCCAGCCTGCACAGCGCCCAGAGCAGCTGTGACACCTTCTGGGACGAGATATCTGTGTCAGGCAGTGCCGAGAGGGTGACATGCCAACGCCTCTGGCTGACTCTGGCATGGGATGCCAAGGATGATGATTGGCTTCAGGGTGTCTGTGGTGGTGGGGGTTCAGTCCCAGAGCCCAAAAACTGCTTTGCTTCTGATGAGAGTCTTTGGCAGAGCTGTGTGTTGACTGGGCATCAAAGAGACATTGACCTGGGGAGAAGGCACCTGGAGGTAAGGAAAAGCACCTGCCTTTGCCTGTGAGGTCAGACAGTGAGCTCAGCTGGTGACAACCCTGCCTGGCCCCAAGGAGGGGACGAGCCCCCAGCACAGCCCTGAGGTTTCGCTGTAATTGCTTTGTGTGACTGCCGAGCGCTTTATCAGCGCCGTGAGATTTCCCTGGTGTCTTGCTGCTCCGAACTTAATGGGATTAGCCACGGCCCCCGACAAGTTCGGAATAATAATTGCCTTTGTTTTGTTTTCTGTAAGCCACAATGACTCTGCTGATCCGAGCGATTAAGTTCGCTCCTCCACGATAAACAGGTCGATGGCTGTGGCACCCAGGTCCCCGTCCTTTCCTTCTCCTGCAGAGGTGGGAACACCACGTGCTGGCAGGAACACTTCCCAGAGCCCGTCCATGGGCTGCTCTGCCAGTGGGGCTCCACAGGGACTGATCCAGCCCTCCTAGGATGCTATCTTGGGAAGGTGGTCCAGCCTGGCACTGCTGAGCCTCGCACAGAGGTCGGGAAGCTACAGGGATAAGGGTGCTCAGGAGGTTCCACTCCCACCCCAGCCATAAAGAGAGTGAAAACACACCCCATTGCTCAGTGTCTGCATTTCTGCTGGAGAAAGGCACCGTGTCCTCTCTGGTGACACTGGCTGAAGAGCTTGGCACTGCCGCCACTGGACCCTTCCAACCTATGCCATTCTATGAAGAGCTGCCTAGCCCTGCTCCATTGTTTCTGGCTCAGCCTTAATGAGGCCAAATAAAAAGCAAGCCCTGTACCCCCACGGATCACTGCCAAGGTCTGGGCATCACCCCTGCAAAGCCCCCCAGAAGTGCAGCCCCCAGCCCTCCCTGTGGAGCCCGGGGGCTGCTCCCCAGGACACTGGTGGGGCGGGTGAGCTCTGCCTCCCAGCTGAGCACCAGCGATGGCATGAGTCAGTAATTGCAGAGCTCATTTTTAGATAGTGCTGCAAATGTGCCTATTAACATCCGCTCCCATCTCCTCGGAGTGATTTACCTGTTTCATTTTATTCAGCGAATTAAACACAAAAATAACGGTGGTCTACACCAATCCTGTTATCGACCTGCTGGAAATGGGCAGCATCCATCACTCCTCTGCACAGGGATGTGCCTGCCCTCGGAGGAACACCGGCAGGTCAGCGGCTGTGGAGGAGCTGCTCGGCTCCATCTGCCTCCCGAGCAGCCAGACATCAGCCCCGAGTGATTGTTTGAAGAATGAGACATTTTATTGTCCAATTCTTGACATCTCTCACAGCATGCCTGAGACATTAATGTTCTTCTAAATCACTGCTGAGTATAATATTTTGCCACTGATACCACACATAATCTTCATGTTTGATATTCCCCTGTTATCTAATGGCACTTTGCAAAATTACAGTGGTATTAATGCTCAACAACCTTATTGAAGGGAAAAAAAATCAAATTAAAGATGAAGTATCATCGATTTTGTTGGGGGCTCCAAGGTGGCAGGGAGTCAATTGAACTTCCCTGAAAAAACAAGAAGGTAGAAATAATTGTGTTGTTTTTTTATCCCCTTCCTTGAACTTCTTGTAACTTCTTTGGGTGTTCTTTCCCCCCCCCCCCATCCTTGCTGGCTTTCCTGTGGTTGATTTGTTTCAGTAGAGGTGCGCTGCAAACAAAGCACAATGCAAGCACAAAACGTGCAAACAAAATAGAGGAAATTTCCCAAACAGGTGAAGACAGAGATGGTAAGAACAGTCTACCAGCACCATTCATGCAATTTGGGGTGGAAAAACCTCAGCAGGCACCGTGGGTCTTGTTCTACAGGGATCCTAAACTCTGCTCCATGCCTTGCCACCTCTGCACTTCATCCCTTTAAACCAAGCCCATCCACCCTGCACTTCCACAGGTTCCAGCTTCCCTGCCAGCGTGATTTATGAAGCCGGAGACACACTAAGGCGTCCCCAAGCCCTGCAAGTGGAAGCTGCTGCCACCATTTACCATCCCTCTCACAGAGCTTGGAAACCTCTCCTCCGTGCATCATTACTTTATTGAGAGCATTCTCAAGAAATTCACAGCTAAATGCAAGGAGAAAGGATAACTTCATTATCTGGATTCACACCCCTTGACAGCTGAACTTTCCTGTTATTACAGACGCAAACCACTTTTTCCCCATGAATGGCCTGAGGCTCTACAAATTTGATTAAAGATGGAACAACTGCTGAAGGATTCCTGCTTATCAAGAGCCATTGCAACATCTCATTAAGCCCAGATCCAGTGCTGAGCACGTGCTCCACTGGTGCTAACAACAGGCACAGGGCAGGCAGAGGCTGTGACCAGAGCTGTGCGCCAGTGCCCAGCACAACTGGAGCTCCAGCAAGGAAAAGCAGCTTCACATGGAGCAACCAGAGACCACACAACCCACCATAAGAGCTACACAACCTTGGCCAACCATTCCAGCCGCCCCACCTGTGTCCCTCACCACACCACTCCCTCCCTCCATCCTTCCTGGCTGCCCAAGACTGCAGCACATTCTGCTTCTTACTCGAGCATCTGGAGGGGAGGTGGAGCCCTTGGCTGGGGTCTCCCATTACTTTTGCAACAGAAAGGGTCACCCCTCAATCTGATGATGTCAGCAGTATCAGCTTGGGCAGCACAAGGCTTCCCTCCCTTTCCCAACACCCACAACTAGGCTGCTCCCTCATTACATGGAGAGCAGCTTTATCACCGCTGATTGCATTAACCTAATAACACCTGCACAAAGCAATCACAGAAGAGACTGGAAGGTTTTGTGTTTGTTTGGGTTTTTAAACAAAGACCCAGTCCATGAAGTATTGATTAAATTAGGGGGTTAGATTAAGCAGTGATTGAATCAAGCACCAGGGCTTGCGAGAGAGTCTATATGCAGAATGCTGACACTGAAGGCCATGAGGGAATAGGAGGGGTTTGGGAGCCCAGTGCAGATGAGATGTGCACACAGAGGAGCCCAGGGTGCTCTTCAGAGCAGAGCAGGACTGGCAGGAGCAGCACAGTCAAGGCAGAGGACACATCCCTCATCCCACTGCTGGGTTCCACCCTATAGCTACATCCATATGCAATTCAATCACCCTGCTCTTGCATTTACAAGCTCTATTCCCATAGGAAAAAGGAACACTGCAAGTTTTCCTAGAGTTCCATGGCTGGCAAGGATCCAGCGCACATTTCCACAGGGAATGCTCACCAGCTCTCTGTGGCACTCAGGCTCCAGGCAGCACCTGCAGCTCACGACCACTGTGATGGCTGTGGTGTGGGAGCTCCTGTGCACCTTCCACAAGTGTCATTAGAAACTGTTAGAGTGCTTTCTCAGCCATGACCCTGAGAAATTGCTGCTTCTGTTTTTCTCTCTCCTTGAGAAAATTCTGATCCTGCATCACAGATGGAAGTGGCATCATCTGGGATAGTGGTGAACTGCTTGTTGTGGTTATCAGCTCCCCTTTTACTTAGGTGACATCAGCTCTACTTTGATAAAATTGTCACCAAAAAAAAAAAAAGCATCTTTTAAGCTGGTACAATTTGGTAGATCCCAACAGAAGTCAATGGATTGATTTTATCCTCCATTATCCACGTAACTCACAAAAAAATGGAGTATCCAGACTAACAAATTCCCTAAGAATTTATCATTTCTACAAAGCCAAAACCGAGAGAGGTTTTGAGCTCATTTAATGACATTATTATTGACACCTCTGTGCCTTACAGAAGGCTGCAAAGGCAGCAGCACAGGCTCTCCTGCACTTCCCACCCTGCTCATGGCTCATGCACAGCTCTCCTGCAACAGCACTCCTGGAAGGGGAGGATTTAGAAAATCCCTTGGGCAACCAGCAGCTTTGTCATTAATCCCAAGAGACACGGGAAAACATGTAACGTAACATTAGCACTTGTAATTCTGCAAAAACAAGCGCTGCCCTGACCTTGGCTGGTAGGACAAGGCAGCTCCCACACACAGCAATGGCCAGGAAGGTGCAGCTGCAGAGCTGGCCTCCTCCTCCACCCAGAGGTCCTGGTGGTCCAGCCACCCACAGCAGGGAGAAAGAACCCCAGGGTGCCTGTGGACCTGGGCAGCTTTGCCCACCCATGCCAGGAAGCTCCGGCTGCCTGGTCTGCTGGGCTCTCGCTGCTCAAACAGGCAGGTGGATGGGGATGTGGCCACACCTGCCCAGGGAAATCATGCCAGCCTGGCAATGGAAAAGAATTGCTTCCTGAAGGAGAGATGCAGCGAGTCAGCTCAGAACTGGTCAACTCTAAAGGCTGTTGTTGGAGAGTAAACCCATCTGACAGGCAGCAGGTGGTGCCAGCCAAGGCATGTGGGACTCCCAATCCAACCAATTAAAGTCAGCAATAGGCCAGAGGCTGACATGGCACTGCCTGGGGCCAGCACTGCCCTGCGGGTGACAAGGACAAGGGAGCCATCCCTGTGCCACACTCTGGTGCAGAGAGCTGCTGAGTCCCTGGTGCTGCTCCTCCCCACGGCAGTGCCAGGAGCTGGGCACTGCAGGTTGGCACAAAACCACAGTGCTCAGACCCAGCAGCGACCTGTGCCTTGCTCTTACCTGCCAGGCACAGCTGGATTTCTGCCAGGAAGACACAAGCAGGGAGGGACAAGGCTTCTCCCAAGCCAGATGTTCCTCACAGCCCCTCTCCCTGGTGACCGTGTCTGGGAGCACATGCCAAGTGCTGGTGGCACCATTCCTGCAGCACCACTGTGTGAAGTGTCTAATGAAGATCTGGGGAACATGCAGAGCTCCAGTGACATCAAGGCCCACATTGTAATTAGCAAGTCACTTTCCTTGCCAGGACAGTAACCAATAAGTCACCTGGAGCAATGAATCTGCTCCCTGTGTTGGGGAGGATGGCAGGTGAAATATTCAGAGACAAGGAGCCAAGAGCATCCTTTAGAAATGGTCCTCTTGGGCCAGGCTGGAGACAGCTGGTGATATGGAAAAACCTGTCTTACATCCCTTTTTCTGTGGCTCATTAAAGGGCCTCTTCCAGCCTGGCACCAACACCAGGGCTGCATTCCTGTTTTAACACAGATGCCAGTTTGTAATCTTGCTGCCTGGCCTGGAACCATGCTCCTCTTCACTGTGGTTTGAAAGGAGAATGGTGTTTCATACCAACTTCCCATTTTTGGTCCGAGGGTATTAAGAAATGAAACATTAATGGAATGTAGAAAACGAGCCGAGTATTCAGCTACTATTTACCAAATTGTTCCTGTTCAGCGCTGGGAGAGGAGGAAAAAATAGGAGCAAGGATAAAACTGTGCCTAGAAACATCCCATTTCTCCAATGCATGCATGGCTGACAGCCACTAAGCACAAATGAATAAATATTTTATGTGCTTTAATTTCCTCATCTACGAGCTGATGTTCTGAGCCTTTCTTTGCTTTATTTTGCTACTTCATAAATGTTAAAAACGTTTATCCTCTTATTCTTTCCAACAAAAGTAAGACTTTTGCCAGTCTCTGCTCCTGTTCCAGTTGCTTTCATCTCTTTATTAGCATAGCAAAATAGCACATCACCTGCAGGTTTCTCCCTCCAGTAATTTCTCCTTTCTATTTTTTCCCTCCTTCCTTCCCTTGGTTGCCTTATCACCTGCTCTCCCACCTCTATTATTCAGGAACCACAGTGTTTGCAGGGTTTTTTTTTGTCCCAGCTGCTCATTGAACCCTCATCTATTGAGATGCAACTTGGATTTTTCTTGTGTTTATTTCATTTCCCCTTTTATTATTATCTCCTCTTTCTTACTCTGCCATCCCATATTATTCTCCCTGTTCCCCAGCAAACTGTGTGCCATAGCTGGGGACGCCAGAATGTCTCAAGGCTGCCATCCTCCTTCCCTCAATATTTTCCATCTTGAATTTGTCCTTTAAAAAAAACCAAAAAACAAAACCAAACCAACACAACTGCATTTCTGGAAAATTCCCACTTCCATCTTCCTTAAGAAAAAGATTCCAGCATCCATGTGCCAGCTTCTAAAGCCCAAGGCTGCCACCCTGGCCAGGGTCTGGTTGGGGTCTGGACCAAACCCCTGGAAGGGATCTGCCACCAGGAGCATCCCATTCATCTTTCAGGAAGGACTTTGAGCTGCTCCAGAAGCCTCAAATAGCTGCCGGGCAGCTCTGTGATGATGCAGTGATGAGGCAAAAAACTCCCTGCAATTAAAAGCTTAATCCCTCTGAAAGGGAGCAGCTGCAGGAAGAGGGGCAGGCAGGTGAGGATGGATGTCACTGCACAGGAAAGCCATAATGGAGAACAGAGAAAGGTGAGCACGACCGGGGATTAATCACAGGCAGAGTTCAATAGGAAGGTTCTAAGGTGAGGTAAGATAAGTGGAAGTGTCTCCTGAAATGGATAATTGTCAGGAATTTGGAGAATTACCAGTGCAGGCTGTGTGCTGGAGCGCCAGGGCTGCATTAGCCTTTCCTGGTGATTTGCTAAATTTATTCTTCTGTGATTCCTAACAAAATTCAAAGCTCATCAGCACCCGGTGGGTTATTTCCATTTATCTGCTTTAGAAGTGGTTTAAAAAACCCTCAGATACTTTTAATTAGCTTTAAATTTTTCAGCTCTTTCCCTCAACCTGTGATTACTGTTTAACCCAACTGTATCTATTGTCTTTCCTCCCTCCCCTGGGCAAAGAATTTCCTGTTTTCTTCAAACCAGCCACTGCTGCTGAAGAAATCTGCAGTTGTGAGTTTGGTTCTGGGAAGAGCCTTTGCTTTGCCTGTCATGACCAAGCAGGGCTGGAGCTCAGGGTGTGAGACATCCTCTGCTCCTTCCCAAAGCTGAGCCTCTTGCCATGGCAGCTACTTTGGGAGACCCTTCCCTGCTTTCTGGGTGGCCAAAGCTGTTGTCACAATGAGCAGCAGGACCTTGGCAGCACTCAGAGCTGCCTGCTGTGAGTTAACCCAGTGCACAGCAATCTGCACACTGGTGCCACCAGAGCCAGGACTGCTCCTGCCCACAGAGCCCCACTGGGAACTCACCCCTGCCCACTCATGGCTCATTGGAAGCAAACCCACTCATTTTCATAGGACCTGGAATTTCAGGTCCCCTCTGAGACATCAACCTCCATCCCCAGCCCTCAAACCAGTAGTTCCTGGCACACTGCAGAGGCACAAAGGCTTGCAATGTGTCCCCTGGGCAGGTCCAACAGCCCACCCGTCCTCACACACACATACAGACCCCAGGCAGTGCCCAATGTGTGTGCCTGAGCTGGAAAACCATCAGGGACCACATGGGAGTGAGATCAAAGCCACCCAGCAGTGCTGATTACCAAAGTCAGCCTCGACACAGGGAACTATTTTTAATTCCAGGAGTGGTGTGTGCCAACCTGGGAGCACTGGCAGTTTGCAGGGAAGTGGTAAAATCTGATTAGTACAGAAAATACACGGGCAGGGTAACATGGTGTGAACTGACACAACACGTATTGGTTAAGGTGCTATCCTGGGCTCGACTGTTTTCTGGATGTTATAAATCCCACAGCAGTAAAGAGAGACACATCTGAGAGTGATTGTTGCCATAAGCCCTTCAGCTTGAAATACAATTGCTGGGAGGGTCCTGGATAGGAAGTTTCCCTACAAAAGAACGTGCCTTTTTGCAGGTGGGGTTTGCACCCTCACCCTTCTGTGGGGGCAGCTAAAACCATGCCAGCTGCACTGGGGACTGCAGAGGGACAGCTCCTGCACACCCACACCAGGACCAGCAGCTCTGGTCCCTCTCCATCCCTGGACAGTGACACTGGGCACTGACACCCAGGAGCTGGGCATGGCCACACACAGGGGTGGGACAGGCAAGGCATTCACCATGGAAGGTGGCCATGGCAAAGACACAAAGGCAGGAGCAGCTGCCAGGAGACCCAGCACGAAACCTCAGCAGGCTGTGTGGAGATTTGCCTACAGAGGCACCTCCGAGCCCCGCAGCCCCACCGCTCGCAGAGCCAGGCCAATTAATGATCCCAATCAATAATCCTGACCCAGAAATTTCAGGCAAGAGCTACAATCAGAACAAGGTCTCCCCAGAGGCAGCCTCACAGGCAGGATCTCACAGCATGCAAGGGGCAAGACTCACTCTCAGCCAATTTTCCTGGGCTCTTCCTTGGACCGTGGGCTGCAGGATCAGCAGCTTAAAGAGCCCTTCCCACTCCTCTGGGGTAAGTCACATCATTGACATGTTAGATAATCATCAGTAATTGCCCCTGCATCGCACTGGGCAGCAGGAGGTGGCACATACACAGTGAGCCTCCATGAACTGAAAAGCACACCCTGTTCTCCAGGATACACTTATAAATATTGATGGCAAGTGGAGCAGACAAGCAAGGCCAGCTTGGCATGGTGGGAGCAGCACCCACTGCCCCAAAGGGCCCTGGGTGCTGCTGTCAAAGCAATAACAGTGACCACAGCACAATTTGCTACCCAAGAACAAACAATACCTGCTAAGGTGGAGACATCTCGCTGCCCCTCCAAGTAATTACCTTCCTGATGTTTGGAAAAGGCTGTGAATGACATGTCCATGCAGGAGGGCAAACACCCTTCTCTTCCTCTGCACGCAGTGATCCCTGGCTCCTCTAGAGTGCTGGCAGAGCACAGCCATATCCACAACCCAAAGGATCTCCAGAGCCTGGCAAAGAGGGAACCCAGTTCTCACCCCGGGGGTTAAAGCCTGGGAGGCTCATCACCAAATTGGCACAACCTGATGCCAGTCAGGGGTGTCTCACAGCATCCCCACGTGCTGATGGGAGCCCAGGCGGAATTACTGACCCTGGGACAAGCCAGGTGGGGAGAACAGACACGATGGGAAATGGCAGATGCATCTTGTGTTCGGGGGTTTAAGGGTGAATAAAATCCATCTTTCAATGAGGGGAAAAACAGTGACAAAAGATAAAAAAGAGAGGTCTGTAAAAAAGGAGCAGCTGAGGAAGCTGCTGCAGGGAAAGGGAAGGGAGCGGGTGGCTGAGGGCAGGGGATGAGCCGTGCTGTGGTTTTGAGAGACCAACTCAGCAGCTGTGTAAGGGCATTTTTGTCCGCTGAATCTGTGCTCTGCTTTGAAAATTTAAAATCTTTTCAACATGAGAGAAGCACTCCCTCCTTAGAGAAGGCTTTTATTGACCTGGTAGATCCAAAGCAGAACACGTTATAATGCCAGAAGTAGTTTCATCCTCATGGGCAGTCCCTTGGCAGGGCCGTGGCTCTGCCCGTGTCCCACCCAGCTGCTCTCACCCCCGGGCATCTCCTGCACCCTCGGAGATGCTCCACACCCCAGAGGTGTGGGGGGACCAGGGCTGAGGACGGGTGCTCTGCGAGGAGCAGCCTGGAGAGAGGGGGTTAAAGTGTCTCCCTCCCCGTGATCATACTGGGGAGGAATTTGTTCCTTCAGAAAGGTTGAGGACAGGGAGGGAGAGCTTCAAAGTTTCTCCACAAGCCACTGAAGCTGAATTTTAATGGGGAAGAAAACAAAAATATGAAAGTGAACAGAACAAACAAGGATAAATTATTTATGAGGATGAAAGTGAAGAAAGGGAAGTTAACTGAAACAAAGGGAACCACGCATTTCCCACAGCTGAGGTAGCATGATCAAAGCTCTTGCAAAACCAAAGCTGATCGCTCGCACCCGCCGTGGCGATAACACCGTGGCTTTGATAGTGCTCTGCAAGCAGCACGGCACGGCCCCGAGCCCGGCACCCTGCACTCCCTGTCCCAGGGGTGCTTCTGTCCCACATGTACCCATCCAGGGGACATGTCACCTCTGGGGAACAGACCTGGGGTGCAGGAAGGCACCTTGAAGGTCACCTTGTTTCAAGCCCCCCACCATGGGTAGGGTTGCCTTCTACAGACCAGGACACTCCAAGCCCTGTCCATCCTGGTGCTGGACTGGGCAGGAATGGTCCTGCCTCTCTGCTGGCTTGCTGTTCAAATAATCTCCCTCTGTCGGGTAAATGAAAGACAAACTACAATGCACCCAGGCAAACACCTTCTCCTTAAATATTTCAGAGCCATTAACCTCTCCCCAGGCTCGTCGCCATTTACCAGGTAATTGAAATGGCTTTGCCTAAGCAGAATTTTTCGGAGATCAATTATTTACTTCCAGCAGAAGGGTCTGGCTTCAGGCTTGTTTATGATGCAGCTGTTGCTACCGCTGGTTCCTCAGCCTTGTTTATCCCTAAGCAGATAAAAGCTGGCTGATTGGAGATAAAGTTCTTGATTTTCCCAAAGTGCCTGGTGGATCTTGTTGGCCACACTTGGAAATTGGGATGCAATTCCTTCATTACGCTGTTGTCATCCCTCGACTGCCGTTCTGCAGATAATCAACAGGACAGTGAGCTGTGGAAAGAGCTGGGATGGAGAAGGGAAAACCCACTTTGATGTCGCATCCCAAAAAGCAGTGGCCATGGATGCAAGAGGACGTGCTCCTCTTCCCAGCCAGTCTCCTGGGCTGGGAATTTCCCTGTCCTGGGCTGGCTTTATTTTTGCTGCCCCAAATGCCAACAGGGAGTGTGGAGTGTCTGTTGTCTGCCTGGCAGGGAGGTTGAAGTGCAAACAGATCTTTCACTCTTTCCACAAAGTAATGTAATTACCAAGCAAGGACAACATGAGGAGGATGAACGTGCATCAATATGAGGGAACAGCGCCGGGTTTGAGGAATGGGGCTGGCCTGGCACTGTCAGTGTGGGAGAAACAGTGGCTGGTCCCCTCACTGGGTTTGCTGGGCTGCAAACGAGCTGTATTTGACCATATAAATGGTCTTATTCAAAGCAGAGAATTAAGGTAATAACAGTTCTCCAGGAAGGAAAAGGAATTCAATTTCAAAGCCAAATTAAACAAAGCTTCCAATTAGAGCAGATAATGTTTGCAGTGAGCTGAATGGCCTTTCTTCCAGCTCAGTCTGAGTTTAATTTTTCTAATCGGCTCTATTTTGCACCTCGGTTACTTCAAGGTGGCCAATTTCTTAGGAATTGGCAGATATCGACTGAGGATGCTGGGCTCAGAATTGGCTTTTTTTCCTCTACTGCTGAAGTCTTTGATCACTCACACACCACTGGCACCCAGCTGGGCTCCCAAAACCTGTACCTGGCTGGGATCCCAACACCAGCACCTGGCTGGGCTTCCAACGCCGGCATCCAGCTGTGACCCCAACACTGGAACCTGCCTGGGAGCCCAACACTGGAACCTGCCTGGGATCCCAACACTGGCACCTGCCTGGGAGCTCAACACTGGCACCTGCCTGGGATCCCAACACTGGAACCTGCCTGGGATCCCAACACTGGCACCTGCCTGGGAGCCCAACACTGGCACCTGCCTGGGATCCCAACACTGGCACCTGCCTGGGATCCCAACACTGGCACCTGCCTGGGATCCCAACACCAGCACCTGGCTGGGCTTTCAACGCTGGAATCCAGCTGTGATCCCAACACTGGCACCTGCCTGGGATCCCAACACCAGCATGGCCCCAATCCCTGTGGCACATCACAGCAGTTTCTTGTACAGGACAGTTTTCCACCATGGTCCCACCATGGACACCCCCTTGGCTTGCCCTCAGCAGGGCCATGTCATTCCCCTCCCACAGCAGGCAGCTCTCCCTCCCTGCCAGTCTGCACGTACAAAGCCCAGATTTGTGTTATTACAAGCGACCCAAAGAGCTTATTGGGTTCGTGTGGATGAAGATATTGATTTTGTGCTTTCAGGAAAAAGCCCAATTAAGAAGATCTAATGGAAAGGCGACTCTTTATCCCCACTTTGTCTTATCTATCAGGACCCAATATTCCACTCTTTCAATGAAGGAGAAAATTTGATCATTTTTCCTGTGTTTTCCTCTTGCTGCTTGCAGCAAGAAAGACTTGCTGAGCGTGAAAGAATTCACCTCAAGGACACCTGACCTGCTGATTGTTGTACTGGGGTCCCAGGGGAGCTGGGAATGCAGGCAGTGAGAAGGTGGGATGGGACAAAGCAGCCCCAGTACCACCAGGCAACCCCAGTTACTCCCCAACCATTCCCCCCCCATTTCACAAGCCAAAGTGTAACTGGAAAGAGTCATCAACCTCATCCGCTGATCCCTGACTCATTTTCTCATTGATTTCTCTCCGGACTATGTGACAGAGATGCCACTTCCCAGCACAGAAGGGGCTCTCCCGAGAGCTGATCCACACTCCCTGACGTGACACAAATAGAGCTTCCAGCACCGGCCGTGCCGTGCCTGGGGAAGCTGCCACGGGAGCAGAGGAGAGCAGACAACATGATTGCCTTAATACACGTCTTTAAGCAGCTCTGCCCGCGGGGGAATTGCGTGGGGCTGGCAGCCCGAAAGGATGATGAGCTGTGCTGCTTCCCCACACCTGCCGCTGGGAACCTGTGGCCAGCACAGCCTATCCCAAATCCAGGCATCTTGCAGGGATCCTATTCAGGAGTTTCCAAATCACTCTGTACTAAACCGGCCTGGAGGGACCATCCCACTCTCGCTTGGCTTGAGGCTCTCACCACAGCTGCCAGGGGCAGTGCTGACCCTGCTGCCCACAGGGAACAGTTGGGGGGGCTTTGGGGGGTCCAAAGGTCTTCTCTCTGCTCTTGCTGCCTTGGAAGAGACTTGATGGAGCAAAGCCTGGAGGGGGGCAGGTGCCACAGCCACATTCCCACCCTGGGATGAGGAGGAGGAGGGTGCAAGGCTGCAATCCCAGCGCCTGTTCTCAGCCCTCAGCCTGCAGCCCCAGGAAGCCTGTGGTGCTTAAACCTTCCAGGGCAAATCTCTTCGCCGGTTAATTATGTTGGAGGATTTCACTTATTAAAACTTCCCACTTTGGCAGCTCATCTGAGATGAAATCCTCTGGCTTTGCACAAATAATTCGCATCGGATCTGCTGCCTCGGATTCCGAGCTCGCTTGTTAGCGGCGAGCTGGGCGGGTGCCAGCAGCCGTCATCCCGGCCTCGCTGGGAAACGGATGATTTCCTGAGAATAAGCTGGTTTCATTTTTATGGAATTGTTAAACCCCACACGCTCTGGGATTTTCAGGCCATCTTCAGCAGAGGCAAGGGAAGGTTTCTTTCTCGGATGGATCTGCCTTCAGCGTCAGCGTCGGCAGCAGGAGCTGTGTGAGAGGGAGCGCTGTCCTGACCCACTCCCTGCTCCCACGGGCATCAGCCCACCAGCCGGGAGCCCTCCCAGCAGGATGGCCTCAGTGTGGGTGGCATTGCCATCTCCTGGGAGGAAACAGAACTCCGTGCAGGAGTTATCCACAGGCAAAGAGTGACAATAAGTGCCAGAAACAGCCCAGCTCCTGGTGACGTGGCCTCCCTCCCCTTACCCTCTTGGTCAGGGGGACGTGGCTGGCACATGGGTTGACTTCTGCCTGTGGGTTCTGCCAACGATGGAGCAACGATGATGGGAATCCCAACAGGAGCAGGACCTGAGCAGCCCCGGCTGCTCGTGCAGCTCAGGGCACAAAAGCCACACTCTGGGCTTGCCCACGGGGCAGAGGCAGTCCCGAAGGGTTTAGGCTGCGATGCTGACAGGGAGCTGCCGGACCACCTGCCCACCTTCCACGTGCCTCCTCTCCTTTTTCCAGCCCTTTTGCCATTCCAGCATTGCCGCTGGTTCTTTGGAACGCGGGCTTGTAAGGGTGGAATGGCTGAGCAGCCGAACAGCACATCCCAGCAAGGCGCTCTCCCCGCAGCCTTCCCGAGGCCAGGGCTCAGTGAGGCAGCACCAGCCCCGCGAGCCCCGCGCCAGGCAGATGTGCGGGAGCTGTGCGGGAGCTGTGCGGGACAGTGCGGGAGCTGTGCGGGATGGTGCGGGACAGTGCGGGAG